>OY039089.1:9634433-10234433 GCA_955850985.1 Elophila nymphaeata | reverse complement strand
ACGAAGTCTCCTCCATCGCGTCCACAAGACGTGCGCAATTTGCTCTATTTCCCAGTGATTCTTCACTTTCCCGCTCTCGAGCAATTGCCCTCCCGCGGTTCTTAGCGGACTTTCGCCTCTTTTATACATCTCTATGTGAGTAGTTGATGATTATAGAGGACTTTCTTAAGCACGTAGGCAAGTTGGAATCAAAAGCTTTTAATATTACTTTGCTAGTAATTGCGTTTTAACTTTATTATGCCGCCAATATTGGAAATTGAGAATTTGAGATCATCTTGTGGTTAACTTGTCTAAAAAGAATGAATTTAATTATATGTCACAATATTTTAACTTATTGTAGTTTGTACGATACATACCTACTTAACAAATACGTGAAAGAAGTTTTGAATACTGCTACTCTTACCGCACGATCTTTAGATTCGATAGTTCGAGTAGGTCCGAGTAACATGGGTTACATTTTATCCGACTTTAACAAACCCGATTTTGACCGATTTCATTCCTTTCTTTTTTTTCCTACAGTTTTTTTTTACTTATTGCTTGTCATTTTAATTTTTAAAATGGTGGATGTGTGATGTCCCTGTATACCATGATTTTTGTTTATAGTTGACCATTTTTGTCAAGTAAACTCTATTACCATTACATAAAATTCAGTTTTAGTTCAAACTCTATATTTTTTGTCCCAGTTAAAAAAAAATCATTATAATGATGCATAATCTCATCATCACAGCCTTTATAATTCGACCCACTGCTGGGACACAAGGCCTCTCCTTTTCATCGAAGGAGGTATAGGCAGTAGTCTACCACGCTTGCCCAATGCGGATTGGTGGACGGAGTATGAGGTGGTCGATACCCCTTTGCTGGTCCATTATTAGCCTTCTACGACACCCATTGGAGGATATGGGGTGATGCTATTCTACTCTGCCGGCATCACACGGCCATGCATAATCTGATTCTAAATAAACTACTTTCAGGGCTACGTAGCCCTATTTACTATTTCTGTTACATGTTGTATATCTAAGTAATGACATTTGTCTTCAAAAAGCATATATACTTTTAAAATTATATAACTTAATAAACAGCTCCTCGTTCACTAAATCACACTCACTTTAACGTAAATAGATTTTAGCGTTATATGAAATATTTTTTTAAAGACAGTAGCTGTATGATATGCAGCTGTGGCCACCTAATACAACAAAAACAGCTTTGCAATTTGATGATTATTCGACTTCTATATTATTTTGGATTAATGCCAATTAAATATTGATGTTACCTACATAGCTAAAGAGTTTATTTTCTATGACAACTTATTGGATTTGCTTATCTAGTACAGTCGTTTCCTGAAGGCGATGTTGTCTTTTCAAACAACGATACTCAGGGATATTAGGATAAATGTCAGTTAGTTGTCTATTCAAGAACCTAGTTGATTTGCTTTTTGGTTGCTTTTTATGGTTGTAAGGTTACACCAGTGAACGCGTTACACTGACTAAAATTAGTTAAATTGTAATGATAATGCAATGCTGGCTTTGAGGCAGAGGCGGATTCCCCCTTTCGTTCGTAAAAAAGGTAATAGATAACTGATTATTCATAAATATTTCTTCATCAGGCAACTGTTTTTTACATCACCATGGTTATTTAAAGTTTAATTAGTGTAATAAACTTTAAATAACCATGGAGATGTAAAAAAACAGTTGCCTGATGAATAAATATTTATGAATAATCAGTTATCTATTCTATTCTATTCTTAATTAATGGCATCGCGTCGCATTAAGCGTACGCCTTTTGCCAATGTCAAGTGAAAATGTAACTAAAGTAACAAAAATTGTACCGTTGATTGAGGTTAAAAATGGAGTCTCTCAACACGTGTTTTTACAACAAGAACTCGGGAGAAACCTAGGGTAATGTTGGTGTAAATGTTAAGACTATGACAGTGATGACAGTATCAAAATTTGTGTAAATATACACACATGCATGCGATCATGCTCACAGTCCCAAGAGGGGTTGAGCAGAGCCTTGTGTAACATTTCGTTATACGTAAAGCCACATCTGGCAGTATGGCCCATGCAGTGCTTCCATTGCCAGCCTGTCACCTATTTGCATATTTGTGTAAAAAGCTAAATTAATTAGAGTTATTTCTCGTTATTTCTTTTTTTGTACTTTTTAAGGATATAATTGGAAGGAATAATAAGACTACGTAAATAATATTGCACCTTTAATTAAACTCTCTAATTTGTACTATTTACAAAATTTGTGCAAACGAAATATCTACTTAAAACGGTCAACCAGTTAAACATATTTACAACATTACAAACTAAACATTAACAATTCTACTAACTATAGAGGTGGTTGTCTTTGGTATTTTCTCATTATCTTTGGGTGTCTTTGGTTCGAAAACTTTCTAAAGTAAGTTGATACGGCGAAATGTGATTGCTAATGTCTTGTTAAAAAAAAATTCTCTAGTCAGTTTTTTTGCAATCACTTTGAACTTAATACTATCGATAAAATGACGGACGATATTGGAATGCAAAAGTCGAAAACTTTGCATTTTTTCTTCGGAGAAACATATTTTATGGATTAGTTTTGTGCTGTCTTTAATGTCCTTAGTTTTGTTCTTGAATTTGCTTATCTAGTTCTCTACTTCTATATTGCTAGCCATGCTCTCACTACTGTTTTCATTGAGATTTATAGGACTTTTTCTTTTTTCATCTGTCTTTTCCTTTTCACCAAAGCCTTTTTCCACGTCAGTCCTCGGCTCACTCTGACTTCTCTCCATATCACAAGGAAGGGACATGCCAAAGGCGGGATGTCCCGGATAATACATATAAGATAAAGGTATATTTGGATAGTTTACACCTAAATGCGGCCCGTAAAGTGATTGTAATACTGCTTGGTTGTAAGACTCTTGTAACAATGCTTTATATTCTGGATTCTTTGCGAAATCAACTCCGTAAACGCCAGCAAAATGTTTTAATATAGGCGAACCATCTAGAAGATTCGGTGAAGCGAATAGTGCTGGGTTTATGCCTTTTCCTAGAATAGGTGTTTGGTATGGTTTCATATCAGGTAAGGTCGGTTGTCCATTGTTGTTTACGAGCACCTTAACAGCCACTTTTCTTGCGTGATTAGCAGCAGCTGCAGCGGCAGCAAGCATCCCATTTTCTTGCATCTGAAGCTGCTTTCGTTTCGTCTTATACCGCCGATTTTGGAACCAGATTTTGACTTGTGTTTCGGTGAGTTTGAGACTTATTGCCAGGTCGGCGCGTTCTGGGCCGGAGAGGTACCTTTGCTGGCTAAAACGTCTCTCGAGTTCGTAAACTTGGGCGTGTGAGAAAGCCGCTCGGGAACGTTTCTTCCTCGCGCTGTTCTGAGTGTAGTCGGAGTAACCCGGTGAGTTGATGACGCGGGAGTCGGAAGGGGGAGTCGAACATTTCCGTGGCTCGTAGTGCATGCTGAAGGGCTTGTAGCCGATATCGGAACTCGGTGAGTTTTGTCGGCGGACCGGTGAGCCTGTGTTCGAAGATCGTGAGTCGTAGTCATCTGTAACAATAGTAGCTTTGTAAGTAAAATTTTAGATTATTTTACCCAAAACCTTAAATTATTTCTTGAAAGGTCTGACGGATCTTTAAAATTTAGACTTAATGAAGTATAAATTCCAGTCTAATTAAAAAAATATATTTATGTCTAATAAAATCATACTTTTCGTCTATTATTAGACAAATAACATTTTTTTTAATTATACTGGAAACATGTTTCATTTAAATTAATATTATAAACTAGAAAAATATAACTTCAGAAACATTTCTCATCTTTTCGTACTCAAAGATAATAAAAATAATTCACAATTTTCATTCAATTAACTTAAAATCCACTAAAATATTGCATTAATTTGGTCTCACAAAATATAATCTTCGATGAAATTCCAATAAAGTATCGTAAAAATGCTGTAAGAATTGTATTTTTTCTAGCCCTACCACAGACAATCAATGATGTTCCAAATTCAAATTAGTCGCGACATAATTAAGCGTCAACAATGGTGGTGTAATGGAGCATACGCACTGGCCGGTGCGACGCGGCGACGTCGCCACTTAGCCGTCACTTCGCGCGATTGCACGACACCCTCATTACTATAAGTGATGACTTAAAAGCACTATTGAAGCATTCAATTTAGTAATTACTAGCTTCGGGCTCCGGCGCGTGGCGAAATGTACTTTTATGTAAATTTCTTTGATTAGTTATCATCGAATATTTTTGACTTATATGAATCAGTTATTCTTTTTCTATAACATTTTCAAGTTGCAATTTGATTTTAATGTTTTTTTATCATCATTTTATTCTTCTTCTTACCGGTATCGGTGCAGTATTGTGACATATTGCTAGGTTTTTGTGTGGGTTTATGGCACCGTGCGAGAGACTCCTTGGTGCGATGGTGTGCACGGGATTCAGAAGAAGGGAGACAACAGTCAGCTTTTGCGACACCCACGGGATGAGAAGGGTCCTATTCATGATCGGGAAATTATACCATTATTTACCGGTGATTATAATTTTATTAAAGAGTACCTTCACTTGAGTACTCATCTTGATCCTTTGTGAGATTTTAATTAAAAAACTTATTTGGATGCAATGGCTGGAGCGACTGTTTGTGCTTTGTAACGCATGGACTGTTCTTTCCGACGATACTTCCTTACAGACAACTACACACCCGACCGTAAAATTATTCCGGGGTCCACCGGAATTAGATCCAAAGTTTCCGTGTTCGATCCCCCGGGGAACAAATATTTGTGTTCGTTTTGGTTGATGGTAGGACTGGTTTTGGTTGATGGTAGGACTGGTTTTGGTTAATGGTAGGACTGGTTTAGGTTGATGGTAGGACTGGTTTTGGTTGATGGTAGGACTGGTTTTGGTAGATGGTAGGACTGGTTTTGGTAGATGGTAGGACTGGTTTTGGTTGATGGTAGGACTGTTCTTAAGTCCACCTGGCTAGCTACCACCATGTTATCAAAACCTGTCGCCATAACAATCTTGTTAACAGCATTATTGTATTCCGGCAGTTAATGATAAGATAGCCAGTCTAGTGGTTTGAGAATTCCATGTGAAGCTTTTTTTTCACCTTTGGCCTTATCATCACTCAGAAGACCAGGGGTGGTTAAGACCAAGAGCTTCTCCTTACTTTCTGCCACCCTGCTCCGACTTTATTTGGGGTCGGGTATGTCTATATCGACAATTTTTATTTGTTCAAGTCAAATCAAATCATTTATTTGCATAATATGGGTTACTTATACAGAGGTTTTGCATAGATATGTGTTTAGTTTCACCATAATACTGCCTTACACATTTGGCATGCAAATTTACAAGCGGTAAAATGCACTGAAAAAAATCGACTTGCCTCAGGCGGGACTCGAACCCGCACCTTCCACAATCCGGGTGGACGCGTTGACCAATTTCGCCACCGAGGCACTGCTTTTCGCTGTCGAAATTTGTCAGTGCTTGGTGCTTATATTTTTATGGTAAACATCGTTTCATCAAATCTTTGAAATTTGCACTTCCAAGACCCTGATTGTGGAAGGTGCGGGTTCGAGTCCCGCCTGAGGCAAGTCGATTTTTTTCAGTGCATTTTTCTAGTATTATATTTACGCGTTTGTAAACGCAAAAATAAAATTATTCCATAATGTAAGGTAGTTTCATCTTAGCTGGGCGTCAAATATTTGCAAAAATATTTCGTTCGGGTCTTGGAAGTGCAAATTTCAAAGATTTGATGAAACGATGTTTACCATAAAAACATAAGCACCAAGCACTGACAAATTTCGACAGCGAAAAGCAGTGCCTCGGTGGCGAAATTGGTCAACGCGTCCACCCGGATTGTGGAAGGTGCGGGTTCGAGTCCCGCCTGAGGCAAGTAGATTTTTTTCAGTGCATTTTTCTAGTATTATATTTACGCGTTTGTAAACGCAAAAATAAAATAATTCCATTACAAGCGGTAAGTTTATCACAAAATTGTACATTTACTATTTCAATTAATTAAAACATAAATTCATTTTAATAATAATAATTTCAATAAAGTTCTATGACATCAATAATTTTTATGGTTATTTTTCTTTTTTTTGTCATTTTCATTTTTATAATTGTTTGCCAGTACCTACTTACATTCCACAAAGATTTTAGTGTATAGCATAGCACATTACTCTTTAATAGTAATTTGTGGATAACATTGCTGGTTGTATAATTAGTAATAAGAAACCATGTAAATCTATATGTAACACAAATTGTACAACATAGCTGTGTGTTGTCCCTTACAAAATAAAATAATAATAAAATAAAACTGCTAAAGGATTTGGCATTCGATTGTTACGGCCTGACACCTTGGAAACGACTGATCTCTTTTGACAGCAGTCAGGACCACCAGCTTAACGTGCTTTCTGCAGCAAGCGGGAAAAAAAAAATTTAAAAAATAAAACAAACAAAAAAAGCTTTAAATTTGAACAAGGCAATTTAAATAAAATATGGTACAAGAAAATGGCAGTAACAATAGTATGCGGTTAAAATAATTCAGTGGCACATATCAATTCCCGACGAACGCGTCTCAAATTTGTCACGTAACAAATGACTTGGTCCCGAACAATAGGGGTTAACATCACGCAAAAATACTGTTAGTTGGTGGCTTCTTTCACCAAGTCTAATGACCGGCGACAATTTGCGTAATGGATCTATTGTGGCGACGTCTTTATACGCCGATGGCGTGATCCGGCTGCCCGTATTAATTGAATCCGTGCAGTGTGAAAGCTCCCTAATGAGTTTTGGATAAATATTAAAGTTTGATGTACGATGTTAGTAAGTGTATTAGAATATATGGAGTTTATTAGTAAGTATTCTTAAGCTTTTTGGATATTCTTTACTAAAGATGTTAACTCAAAAAGCGTTATAGATGACGGAAGTGAGAACAAGCGAGTTTCTCCCGAGTTCTTGTTGTAAAAACACGTGTTGAGAGACTCCATTTTAACTCAAATCTACCGTACAATTTTCGATACTTTAATTAAATTTTCACTTGACATTGGCAAAATGCGTAACGTTTATGTATCGCGACGCCATTAATTAAGAATAGACTAGGAGTTTCTCCCGAGATCTTGTTGTAAAAACACGTGTTGAGTGACTCCATTTTTAACTTCAATCTACCGTACAATTGTCTGTTACTTTAAAAGTACATTTTTACTTGACAATAACGCGAACGCCAACATTTAAAGAAGAAGAAGAAGAATAGACTTTAGAGGGAGAGTACATAAAGCTTTGTAAATGTAAATTCACAATGGTTTTATTGAACTTAACATATAAATTTCATAACAAATTACTTATTTTTTTATGTACCTACTTTTGTCATTCGTTCCTTTTGAATTGATGCCACTTCTTCCAAGTTTTTAGAAGCCTTTACAATATCATTGGTTTGTTAAGAAAGCAAAGAAATTTATAAGACATCTTCTTGTTTCAGTGAGAGATCATCTTTAATGCACAGTTATGTACGATAGTAGGTCAGAATAGAATAGAATTAAACTTTATTGCACATCGACACAAATATCAAAGATTACATACATGACAATAATTTCCAATACAATGCACAATGGGCAGCCTTATCGCTAAGAGCGATCTTTTCCAGGCAATCTTTGGATGGACAGGCCAGATAAAACAAAGGCCAGTTACATAGAACAAATATTTTTGATACAAATTATACAATACATCCATATGATTTATAGTTAATGACGATTCCTTTAACCATGCCTGTATAAAACAAAATAGTAACAATATAGTAAATGTTTTATATTTATGTAATGTACAATTTCTGAATATACCAAAAAGTCTTGCTGTGTATTATAAATTAATGTAACTTGATTACTTATATTTTTCTATGAAGATATATTCAAAATCAAGTCGAAAATTCATCAAAGCCATGGCTGATCAAAGACGGGTAATCGAAAAGAAATATTTTCTAGAAGACAGCCTTTATAACTTCAACAAGTAATTGAAATTTGATTAAAAAAGCGAAAAGTTTGGTGCAAGAGCAACTCTACCGACATTGATTCATTTACATTACATCTGATTGACAACATTTCAAAAAAATAAGTTATGATAATTACAAAACCATTTGTAGCTTTAGTTATCTAAATCACTATATATTTTTTGCAGAATTTATAACTTGCTAAATTAAGAGAGATTTCAAAAACTAAATGTGTACCAAAAATGTACAGCGTAGGATTACTAACACAAAATGTCTTTGCCATCCATCTTTTTTTATTTATGACCAACATAACCAAACTTAACCTCAAAGATTTGACAGTTGTGATGTATTTTTATTTTATTGTGTAGAGCCCATGACTTCAACCCACAAAAATCCTAAAGTTGCACTTACCTCGCTTTAGAATGAGTAAGTTTTAAAATTTTAAATTAAAATACTTTGATTAAAAATTATAGAAAATAAAAAAATATGTGTTGATACTTTTAATGTCTATTTTCATATTCACATAATAAAAAATAAATACTATTAAAAAAAAATGTTGTCAATTATAAGGATATCCAAATTCCTTCTACTACAAAGTAGAGTCGGCTTACATCTTATAGTCAGCGTAAGTGCGCTTACTATAAGATAATTGTCATGACCAAGTGGTCATGACAATTATAATAAACACCATTTCAAATTAGGTGTAGCAGGTAGCGACGGCCGTGGGGGCGGAAAGGTCCTCGAATGGCGGCCGCGTACTGGGAGACGCAGCGTTGGTAGGCTACCCGAGGTGGACAAGGTGAACCGACGATCTGGTGAAGGTCCCGGGAAGCCGCTGGATGCGGGCAGCGCAGGACCGCTCGGTTTGGAGATCCTTGGGGAGGCCTACGTCCAACAGTGGGCGTGATGATGAGTAGCGTGCATTACCTTCCAGAAGGCTACCATTTAGAACCAAATAACTTTGATCGAAGCGTCAGCACCCCTGAGTTTCAATCTACCCTACGCCGCCACTGCGAACCTGTAAGGCTGCCTAGAGGCTTTTTAGTTGACGAGTGAGGTGTCTCTGTCAATTAAAGTCTCTCAAGGCTTTCGAGCCAGAAGGAGAAAAACAAAATCAAAACGAAATCATAAATATCTAATCTATTTATCATTGTTTTTCTTTTGAGGGCAGTTTTCGGTATTTTTTAACAATACAACGTCTGATACGTTTGTCGGGCCGCTAATCTTTTTATAAAACAGTACCCAATGATTCCCAACATGATAACTCTCCTGTAATTTCGCAAGGAGTTGGGTGTACCTATGTAGGTATCCCATCATCAACTACAAAAAAGCTGATGATCTTCGAACGGCTTAACCAATATTCTTAAATCATAGCTAAAAACACTATAAAGTTATCTTTCAAACAAATAGAAACTAATCAAAACTAATCGATCATCCCACAGACAGATACACATGTCATAATAACAACCCCTCTTTTAGTCAGGTGTTTTAAAGAAACCAACATTTAACCTAAATTCACGTAATAATAAGGTTATAGATTCGACAAGGAAAATGGAAAAATGCTTCAAAAATATATTTAATCTAAGAAGATATACTTAACTTCTATCTATTATTTAAGAATGTAGTAGGTATAGGCGGTGACATGAAGGTAATAAAATAAATAGGTTGGCAATTATTATCATTAAGAATTTATAATTAAAATGAATTCAACTTAAAAAACAGGTCAATGTGGTCATATTAATTATATAATTATGTAGGTTTTTTTATACAAATATATTATACAATTTACCGAAAAAAACTGTCTATCCAATGCCAAAATCAAATCGAATTATTTATGGCATTGGAAGTGTTTACGTATGTGCTAATTACTTAATAAAATTTTCGGACCCACAAACCTTTACTAACAGGATTCGACTCAGATTATGACTGTGAACTTTATAAGTCTAATAATAAAGCACGTTTTACCTGAAAGCTCTGTGACCGGGTAATTATTCTTCCTTGACATGTCGAGCGCACCGTCGTCACCGTAGTCCCTGTAGCTGCTACAATCGTCGTAATACTTCAAACTCTTTTCCAAAACCTCCTTCTTGGAATACTCCTCTTTCCCGTAACAATTAGCCTTCGTAAGAAAGTTCAATCTCGCGCCAAAACTCGCGTCATGACAAAACTTCGCTTCGTTCTCTTTAGTCAGAATATCGTTGATAGAGAAAGGTGTAGATAAATTTGTCTTCTCACACTCTTGCAAAGTTAATGAGTCCTTAAAGTTTTTCAATTTAGATTCCATTTTCAAACAACACACATCGACACTCCACCGCGCGATTGAACTCGCCTTGCCGCAAAAGCGTCGCTCAAACGAATAAACTTCGCTGATGGATTGCCCGCCTGTTTCTCGAGTGTTAAGCCTCAGACAGGGACGGGGATACCGGCTCTGTTCTAAACGAGGAGCGAGAGAAAGGGACGACTACGTTTTGAGGCGGTCGTTTTTTAAAAAAGCTCCCGAAGTAGCGTAAGTAGTGGGGATCGTTGAGTTTTTCCTGAAGATGTTTACGTGAATGCGATTTGATCGCTTAGGTCACTATGCGGCTAGTAACGCCATTCTGAATTGGTGCCTTCCCTGATTTTAATTTGACGGGAAAAAATATTAAAGAAAATAGAAAAATTTATTAGTGAAAATTACTTAAATTATCTATGCGTTTTAAAAGTAAATCTAAAAAAGGAATTTAAAATTTTAAGTAAAAATAAGGAAAATTATCGAAACATAAACAGGTAGGTTATATATAAATCGCGTTTGAGTCTAATTAACGTCATATCTTATTTACTTTAAGAGTTATCATGTAGTTTATGTCAAAAGTCACATAAATAATACTTAAAAGGTTAAGTGGAATGATAAGTTGCTGTTATTGTTTATTGATAACGAAATTAAATGCGAATAGGGCGATTTATATTATTAAGTGATAATCTTTTATAAATAATATTTGTTGTTAATGAAAATTAAAAATTATACCCAAATATTATTAAGTTACCTATTAACAATCTTAATTTTGAAGATAAAAATAATCATATACAACATGTAAACTAAATAACCAACACCCTGAATACAGGTGGTTTGGGAGCGGCTTCCGAGTTGATTTCAATATTTTTTTTTAAAACAAAAACAAATTGTACCCCGAAAATATTGTAGAACATTTTCTGGGTACTTTTTTTTAAAAAAAAAAATTTTTTTTTTTTTTAAAATATTGAAATCAACTCGGAAGCCGATCCCAAACCACCTGTATTCAGGGTGTTGGTTATTTAGTTTACATGTTGTATATTACCTAACAGTAATTTATCAGAATAAAGTAGGTACTTACCTACCTGATTGTTCACAGAGTTAGTTTTAGGATTTTTTAAAATCAATAAATAAGCTTTTTATGAAAAAACAACACGTCGGGATTTGGTATGACGTCATGCGAGTATAAAGTCTTTTAAAAACTAGTAGATACCTATCTACTCGTATTGCACACAACTAGTACTTTCTGAGATTGATACAAGATAGTGACAATATTAACCAACTGACCATTTATTACCCACAGGTGCGCTAATTTTCAGATAAGCTGTGATTTTGTAAAGTACAGTATTTATTATGAAACGCTTTTTTAATTTTAATAAAAACCGTAAGTTTAAACTTGTTTCCAATGATATTTTGATTAGAATTTGCGTTCGGAATTATTATCGCATACTCTTTTCACTGACCATTTCAAAGCAATCCCACAATATTACTGCATCTGTAGCTTCCAACTTCCTAGCGCCCACCGTAAACGCTTCGCTTTATCTGTAAGTATCCGAGAAGTGTCTATCTATCTCTGTCTTGCCTATCACTCACGTTGTCAGCCCTACACGTAGCGTCCTTTTCCCTCATTAGAACCCCATTTAAAACGGCCAATCAGGTGCGAGCGACGAGTGCGGTTGACCAATAAAAGAAGTGGGTGAGTGTAAGTGTCAAAGTAAATTTTCTTTTAATTTTTTTCAATGCCGGGAAATTGTTGCGACCTCTTTACTTTAGCGCTAATGGTTTTCAGACGTGAGATGTTCGAGTGAATTTGAAGAAATAACAAATACATTAACTATATACCTGCAACAGTGAACCAGCCAACCTATTGGAAACTTTTATGTTTTGTGTTCTATGAATAAGTACCCTATTATTTAGACGCCGTCGTGGTCAGTATAGCTGCCGCTTCAAGCGGTCCGGGTTCGAATTCTGGTAGCGGCAAATATTTATGTGACGGACACGAATATTTGTTTGCGAGTCATGGTTGTTCATATATTTATTTAAGTTTATTTATAAAAATATCTAAAAAAAATATGTAGGTATATAAAAAAAATGTACGTATTATCTAGTATCCGTAACACAAGTTCTTAATGATACTTACTTCGGGCTAGATAATTGGTGTGAGCGTGAAAATATATATTTATTATTTACTTTACTAAGTTTTTTCTTTTCTCAAAATTGTTGTTTCGGTTCTTAATTTTAAAAATTGCTAGACCAAGTGGAGTTAATTGATTTGTGGGATTGAAATTTTCTGCATCTATAGGATCCTCCTGCTAAAATTTACGCACAGTTCGACAAGTGTTAAGAATAGCAGCCTTTTGCATTGTTATGTATAGATTATCATTTAATTCTAATTATGTATTATTATTATATATTATTATTGTTGACGATGTTGTTCTTCACCTTTCCTTGTTTCATAATTGTAAAATGTTTGTTTTTATTAGAATAAGGAACTTTTTTTGGCAATTAGGTAAGTAGGTTGCTTTCTTTGTGGGTCTACTCTTTTTGTGCGTTCTATATTTTTCTGTTTTGTGTGTAAGAAAAGTGTTTAATATATTACCTATTAGGTATATTCAATTTAAAATAAAGTCAGCAAGTAAATTTAACATCATTTCTACTAAAATAAACATTCACGAGGCCTTTGCATTTTATTTATTTATTTATTTCTACATGACATTAACAGAATAAAAAATACAAATACCTACCACGAAAACCTTTAGGGGTTTATCTGTGTAGGAGAGCCGCACGTTATAATTACAATATTGGTGAAAGTTTTAATGTAGGCATTTACAAAGATAAGTTATGACTATTTAAATAATATCTCTTCAATTTATATTTAGACTTAGACACAGTATTATTCGAATATAAGTTTTGCAAATTTTCAGGCAATTCATTTAAGTATTTTGGAACAAGATAATCTAATTTTCTTCTACTATGCACATTTTTGAATTTAGGCAAAGTGAATTTTTTTTTATTACATATATTATTGCATACTCACGCCGATGTGTTAATTACCTCGTGGCTCCGTAGTTATTCGTAGCAGGAAATAAATATAGAGATTAGATTACAAGAATTAAATTACCTATACTGAAAGTGGGTTAAACGTGCTTTCTTCGCAAAATAGTGAAGAGGAGTAAGTTACTTAGGTAGGTAGGTACCTACCTAATAATATTTGCAATATTTAAGCTTAATGAAAAGTTTGTGTTATTACCTAATTATTAATAGATTTGCGTTAAAATAATTATTACTTACATTATTTGAAATCTTATAATGATAATACGAGTAATTATATGACGTCTCGGGACAATGGTTAGTAACCTTACATGGCAAGCGGTCAGGATTCGACTCTTGGTTTCGCCTCATCGTTGTTTAGATATACTTATTTGTATAATTTTATTTACAAAAAAAAAATCTAATTTATTACCTATGTATTATCCGTTGTCTAGTATCCATAATACAAGTTTTTGATGACGTCTTTGAGCTAGATAATTGGATTTGTTGATAACGTTTTACATATAATTATTGTAGTTCTGCAAAACATCAATACTTAGGTACTACTTCTTATAATATTTTAAGAGTTCGAACTCTTTTGAAACAAGCGAAGAATCGCCTTGCAGGTCGGCAAGGGTCTCTGCTAGAGCGAGGCTTCATCTCCCTATCTTCGAATGTGGACTCCATTTCTGCATACCATAAAGTGGTAGTAATTAGGGGGTCATTTGCTTTATTTTTTAAAAAAAGAATCGGGAGTGGTCTTTCTTTGACTTTCTCGTTTAGCGGAAAGGACTCAAAAGTTGATAGAAACCTTATATTTTGATGTCATACACGCATGTTAAATTTTGGTCACCCATCCGAGTACCGACCGCGCACTTGATTGCTTAACTTTCGTGATCGACGGTTCAAAAGTTGATAGAAACCTTATATTTTGATGTCATACATGTATGTTAAATTTGGTTGCAATATATTAAAGCATACTCGAGTTATCGTGCTAACACACAGACAAAATACCAAAACACAAAACGTGTAAACCAAAATACAAAACGTGTAAATCCGTCAAAATCTCGAGGTCAATTTTTTATGATTACAAGACTTCCTCTATACTACGTAGGTATACGAGAAAGTAAAAAAGGTAGTAAAAAGTTATCAAATATTGGGACTTACTTATGTACTATACGTGTTCATTTTATATAAATCCATGTATATTAATTGACAGTTAAACAAGTGCCAACTGACCTACTTGCGCACATTATTAATAAGGAAGACTCAAACTGGTTTTATATTTCATTTAGATGATGTACATACATCTCCCTTGAGTGGATATCGGATGCCATTGAGTGGTCCACACACAGAGTTCGGAAAACGGTACACGGACATTAATAAAGTTTATTAAAGAAAGAAGAAAGAAAGAAATTATTTATTAGTACACACAGAACATACTGGGTGTAAAAGACATGAACAGTCAAACGAGAACCATGTATTCTATACATCAAAATAAGACATATTTCAAAAAAAATATTGCTGGAAAAATTATTTTTATTTTTTGGTGTTAAAAAAAATTGCAAAATGTACCGCGCAATCGGTTTTGCGAGTTGCGTGCGAGTTGAGCCCTTTACAGGGCTCAACTCGCACGCAACTCGCAAAACCGCGATAATTTTGGCAGACGGCGGCCCCGTTCGTTAGTGTCCGTGCGCATCGAGTGAGCTACATTGAACGCTAACGTTTTGAAGCCATTTTTTGTTATGAAATACTAAAAAAATGATAATGTTTCTTTGGACGTTAATTAAGAAATAACGTATAGAATAGGTTTTCAAAAATAAATTAAAAAAAAATTACGACTTTGACCTTCAATAAAATCGTAACTATCAATTTCCCAGGTATAGTCTAAAGGAAGAAAAATGTTATGATGGTGAGCAGAATACATGGTTCTCGTTTGACTGCTCATGTCTTTTACAACCTGTATATAGAGAGAGACATTACAAAATACTATCTACTTATAATACACTTTACACTTGTACCTAAGTATTAAGTTTTTTGGTAGGCGATTTGGTTTGGTTATTAAATACGCTTACGTTATTAAACTTTATTAATGTATTTTAAAGAACACAATATTTTAAAGAAGTCTAAAGACGAACACGGCATTCTAATATTACTATAACATTTAGTATCTAGATTATTCACCGTAATTGTTCATACATCTACGTACTGTTTCTTCTTTTAATTAAATTAATTGCGATCGCGGCACATAAACATTACGCATTGCGCCAATATCAAGTGAAAATGTACTTCAGTAACCGACAATTATTGTGCGGTAGTTTGAGTTTAAAATGGAGTCTCTCAACACGTGTTTTTGCAACAAGAACTTGGGAGAAACTCTGCACTGTTTAATGTAATAGGTATTACCTAGTAGGTTATACCTACAACAAGTGAAAAAAAAGGGATTTTAATTAGAGTGACTTATACCACAAGGTGACAAACAAGCCAAGAAGCTTATATTTTACATAAAGAATCTATCTTCGTGCAAACAAGCATACCGAAAACCGGGGCATTTTTTGACATGTTTTTATAGGTTTTTCTAGATTTAACAAAAAACTAAAATCACAATTCCAGCTTTTTGCATCTTAACAGAACATTTAAAGTGATGGCTTCGAGATGTGTGCAGCAATCTCAGACTCTCCATTTATTATATTTAAACATATATTTTTAAAAAGGTGTCAAAGTAACCTGGGGTATGGGGCTAAGTATATATAGCAGGCTGAGTAGGCTGCAGCGTAGGGCGGCAGATTTTAGGGGGCGGCCAAATTGGCCCAAATTTTGAGAAAAGAGTCCCGAAAATTTAAATTTTTTAATAAAGGGAAAAAAGCTGATGTAATGAGAAAGATAGAGCACAATACAGTTGCAAATGTAATTAATATGATTGTGAACTAGGCATATGCTCGATGGAACTAAGGTATCGAATTTCAGAAGTAGGTAAGTAGGGGCGGCAAAAATGGATTAGCCTACTGGCGGCAAAAATTGATTAGCTTACTGGCGGCAAAAAATGAGTAGTCTACTGGCGGCAAAAATTGATTAGCTTACTGGCGGCAAAAATTGACTAGTCTACTGGCGGCAAAAATGGATTAGCCTACTGGCGGCAAACATTGACTAGTCTACTGGCGGCAAAAATGGATTAGCCTACTGGCGGCAAAAATGGATTAGCCTACTGGCGGCAAAAATTTATTAGCCTACTGGCGGCAAAAATTACAGCCTACTTGCGGCAAAAATTGATTAGCCTACTACTACCGATGTCTATAGGTTTTGGAATAGTTTTGCCGCCTGTAGTCCACCGAGGGAGAGACTATGGACCGTTCGAGCCTTACAAGCGATACTGCGGGCCCAGACAAAGTAACAAATCAAAAACGAAGAAGTTCTATAAGAACAAAATGTATGGAATTGATTTACCTAAGCCTAATCATGTCATATGCAAGTAGGTGGCGAAAGATGATGACGATGACGATGACGAATTTCAATATGTGAAACGATTGTCACTTGTGTAAGCCCGCTGGTATTTTAAGTAATTAGAATAGGTTTAAAATTATTTCACATTGAAAGTACTCTTGCCATGTGATGCCGGCAGAGTAGAATAGCATCACCCCATATCCTCCAATGGGTGTTATAGAAGGCGACTTGGATGGATCAGCAAAGGGGTATTGATCACCTGACCTGATACTACGTCCACCAATCCGCATTGGGCAAGCGTGGTGGACTACTGCCTCCTTAGATGACAAGGAGAGGCCTTGTGTCCCAGCAGTGGGAAGAATTCTACCTAAAGGCTGTTATGATGATAATGAAAAATTAAAATGAAAAATCTCTTTATTTAAAAGGACTTTGCTAAGTACTTTTAAATCGTCAAAACCCTACCACCATTTCGGGACGAAATTATTATTATTATGCTGAGATGGAGAAGAAATGGCGAAAGAAACTCCACAGCTTACAATTTGGTGAGGATTTCAAAACATCATTACAGGTCAATAGATAATAACAATATAATTAAAATTACAGTTTTATATGCGTAAATTTTGGGCAGTTATTACTCCCACGCATTTGGCTCATTTATAATAATAATTTATCTTGTAAAAGCTTTTCTATATAATTCATATTAATGAACTAATTAATTGAACCTTTGATACCCACCACCATTTTGTGTTAATGTTAGATAGATTCCTTTCAATTTAGGTGCTAAGCATACATTTATGATTCACTGTTTAATAAATATCTATACCTATAAGAATACAATGTGTGGCATACCAAAAAATAAATCCAATATAATAGGGGTTAAAGTATGAAATTGCCGATTTTTTCCTCATTATTCATTAGTGTATAATTCCTTTATTACAATAGCTGTGTCCATTATTCTTTTTTTTTATTTTAAACTTCATTACAAGGACTTATATTTATGTATAAAATTATATTCTTATTTATATTTTTTTATAACGAATGCGTCGTTGCCGACCGCTACGATACCGGTATATCTCAGGCCTCAGTAAACATGATGATGATGAGAGCTTTTACTAATCTTATTCTATCTTATTGGGGGTAAAATCTCTCTCTATTTAATTAATTTTATGGTTACATGTCTGTACTGTTCTAACGTCTACACAAAACATAAGTGGTCGCTCAAAGTGGCCGTAAGTGGGGTATTTGCGGCGATGCGTCCTATATTACGTGGATATCATACAGCATCATGCCGTATAATACGGAGCGATCAATCACGCGGCTTGAGTGGCTCGCTTTATGCTCTATTGGCTTTAAAAGCCAATCGATTCATACTATACCTAATGTGATCGCCAAATGCAAAGCTTTTTTTATCAGGAAAGGTCTTGTTAGTTAAGGCAATATCTAAGTGCTGGTGACCTTGCTCTAGTGGGCGGAGCATCCTGCAACTGTATACCTATAGGGTAGCCAACTTCTTTTTACAAGAAATAAAGTACATTTAGGTCTGAGAAGGCCCCCCTAAGTTGTGGAGGTACCCTCCGTATGCTCGACAATAGGCCACTCCGTTGCGATCGGCCCACTCTGGTGTCCGTTCGTTATTTTGGTGCTAATGCCCTAGGTGGTTACACATAGGGTAGCACCAGAAACCCCAATTTAATTAATTCAAAAAAAGTGCAGTGATATTTTGATGCACAAACAACACATAGGTCATATGTTTTCTTTTTAGTGTGTATAGCGTTGAGAGTTTTTGTCCAAGCAGGCACTTCCTTAGATACATTGAAATATTAAAATGCTTGACACCCATATTTTCATGCAACCTTCAAGAATCAAGAAAAGTACCTACATGATTTTAGGGAATTCCATTCCTTGCCTTTCATAAAAAGAAGGGAGAAATGAAAAGCAACAAAAAAAGAAAAATTGCTCAGTCATTAACTAGATACTTAGGTACCTAATATATTATATTGAAAATGGTAGTTTGAAAACCATCGGGAGTGGTCTCCCCTTGACTTTCTAGTATACCAGAAACGACTTAAAAGTTGATAGAAACCTTATATTTTGATGTCATACATGCATGTTAAATTTGGTTGCGATAAATTAAATCATACTCGAGTTATCGTGCTAACGCAGACACAAGACATAATTCCAAAAACGGTTTTTTGGACTCAGGAAGGCGAAAGGTCCATAACGTGTAAATCTGCCAAAATGTCGAGGTCGAATTTTTTGACGATTGCAAGACAGTATACTACGTATACTATTTGCTCTTATACGTATACCTAAGTAAAAATGTTTTAGTATCAAAAAGTTGCGCCAAGCTTTTATGCCTAATTAACGACATCTATTGACAACTATGGACTTTATAAAAACTTTATCAGCTGACACTAGCATGCTGTTCTTTATTTGGCTACTTCACTCTAGAGGGCGCTTATTATGCTATTTAAAAAAAGCATATAAATAGTACATCTACTCGCCACTAGATGGCGTAGTAACTTTTTGCACAAGAAAGCAGTTTTAAAAATTAGAATGCGTCTACTTGAGGTCTACTTCTATTAGATTTTTCATACATATTTTATTTCATTTTTTATTTATTTTTTACTAAGTATAAGATTTTAGAACTAAAAAGTAAACTAAAAATATTTAAAAAATTTCACCATAAAATTAGAATCTTAGTTTTTTAATTTTTTATGTGTGTAGGTTGATATTTTCATAAAATTTTTTGAATATTGAGTAGGTACCTACCTACCGAAGACACGTTATGCAGGCCGTCCACGGTCAGATTTACATGACAGGTTTGTGTTCAGGTGAACTGTTCTATTTAAACATGAGCGCGTATGGTTTGGAAACCTGCGCAGGTGTGCAGCATACAGGCTCGTGTTTACCTGAACAGTTAAACCTGGCATGTAAACCTGAGCATGGATGGCCCGCTTACCCCAAAAGAGGTCGAGCAGAGCTTCAGGTAACATTTTGGTGACACACAAAGCCACAGCTGGCAGTATGGGCCACGTTAGAGCCTCAAAACAGGGGCGTATTGCCGGCCTGTCGCCTGATTAACTGAATACTCATATACTTGATACTATATTTCAATCAGGAGAAAAAAGGTTAAAGTGACAGATGGTGCACCATAAACAGCTTCCCGAAAACATCCAGGCATTGTGCTTGTCTGATTTCAAGACTATTTCAGAGTACAAAACTTTCTCTAATAAAGTATTTAAGTCAGTGATTGTTCCTCATAAACCCTCCCCTGCTCGCGGCTAGACACAAGCCACATGTGCCGGCCTGGGTGATATTATCCCGCGTGTAATTGATACGATAATCGCCCCTCTGTCGGCCGGGAATCGAACCCGGTCACCGTTCGTTACGGCTGGAGGTAACTGATTGATTGGCGTTCGGATTATGTGTGGTTCGTGACTTTGCCTCTCTCAGTATTGTGTTACACTCACGCTTTGTAGTGGTAATTATCTTTTATTATTAATGTACTAAATTACACAGCGATTAACTCTTGTTAAGATTAGATATTAAATTGTATTTTTATGCTTAGCATCCCCTACGAGCTCTGGCAAATTGGACGGAAATGCAATCCTACGATATTGTACATTTTTTGACTAGGTACGGTCTTATGTATGAAAAATTTATGAGTAATCTTCAAGTTCTCACCCTTCAGTTCTAACTCTAATTTTCAGCTACTAATCCGCACGAGCTCGAAACTACCAATCTTTAAACAAAATTGAACATTAAAATTAGATATATTCGACTTATAACGATATCGATAATATCGATTTTACGACAAAATATAAAATTCCTGCTATATATGATCGAATGTTGAGATGGGTCTTCAACCCACGACCTTTCGTATACACTGCTCTTCTTACTGAGCTACAAAGGTTATGATTTTGTTTTGCTTTACGAGCGCCTCAGTTTTTTTTATCATAACGATTTTTTTTACATGCCCATATAAAACATACACAATCCGATATCTGTGGTCACACCTTTCTCCCATAGGCATAGACGAGGATCACTTTATCCCACTTCCTAAGATTCTTACGTATTTCTTTTGCTTCATCTTCTCTCATCACAGGTATCATACATATGCCTAGCTATAACTAGAATTCGACCTGTCATATTATTATTTAGATTATTATTTAAATAGATATACTTGAATTTTTCAAGTGGGTTTTCAGGGCCTAATCCTAAACTATAAGGGATATCGAAAAATGCTCAAAGGAGTCGCGAGCCCGATTTTGATGAAAACAAAAACTGCATCATTGGACTAGCGGCTTCCAGCGACCTTTACCAGATCGTCGGTCCACCTTGTCGGGCCTACCAACGCTGCGTCTCCCGGTTCGCGGTCGCCACTCGAGGACCTTTCTGCCCATGACCGTCTGTACCTACTAAACATTATTTAGATCTTAATATTATTATTAATGGGGTACCTAGACGATCAAAATTGCTTGACAAGCACGTGAATTTTGAATGCACGTCAAGCAATTTTGACCGTTTAGAACGAAGCTTGATGCGCTTGACAAGCAAACTACGTGCTTGACAATGCTTGATGAAAAATTTTAGGTGGAAAGAAATTGTACTTTAGAAAGCTTGGAAGAAATTGTACTTTGTACAGTTTCTTTTTGTTTATAATAATAATAATAAATTTCATTTATTCAAGTGACCAAGACTCATAATTGTTAGTGTGACTTACAAACTATGTTAGTGTGACAACAAATAATTAATTACATAATAACAAAATAATAATACAGTATTTTAATTAGACTGCACTAAAACTCACCACTATACCATTCCGTGAGAAATGGCACTACAATGATTCACGTACAAGCAGTCCAACCGACTAGCAATCATACTAAGAATCCTATTAGGGCTACCTCGCACCCTGCACACCAGTGACGCACACCTCTTACGCATAATCGTGTAGAAACAATTTATTTGTGCATCCGCGAACATTCCTGATGCGCTACAGAAACGAGGCAGCCCTACTAGCACCCGGAACGCGTTGTTGTACTGAACACGGAGGGCGCCGTATGATTTCTGCGTGTATTTTATGTGCAATAAAAGTGTTTATTATTATTAGATTAGACTAGAAACTCGATAATAATATTTGTCAGAAAAGTCACTATAAAAATAGATATAGCTACTGAACTATTGGTTATCGAGATCTGAATGTTAAAAATACTGCAATTTTTTTTCACGTGGCGCCAACGACTCGTCGCCTTGTGGAAGCTATAACTCACTAACAAATTTTACGCAATCCGCGTCACAGGGGTCGAAGTGACCCAGGTTTGACAGTAAACATGTTTTGACCTTATTTGATACGCCATTTGGTCGGGCCAGATTTTTTTCACAAAATGTGCTAATTAAGTCACATTGGCTACTAAAAGTCTCAGATTCTACATATAGTAAGGGTAGAATAACATAAAACAAGTATTTAGTTATAACAACATGCATACCTTTATAAATTAAATTCAAATAATGACAATATTATTTTAAAGTTTTTATACGTTATGATTTGTAAAGCATCAACAATCTTCAAACTATTTGACGATCTCATTTGTTACTATAGAAGCAACTCAGAAATCGCGGAAAATATTTAAGCTGTTCCATACTTTACAAACGAATACGACTGAAATATATGAAACGCCAGATTTTTCTTCGCGATAACAGTTTTGCTTTCATAGAAAAAGTTGTTTGTATTAACGAGAACTTCAACTGGTTTGAAGGTGATCTTTTACAACTAAGCCTGAATATTTTTTTTGTACAGTTTCTATTTCAAAATAGGTAATTTGAATCAGATAATTAAATTTCAAACAAATTAAAATTCATATTTGTGCTAAGATTGGTTGAGGTAGTGCTTGTCTTAAGTCCGAATGGTTAGCTAATTGATTATCAATGTCCATAATTAATAAGTAGTTTAACGTAAATAAGTAACCTACTATAACAGTTACATTACTTATGCTCCCATGGTTCTATTTTGCAGTGCTATTGTCAATCTTACTAACAAGTAATTACTAATAAAAATAAAATGCCTAATAAATTGTGATTCATTGGCGTGCATGGCATTATAGATTATCGGGAAAATGTTTCACTAATCGGACGCCAATGACGCAAGTAAATTCCGTTCACAATCATAATCATAACGCATTCTATCTCTTCGGGACGCTCAAACAATGCGTATTAAAAACTAGTCAAAATCATCTTAATATTATAGAGGTACCTACTATTTACCAATAGTAAAGATGATTTTGATTACTGCAAATTTTGAGACTTTAAGACAGACGCCAGCTCACGAAGACGCGCCATAAACTCTTGTTGTTAAAGTTGATTTGTCAAAATACATAATACCTACCTAATAATAACACTAAACACTTGTATTGAACAAAAAATAGGAAATAATATAAATTGTTGACATGACATTACCGCATTATAGAGCTTTCGAACTATAAAAAAGATTATTTATTAAATTAAATACAGTACGTTTTAAACTTCTGCAGAAACTATTTAAAGCCAAGGGGCTGTGTTCCGATAAACATACCTTTAGCTTTTTTAGATACCGTTCCATCCTGAGGTTCCATCCAAGTTTAAAATATATATTTTTTAATTTTTGCGAGGCGTGCAGAGGCGTGCAGAGGCGGGCGAGGGCGGTGTTGACAAAATGCCAATGTAATTTATTGGCAGCCCGGCGCCGCACTACCGTCGGCTGTGATATTTTTTTGCTGGACCCCAACAGCGTAGACTGACATGACATGACCTTTGCTTCTCTGTGGTTTGATAAGGCACCAGATTCTTTTCGCGCCGCGCCGCCGCTTCGTAATAAATTTCGTTAAAAAAACCTCAGTTTTTCTCGAGCGACTTTTTGATAAAAGACGCCAGATAGAACGAAAATTATTATAGGTAATAGTATACATATGGCATTTTGTCAACACCGCCCTCGGCCGCCTCTGCACGGAGGCGTGCACAGCTCGCAAAAATTTTAAACATAATCAGTATTTTTTAACCGATTTCAAAAAAGGAGGAGGTTGACTGTATTTTTTAATGTATGTTACGTCATATCTCTTCACTGGGTGTTTCTATTCTGAAAGCTGGTGCTTGTCATGTGGTACCATTTAATTCTATTAGTACCTACTTGTTTGTCTACAAGAACTCAAGATAGTTTCCTGAAAATATCTATACTTAAAACACTAAAAAGCAAAATATATTTAAAAAAAAACCGCCTTTTGAACTAAAAGCGGATAACTAAAACTTATGTTTTTTAAAAAAAAGTCTAAATGTTTTTTTGAGGTAGGCGCCAACTTCAATATTTGGAATAAACAAGCTGCCACTGGTGCTAAATTCCTAAATTTACCGTCACACTGACACAGTCAAAACAAACCTTTTTGTATGTTTTTGGTGTGCATAAACGCTGTCACTTCTTGGGACCGACCTCAAAAAATATTTAGATTTTTATAATATTTTTATTCAAAAGGCGGGTTTTTTTTTTAAATAATACTAGCGTATGAACGAGATTAGTGTTTTTTTTACAAATTCACTTATAATCATTTAACGTTATTTTTCACTTTATGTACCTAATATACAAACAGCTAGGGTTCGAAAATTATTGAACTGACGAAAAAAAAATTGGGAAAACAATGTTGTTTTTAGGTAACCAAACACTAAAAAATATATAATTGAAATCGAAGTGCTATCCTATTGTAACAATATTTTAGTGATATCAGAATTGCAAGGGAAAATTATTTTAAAATGTGTTTATTCAGACCCTAAGACCAGACAAAGGTCCAAAGCAGCTCAAACTGCGTAGTATATACAGAAATTAGCGGCCGGTAATTACGCTAAACAAAAATTTCCTAAATTAAACACCATCAATGCAACGATTTCTAAGATGATTTGTGCCACAATCTATTTCAATCTCCCTATTCCCAAAACAATAAATAATATGTTCTCCATTTGTGCATGAGTAACAGATCGGCGGCAATGATTTTATTTTATTCCCCGGCCGCATCGGCAATTAATTGGATAAAACAGAATG
This sequence comes from Elophila nymphaeata, assembly GCA_955850985.1. Lineage (NCBI taxonomy): Eukaryota > Metazoa > Arthropoda > Insecta > Lepidoptera > Crambidae > Elophila > Elophila nymphaeata. The sequence goes on along the minus strand of OY039089.1, from coordinate 10,209,653 downwards.
AGAACATTAAGCTGTGCACATGTACTGGCCGCTGATAACGCTGTGAAAGATCCTAAAGTACACTGCGGGACAACTCGAGCTGGGCACTTGTAATATTATTTTTCTTGAAATAATTTGCGCTTGGGAGTGTCTTATTCAAAAAGAAATCAGCGATTGGCCTTAGAATGAGTAAAATAATATCTAAGTGATAGGTACTCTGTAAATGCTGTTGGTTTCTTAATAAATTAATGAAAAATGCCCTATAGCAGTATATTATCATATTACACCGACCCCAAATACTTGAATTGAAACAAGGGTTGGAAGGAGAAGAAGTATAATCTTTAATCAAAGTCCTTATTAACCATAGGTTAAAAGACAGTCAAAAAACCGAGGTCCTGAAGAGACGCCTCGTGAACGATGCATCTCTTATAAGGATATAGTTAAGTACTAAAGATAAAGGCACCATTTAAACATTTCTGTAACGACGTTCAGAACAAAATCACAACAAAACTATACGGATTTCAGCAAAACTTGATGGTCAAAATGAAAATTAATTCATAAAGAAAGCTTTGTCTAAATACGTCGCATTTCGTGTTGTAACGCATACTTACCAAAAGGATGAAAATAATTGAAACACATGTAATGACCAGTCGCCATTTGTCACATTTGCCTATAACAAGTGGCAAAATTTAACGGACGTAGATTAAGAAACAAATAAAAAATAGTTTTGTATTCAGCCCTACAAAGCCCCAGCAGTGAGTACGAGTAAGATCGCCTTCTTGGTATTTTAGTTGTATTGGCTACTTTTCTATTTCACACAAAAAAAGAACTGATTTTCAGACTAAATAAGGAAGATTAGTTTACTCTCTGGGATTTACAAATGAATTAGTTGAGGATGGCAGATGAAGTGTGCTTTCACGTCATGTAAAAGAATAAGTTTTAGAGAGAGTACTGTAGTGTGTAGCTCTAGTGCTAATTTTTAAAAACAAACATTCATTTTCTAAATCTTTTATGGCCAAAGTCTGTCTTGTCATACAAATAACAATTTGCTTGTTTAGATATTGAACAGTATACAGTTGTGTTGAACGCCAGTGTACAGCGTCTGTGGAACGGGAGTCCAGCGTCCAAATAAAAGCTAACGAGCGCTGCGCTTCGTAATGCTGTACACACGCAGGGCATTGTGACACAAACTGATATATAAAAAAAAAATCGAACCGACTTCATAACTCAAAAGGGAGAAATAAAATTTTATGTTTTAAACGATCTAAAAGTCCATATGCCAATAATTTTTTGAGGTCGGTGTCTCATGGTATTCCAGATTTCTTTTTAGTAGTAAAAATAATCGCAACGATTGAGCCTTTCGATCAATATCGTAAAAAACAGGTGTTTTGTTACTATTTGGTGGGTTCGATTATTAAACCGGCGATTATTAAAAAATCTTTGAATGCATTTTAAATGGTTTTAAAATTAAAATGAAGTCGTCTTACAGTAAAATTTTCTATCTGTAATATTTAAGATACTTTCCCTCCTTGTGGCATAGCCGTGTGACGCCCTGTATAGTATTATCATATATATTATCATATATACAGATGACACAAAACTACAGTTTTGTGTCTGTCTGTATGTCAGGAACCTAACAAGTTGACTTTAATATCAAATACTCAGATCTGAAATCTCTTAGAGCTAAGAAATATTCAAAAGTCTTAAACGATGAGATCAAAAGCCACAACCGTTTATTCCGTATATTTTGACACTCAAAAGGTCATCAAAAGCAATAGGGTAACGAATGAAATTAAATGAAATGAAAAATCTCTTTATTTAAATGGACTTTTCTAACTATATTTAAACCGTCAAAAGCCCTACCACCATTTCAGGACGAAATAATTATTTCACTTGAATAATTATTATTATGCTGAGATGGAGAAGAAATGGCGAAAGAAACTCCACAGGCTCATACATCCCGTTCGTCGTGTTTAGGAGACAAGGCGTACGTAAATACACCGTTCCCAATATGCCCTTGCAAAGGGTTAGAAGTGTTCCGGTGTTTAGTGGGTAGGATCCTTGGGAAGTCTCACCCACACCGCACCGTCAAGCGCACTGTGCAGTACGGTCCATAAAAAAGATTTCCACCGACATAAAAAGCGTTCCTTTTACTCTATAATCATGGAATTTAGCAAAAGCAATGTCTTATACTTACTTATAGCACAAGGTATAAAGGGGAAAAAACGAAACCCCTTGTAGTAACATCGTGAATCGGTAACATCAACCATTCACATTTGCCTGCCCTCCTCCTAATATAATTTGTGGTCATAATTACAGTATTATATTATCTAGGACATTATTAAACCACATTTAGCTAGAAGTTTCACGGCTACCAGACCTGCTGTTTTTGGGCTGGTCTAGATTACCTAGTTAACTATGTTTCTTTATTTTAGGTCTGATCTTAAATAGTTGTCAGACAAGCAATATGACCTGCCTGCTGCTTACTAGCCACCGTTGCCTGTAGAGCGAACATCGACGTGACACTCAGGCACTATCAACCCTAATCCCTCCCTACCCCGTGTAGCTCTGGCAGCCTTACCAATAGAAACACAAGACCACAAAAATGTAGCGGTATTTGACTGTGGTCTTCTCCCAAGTAGCACATTTAATTTATGTAAATTACTAAAGATTATACTTAATGTTGATTTGGTTAATGTAATAAAGATAATAAATTCTTTTCTATTCTAAGGACCGGTATGTCGCGCGGGTGTGCGGTCGGCGGCGCGGCAGCGGTCTATCGGGCCAGATCACCTTCCACCCGGCGATAACCTTAAAAGCACCACCAATATTAATACATCAAACACCCACGTGCGCCATACATCACCCGCCGCTCTCCCATACAACGCGGATATAATTATATTTAACTATGTCTGCATGTAGATTTGGAACACACCACGAAGAAAGTTGCGTAGAATAATGAATGAATAAGCCGTATTGTAACAGAAAAATAAGATACAGTTCAAGGAATAGATTATACAATGGGTAGAGAAGAGATTTTTCCAACCTTTGGATGGGAAGAAAGAACAAAAATAATAATAATGTCATAAAATCCATCCTAACTAATATTATAAATGCGAAAGCGAGTTTGTTATTTACGCTTTCACGCCACCACTCAATCGATTCTGATGAAATTTGGTATCGATACTTTTTGGCGCGATAACCGACATTGAGGCGAGCAAAGCCGGGGCGACCGCTAGTATGTAAATAAATGAGTAAAGCACAAAGAAATAACATCGAAATAAAGTCCAATCTACTTCCTTTGTATAATATCGCTCGCATTGTCTCACCGAGACCCCACGGTCTCAGCATGAGTGGTTTAAACGTTTAAAAATAAGAAGGTTTTGGTACAGACACTTTAGAACACTAAGGCCCGTACTACAGAATGACACTCAGAAGTCAAACATGTCTTGAGAATCGTCTGTCACTTTCTATCACGCACAAAGTGATAGAGACGTAGGACGCTCGAGTCGGCGTTCATTCTTGAAACTTATTCTATAATACGAACATAAGACATTGAAATGTTTCCAATTTATACCAAATTAAATAGAAACGGCGCGATTTAATACAATGCCATTTTTGTGATGCCGGCAGAGTAGAATAGCATCACCCCATATCCTCCAATGGGTGTCGTAGAAGGTGAATAATGGATAAGCAAAGGGGTATTGATCACCTTATACTCATTCCACCAATCCGCTTTGCAAAGTGCGTTGGACTACTGCCTAAACCTTCTTCGATAACCAGGACCAGCCTGGTGTCCCAGCAGTGGGTCGAATAAAGGCTGTTATGATGAAATAGAAAAGAAGAGAGAAAAACGAGAAGAAAATCTTTTCATGATAAAGCATGAGTCGAGACACGAACCCTTGACCATTCGCGATCCAGGCCAACGCTGTTTCCTCTGAGGTACTTATACAGGACTGATGATCACGACGAATTTATTCAATTGTCTTTCGTTTCTGACGGCGTCACAAACTGACGTATGCATAGCAATGTCTTCAAAATCCCGATGAGAAATTTTTAACCGACTTCTAAAAAGGAGGAGGTTCTGTATTCGTCTGTATGTATTTTTTATGTTTGTACACCGATATCTCCGTCATTTGTGGACCGATCTCCAAAATTCTTTTTTTATTCGATAGTGTTTACTCCTGAGGTGGTTCTGTTGTCACCAAGTCAGGATCTGATGATGGGAAGCAAGGGAAATTGAGGACAACCCTCAAATTTTATAGGCACGTATAACGTTTTTCATATTTTTTCTAAAGCTATACTAGCATGCATCATGTTCTCCAGCATTGTTCATCCCGTCTCGCGATTGCGACCGAATGCGCCAGCTTGAATGATGAGGGACTCGTTGAGCTGAACGATGGCATGGCTTGGCACCGAGTACAAACAGTACAGTAGGTACCTAGCTCACGTTATAATATGTAATATTTTATTTTTATACTTTTTGAAGTCGGTTGTTTATTGCAAATACCGTCAATCATTCAAGTTAAATTTTGCTTTTGAAAACATTGATTTTTGTTTTGCATGATTTAAAATATTTCAAATTTACACCAAACTAGTGGTCAAACTAGTGGTTTTACCTTCAACATTACTCTGAAACATCAATACTTAATAGTTCAACGCTCTGAAATTCAAAGTTCTCTGAATTGTCTTAAAGTAAATTTCTATTTAACGTTGCCTAGCAGCCTATTGGTATTTTATTTCATACACAATTAAAGAAAATATTTACAAAAATAGTTTTTAATTTAAATATTAGGTTGGGGAAAAAGTCTTTTCGCATTATAGTATGTATAAACTTGTAATAAAATCTCTTTGGCTATACTATTTGTATCTGGCTGGTTTTGGTATCATTGAAAGTTTAAATTTTAAAGAACATAATTCCAAATGCAAATTAGGAAAATGTGTGATTTTCATTTGTTTTTCGTACCGCCAAGATGAGTGAATCTAATGAAGAAATTCGATACATTTTAAAATTTTACTACAAAAAAGGTAAAAATGCAACGCAAGCCGCGAAAAAAATTTGCGATGTTTATGGACCTAGTGCAGTGTCTGTGAGAGTAGCACAAATTTGGTTTAAGCGTTTTCAATCCGGAAATTTTGATGTCAAAGATGCACATCGCTCTGGTCGCCCTATTACAGATAAAATGGATGCCATTTTTGAAAAAGTGGAGCAAGATCGGCATGTCAGTAGTTACGACGTAGCTGAAGAACTGGGAATTGACCACAAAACAGTTTTGGCGCATTTGAAAAAAACTGGGTACACAAAAAAGCTCGACATTTGGGTACCTCACGAGCTCACTGAAAGAAACCTAATGAACCGTGTACTCATTTGTGATTCTTTATTACGACGTAATGAAACCGAACCATTTTTGAAGAAGCTAATAACTGGTGATGAAAAGTGGATCACGTACGACAAGAACGTGCGAAAAAGGTCGTAGTCAAAGGCCGGTCAGGCTTCACAGACTGTGGCGAAACCCGGGTTAACTCGCAACAAGGTGATGCTGTGTGTGTGGTGGGATTGGAAGGGCATTATTCATTATGAGCTGTTACCACCAGGCAGGACTATCGATTCTGAACTCTACTGCGAACAACTGATGAGATTAAAGCAAGAAGTTGAGAGAAAGCGGCCGGAATTAATCAACAGAAGGGGTGTGATTTTTCATCATGATAACGCTAGACCTCACACATCTTTAGCCACTCAGCAAAAATTAAGAGAGTTTGGCTGGGAGGTGTTAATGCATCCGCCGTATAGTCCTGACCTTGCACCTTCAGATTTCCACCTGTTTCGGTCTCTTCAGAATTCTTTAGGCAGTGTCAGGTTAACATCACGAGAGGACTGCCAAAACCACTTGTCGCGGTATTTTGACCAGAAGTCCCAAAATTTCTATAGCAATGGGATCATGTCCCTACCTACAAGATGGCAAAAAGTTATCGAACAAAATGGTACCTACATACTTTAGTTAAATGTAAATAAACTATATTAAAAAATGTTTTGAATTTTCTTAAAAAATGCGAAGAAACTTTTTCCCCAACCTATTATTAATATGAAACAAAACCTACTTCACAATTTGCACTCATAAACCAAAACTGCCGGTCAGCTTGATTATAAAAATTTAACGACCGTTAAAATATAAACTACATAAATCGCACGGGTACCTCGAAAAGCTCATAAAAGCTTTTAAGAACAGGTGCTGGGTGTTCCCAAGCAAGGCACAGGTTCCATGTATGGGTCCCATACATGGCGCGGTGCATGGGACACGTGTTATGGGGATCAATATCTTATCTGGTTGGCGCCGGCGCCTCTGTGCTGTCTAGTATGGGGTGGGGCCCCATAGAGATGCGTTATCGTAAATACTCTATTATGAATTTTGTCGTTCATACTAATGCCTCATGATTGAACGTGAACGTGATTGATCAAAAGTTTGGAAAAATATTCGAATTGTTGTTTCTTTATGGCGATTAGCCCATGTTTTATCACATAATTAAAGTAACCTCGAATTGTCATTACATTGTATTACTCATTGGCCTGCCCTGCTCCCAATTTTTTTTGGGGTTATATATGTTTTTCTCTTCATTATTACATTTTGTTACAATATATTTTATCTTAAACGATGTCCTAAAATTTTAATACACTAGGCTAAAATGTACAAATTTTGAAATAAATTCTAGTATCATAGAATCGAATCATAATTATATTTTTTCAAAATTTACAGTCTTATTGTTAACGCATGATGATTGCGTTCGAAATTTGCATGTAACCCCAATATAATAATATATTTTCACGCTCACACCAATTATCTAGGCCAAATTAAGTGTCAAAGAACTTTGGATACTAGATAACGGAGAAATTTAATTATATAATAGTCTCAGACCAATACTTTTTTATTGGTCTAAGATAATAGTAGGTATAGATATTTTTATAAATACACTTAAATAAATTCATAAGCAACCATGGCTCGTGAACAAATGTTTTGCTCCTACCAGGAACCAAACCTGGACGGCATCACGTTTAAAATGTTCGTAGCAGTGACGCTACGGGAAAGTATGCGATACGAAAAACCGCTAAAACGTCTGTCGATTGTATCGTGAAAATACAAATAATATTGTAGTCTCATTTTATATAGCTACTTTTAAAACTCATAGTATGAAACGTATATTCTGACAACTAGAAAAAGACAAAAAAATTGATAGAGGTAGACTAATCATTGGATTTCCAGGGTACTCAAAATAGTAATGGACAAAAACAAGTAAACTGCGTATAAATGACATATTGTGATTTATTTTTAATCACATGAATGATATAAATTATTTTTAAATAAAAAACCACATCCAAAACTCAAAATGTAGAAATATTTTTTTTTATACCTAAGCAAAATGTTTTTTTGAGGACGGTGATAACCTCAATATTTGGAATAAAAGTAGTTTCTTGTCTTTGCGGCTAATAATTAATAATTAAATACGCATTATTAGGGATAATTCAAAAACTATTCGTCAGGTGTCGCTCAAATTTAAATGGGACCACTTGACAAGCTCCAGCTTCGAAATGTAAAAATAATCATCAAAATCGGTACACACAGTTAATTTAGTTAATAAGGCAAAATTGTTACTAATAAATTTACTAAAAAAATTATGGATTGTAATATTTATCTATAAGAAAAAAAAAATTATAAATTTTAAAGTATATTATTGCTACAAGACGCATCTCTGTGGCGTCCATCCCTCGTTGTGGGATGGTAGCAATTCAGATAAAAGCAATCTTTACAAATTGAACGAAAAAAAACTGAAACATTTAAAAGATATTGTCGCTTCAGAGTTTTTATGAGTTGAAGTTATTAATTTCTGACGATTATTTACGTGTATGATAGCTTCGTATTTAGGCACTAAGTAATTTAAATTAGATATTATACTTTCTTCAAGGTGGATCTGGAAATCGCTGGATGCGGGCAGCGCTGGACGGTACGGGTTGGAGATCCTTGGTGGAAGGCCTATGTCCAACAGTGGGCGTTTCCTGGGTGAAATTATAAACACAATCACAGATCAGAAGTTTCATTGAGTCCTGGTCAACGTCACAGTCATGTTCCGAACAGTTTGTTATTCATAAAACATATTTAGTACAATGTACTCATAAATAAATGTTTACGAGTTACGAACACGATAAAATAGATTTCAATGAATTTAATGGCTAAGATTAAATTAAGCTTTAAAATGTCGCTTTATTTTTATTACGATACTATTATTAATCCTCTGTCTGTCGGTAAATTCGGCATTTAATTTTTTTTAAATATGTAATAATAATTTTCATTTTTCAAGCTAACAATATTTTAGTTTAGAGCACTTAAATCTAGGAGATAGTGATTAACTTTGAATTTTTATATTTTTTCCATATTCATAAAAAAATAATTTGGAAAGTGGTCCCTTCAAACAAAAAATAATTTTTTAAATCGGTCCAGATGTCTTCGAGTAATCGGGGCACATACCTAAAAAAAGCAAAGATGAATACGAATTGAGAATCTCCTCCTTTTTTAAAGTCGGTTAAAAATACTGCTGAAAGACCAATTAAAGAACGATGAGTTTGTTACAGAATATAAAACTATGACATGAAGTCTTAGATTAAATTTAATCTAAGCATGAAGTATCATTTTGTAACATAACTAAAAAATATTATTTGACAAGATAGTTCAAGCAATATTTGTCCTGGAAAAGTCGCTGAAGTTCATATAACTCTATTCTGACATTATCTAAATTAAAAACAATTAAGTATCAACCGGAAACGAATATTTATTTATTCATATTTAATAAAAGAAATTACAATTAGGTAAGGGATTTAATGGAGAGCTATTCAAAGTTATTTTTTATTTAATTTTTATTTGGAAAGATTTGTTATGTTTGATGAATATATTGGCATATTATTTCAGCTCTAAAAAGAAATGTTCATTTCAATGATTTGTTCTATTGTATACTAGGTGATCCGCCACACGTTGTTGTGGTTGATTTGCGTTCTCTTTGCATTGCCACGGTTGTTTGTGTCACTTATCAATACTTATATGTATTTTCGCTTTGTAATAATGTCAATAAATTTTCTAATTATCCATATTTTGTGCAATTTTCTTATTTTTTCTTTCTGCAAGAACCTTCTACTAAGTACTAGAAAACTTAAAAAAAGATGAATGAAATAGGTAAAGTCATTCTGATGTTACGGCACGGGCGGCGTGACCAAGGGAAACAGGGATTCATTTTTATATAAATAAGTTTATGGTATAAGTATATTTTCATCCAATGAAAAATGTATTAATTTAGTAATTTTAATTTTGAATTTCGGGCAATTTGAACTCAGTTTAAGTTAGTATTACATTTTATAGTAGGTACATATGAAAGTGTAAATAAATCAACTTTTACAGATTTAACTCGGGTGTAATTAGATTTTACATTTTGTTATGATTGCCTGACTTTTTGCAGCGTTTCCAATAAGCAATAATAACAAAATGTAAAAACAAGCACCAATAATAACAATACACGTACACGCGAGTTAAATCCGTAAAAAAATTGATTTACAATGTGTAGTGTTCGCGCAAATCTAAGAGAACATTTGATATGAAATGTTCGTGTTTAAAAATTTTATTTCAAGTTGCAGTCTCATGCGTAAGCCGTGATCACGAATGATATTGCAATATAGTCATCTTTAGTCTTCATAAATTTTTACTATTGAGACGCGGCTGCACGAAAAGGAAAAGAAGAAAATCACAAAGATTAAAGTTTTATTTATTTACAAAAACAGTACATATAATCTAAAAATAATTTGTCATAATAGCTGCAGTAATCACGGCATTAACCGTCACAAAAATTAAGTACAAAATAACAAAATATAACACTATAATACTCTTTGGTAGTCAGTCTAAAATGGCACAGTACAAGAAATAATTAAAGCTAGGAACATATGTAGTGCATATTATAATACTTTTTACTATCAGTGCTGTTGTTAAAACTGTGTCTAGCTGAATCGATGCTTGCGTCTGTTGTATACATGGGCTTATGTAAATACTCTTGCATACCCGAAGTGCTACCTACAGTCTCGTCAATTTCCAATTTATCGCCATAATATTTATCATTGTCAGTAACACTGTCGTCATAGTTCAAGCTATCGTCAAAATAAATAGTGGAGGTTAAGGGTTCAACAAAACCTTTTTCTAAAGTAGTTTGAACATCACTTTTGTATTCATAAGTTGGCTGATTCATTTTGTGTTCAGGTTTATAAAGCTTTCTCGACACCTTGCTCGGTTTAGCATCACTTGAAGTCGATACTTCAGGCGATTTGATCCTTTTGCTCTTGTACCTTCTGTTTTGGAACCAGATCTTCACTTGCGTCGGTGATAAGTTGAGCGTTTTCGCCAGTTCTTCTCGTTCTGGTGCCGTCAGGTATCTTTGGGCTTTAAATCGAATTTCCAAAGCTTTTACTTGAGATTGTGAGAACAGGATGCGAGGTTTTCTTTTGGCGCTTTTGTCTTTCTTGTCTTGCTTGCTTGTTGGTGGCGGAGTCTCTGTAAATGAAAATGAAAATGTCAATTCTCATTCTACATACCTACCTATCTATAGTAGGTGATGAAAATTCTATTCTGATATTGCTTGGGTAAAAAACCATTAAATCTATTGATTGGACATCTATTGAGAAAGAGAGACAGTATTTTGAAAGATCTTGTCAATAGATTATTAAGTAAAGTAGGTATATAGTCCATATTATAATTAATAAAATCAACTCTCTCAAAAATTCGATATTGGGTTTAATTAGAAAAATATCAATAAATAAATAGATTTTCAACGAAAATTATACACTTACTTGAAATTTTGCTCATCGCTGTTGGGGACTCATATGAATCCTGATTTGCATAAACAGGACTCTCCATATGTTCCAGTGGTTTTTCAGATTTCTTCTGTTCCATAATAGCCGCTGAATGTACAAGTACTGGCTCCCTTATCAAAGAGTCTTTCACATGCCCATCAATATCCACATGGTGGGAGGTAACCACTTCAGAATAATGGTCATAGTTTTGATGATATAGATTGTGGCAATAAGGATTATAATTGTAATACTCCTCTATCTTCGGTTCGTGGTATACGTCTTGGTTCCAATAAGAATCGACATTTGGATGGACGGGAATATTGGAATACATTTGGTTGAAGTATTCTGGAGGACAATATGCTTGAGTTTGGTGATATATTTGTTCTGATGGGTAGTCGAACCTCCTCTCTCTTTCATTCGGTTTCCATATATCATTTCGTTCGTAATAATTCGTCTGATTTATGTTCAATATGTCTTTTACCAAGAACGGCGTATTTAAGTTTTGGTTGGATAAATCCTCTTCAATTTTAACGCGATAATTTTTGTCTACATACATACTGTTATATTCTTTATTTTGCTTCTGTTTGTCATAGCAGTCATCGTAAAACTCGTTTTTGCAAACGTTAAAGTTGTGCTTCATATTGTTGTTGTTGAAAACTGTCACCTCTTCCGTAGGTTCGAAAGAATCCATTTTTCACTTCACTTCAAGTTCATTAGTCAAGCTTGACTAATTGCGAGGGTGCTTAATTAACTTGTGTTTGAGAGGACACGCGATTGAATACTGATGGCTTCAAGATTGTGCCACGAAACCAATCCACGGGGCTCGTGGTTTTGTGGGCGGAGCTACGAAGCGTACTCTGTCCTATACTAACTGGTGCAAGTTTCGTATAAGTCTTTCCTTATCTGACGCTGTCTGGTTCGCTGGGTATTGTAAATAAACTGGATGATTTCATTCGGTGTCAAGAGATCGAGCACCGCTTCGTTTGCTAATGACTTTATAACGATTTGAGGAGTCAATTTGCGGTTTACACGCGTTTTATTGCGGCGGTAGAGTATTAATTACGTTTTAAGTTTTTATGGTTGGGAATGTTTAAGGATTGTGGCATACTTGATGTGTATTAGAGTTAGTAACAAAATCGATACTGGAGTAGTTAAGAGAGCTATCAATTTTGATATTTGCAAAGTTTCTTAAAATATTTATACATCATTACTATTGACTTAGATTAAAACAAAATCTAAGACCATTGAACACTTTTTTCATATTAGTAGTTGGATACCTCCTTCATGGTCTAGTCGGTCATTCAACGCGATTAGATTCTACATCCATAAGGTCTGGGTTCGATCCCCGGGATATTTTTTTTGTTGGTTGTAGTTTTTTTTATAATATGTAATAGTATTAGCACGTAATAGTAACATTATTGGAGTCCCGGACATGTTGCCGAAAACCACTTTACCAAATAGGTAACAGATCCCATCGAAATATTGTCATGAAATTACCTTTTTATTATTATAAGCTTTTATTTAACTTGCACTTTGTAAGGCTAAGGTGGCCGTCAAAATTTGCAATCTATTTTTTGACCATTTCTTGGTATTAGATTAAGCTGAAATTTTGCATACACATTTAGTTTGGATGACAATGCATACAAAGCTAAGTGACGTCATTCTAAATCCAATATAGCGGACGGCCCAAGATGACGTAGGTACTATATGCTATTTTTTGTGCACTTGCATGATAAGGATATCAAATGAAACGATTTGCTGAGAAGAATACGAAAATGAAGTTGATTTTACTCATGAAGATCTAAAATGGCGGAATGCCGAAGATGGCAGACTACTTATTTTTTTTGCACTACCATAATATGGGTATCAAACCAAAGGGTTTACTGAAAAGAATACGAATAAACTGACTAAAAAATAAAAATCTATAAATTATTTAAGTATTAAAAACAAGCTTTTATTTTAATATGGTCTAATAAGAAGTAGGAAATTGTTCATAAGTAATGTTAATGGTACTACGGTCTAATATTCATTCGGCGAACTGCAGGAATTTCAAGCGATGTGTTGATCAAATTTTCATTGGTCTGTTGTTTATTAGGTGAGAATTACAAAAGTGTAATTGTTACGAACTGGCCATCAGGCCGGTGAGGTTTTATACCTTTTTCCTAGTTTGATGTCTGTGACATCTGGTTGTCATTGTCTGGGTTTGATCGCTGTTGGTCGTGCCTATGTTTTCTTATTTTGGTACGGCGTTACCCCAGGACATGTTTGGACAATCATCGTGGCGGAAAGCAATAAGGCTTGCTGACCTTTTTTTTTGGCAACGATGAGTGAAGAAGTACCTTTGTTCCTCGGCGTAGTTCTGGAAGTGACGAAGAACGTCGTAGTCGTCGTCGAAGAACAAACGTCGTGTTACGAAGCTGTTTCCTGGCGAGGATAATATCGTACGTGTAGCGGAAGTTGCTACTTCTGGTGGGGTCCTTCGCAGACCCTGTAAAAAGCTGGTGCGGCTACCTGTCTGATGGCCTTCGAACTTCTCTTCCTCATTGTTGGAAAAGTGGGAGAGATGTTACGAACTGGCCATCAGGCCGGTGAGGTTTTATACCTTTTTCCTAGTTTGAGGTCTGTGACATCGGGTTGTCATTGTCTGTTTTTCATTGGTCTGAGTCCGTTCCTATATTTTCTCTTCTATTATTTTATATATAAATGTAAGTAGCCTAAGTTTTGTTAATATATCCTTTTACTTTGAGCTCTTCTTCTTTATTCCATACAGTCCACTTTTCATACCAGTTCGTTACAGTAATAATTCTATGGGATCTGTTATTTGGTAAAATGGTTTTCGGCAACATGTTCGAGACTTATATTATTGTGTTCCGATAATTGGCAATGTGGGTTCCGACAGTGATCTGATTTCGAACTATGCTGCTATCTTTGGTCATATCATCGCTTTACATCAGGTAAGATGAAGGCCAAGACGTCTCTTCTGTCAAAAACAAAAAAAAGGAAGGTGCAGTAGGCACAGTTTGATTCTCAGAGATGCCTTATAAATACAAGCAGCACCAAATTTATAACATGACTCTACATTGAATAAAATTCCACGTATTCTTTGCTACATTGAAACAGATTTAGCGATAATAGTAATGACCTCATTATTTGAATAGTGATTGATGTTATTTTTTATGGTAAATGGTTGGCAGACAAGCATACGTCCTGCCTGGTGGTAATCAGCAACTGTAGCCTTAGATGCTTGCAACAGTGATCTGACACTCGCGCGCTGGCAACCCTTATCCCTTCCCTGTGGAGCTCTAGCGACCTTACTTACCGACAGAAATACAACACAAAAATTTTTTTTGACTGTTGTCTTTTGTAATGGGGAGGTAGGTACTACCTAGAATTTGCAGCCTGAACTTGGGCTGCAAATTCTAGCGGCTAGTCTGTTGTGCCCTACCTCTACTCTATATACGGCAATATTTCGTTCAGATCTTAGAAGGTCAATCTTTTTCAGTCTATTTTCTAGTTTATAAAATTTTTTTCGCGTTTTTGTAAACGCAAAAATTATTACTAATTTATTTTAAAAATATGTTCTATAGAAATGTCGTGATTGTGATGTAGAAAATTATGATATTTATGTTGAATAAGACTATGTCTTGTTATATTATTCGTTGTCTTTTTATAAGTTTTATAAATATTAATTGATTTGTCTGTATTATGAGATTCATATCATGTGAGTGAGTAAAGATATAAAAACAAAATTTAAATTAAGAGCAATGCCTAATTAATACGAACTCTAATTCTGATCGCTTGTATTTTTTTTTAATGGGGAAGAAAACGCAAAACTTTTTTACAGATGGCGCTGTGTGTTTGTTACCTGTCAAAGTCTGTTGTGAACAACAACATCAGTGATTTAAACACAGGTCACTTAAATTTTAATGTTTTTAAAATTATTGTATGTATGTACATACATTAAATGTCTTTTGAAATAATTATATGTCACTTGTGTGCTGAACAATTTTTTTTCTATTCCATTCTAAAAATATTAATATAGGTATAAATGTGTTTACTGGAACACACCTGTTTGTCTGGAAGTAGTTTCAAAATCAGATTCTTTGAAATGCTTGCTGCATATTCTGGAGTACTTAGTAGCTTTAAAATTTACCCTTCTCAAAGCCTTTTCCCACTTTTTCCTGAGAAACAAATCTGTAGAAAACTTGTGTGTACCGGTTTCTACGCACTGGAAAGCTACACATCGTCCCATATTTCTGTTTATCTAGAAATACTAAGAAATCCCTATGAAATGTACTGAGTTTGACACATCCTTTGGAACAAACACTCAGCGCCACCTAGGAGAAACTAGTTGACAGTTGTCTTCCCCATTAGATAACTATTAACAAATTTTTGTAACGAAGACTGATTTTTAGACTACAGTTATTATCTTGATTAACAATTTCATTTTAAAACATATTTTTATTCATGAAATCCATACTCAATTGATGCGGTCGAAAATAGGACAACTGGTGGACGAAAACTGAACTTTGCGGTCGGAAACTGGTAATATTGGCATTTTATTACTTATTTTATATTATTAAAAACAACATGACTGTCACAACTAACACGTTCGCAATAATTATAAATAGACTAATATAGGAATTCATTTCAGTAGTTATTTTATAAAATTATAATAAAGAAATATTTTAATTTTATTTTCAAAGTTGATAACTCCACTAAGTGGACGATAACAGGCGTAATGACCCTACTCCGTCCACTAATCCGCATTGGGCAAGCGTGGTCGCCTACTGCCTGTACTACTTCGTTGAAAAGGAGAGGCCTTGTGTCCCAGGAGTGGGTCGAATTATAAAGGCTGTGATGATGATGACGTCACCTACATACATAATATCAACATTATAATCAACATTCACGGGTTGAACGGATGAGTTATTTTTAGAGATAAGTCCACCCTTGTTAACTTTGGCTATGACTTAAAGCTGTAATATCTTTTCAAGTGCAATAAAGTGCACATATAAATAATAAAGTAAATGGGATAACTAACTAACATTTCCATTATTAAAGAATAAAAAGATTTTTTTCAACAATTTCTATGTTTCTCGATATTGTTATGACAGTACCTATACAATAATTTATTAAAACTAGGTCAAATAAATTTTCAAGTTCGGACATTAATCGCTTGTTAGTGTTAACTGATGCCGAGGTGAAGTGGTTTACTTTGAGCTGTCAACGCAGGGTGTCAATTATTAAGTTGTGAGCCCTCACAGCTTTAACTATACGGTCGGAGAAGACTGCCATTTTATAATCTACACTAATATTATAAAGTGAAAATATTTCGTATTTACGGTTGTAATTTGACGCCGTTGGTGGCGGTGGAGTGGTCAGTAAGTCTGCCTACACATCAAACGTAGCTGGTAGGAGTCATGGTTGTTTAAATATTATTAAAATATTTATTTAAGTAATTAATAAAAAATCTATAATTTATTAGGTAGGTATATCAAATACCTTAATAGAATTTGCATACTAAATACAGGAGAAATTTTGTCCTCTATTTCAGTCTCATTGTAATTAAGAGTTTGTAGCCATTTGGTAGTTTTCATTTTACATTTTCCTTTAGTCAAGGGATATATAGTTAACAATTTATTGATTTTATTGTAAATGAAACCACCAAGATAGCAGTCCTCTATTTAGTACACATAACACAAGTTCTTAATGATAGATAAGGCTTCTTATGCACTGGCGTTCTTGGACGCCGCAGTTAGGTCGCGACGAGAACGGCCCGTGAATTCTGGGATAGGGAAGCACTCCCGACCCGTGGTACAACTGCGATGTCCAACTGCTTGTACTACGGAGAAGTAAAGTTACTCATGGTTCAACTGGTTGTTATATGGGGAAATATCTTTATCGATGGTTCAACTCGAGTGAGTTGTTCTTTCCTTGATCCAACTAGTTGTACTACTGGGAATTGAATGTATCTATGGAACAACTACTGGTAATAAACAGGAATAGGTTATCTATCAATGCTGAAGTGTAATGCAATTACTACCTATTCATGATTAAAACGTCGATTTTGAAGCGTGAATATTTCACTTTTTCACCCGATACCAAAGTAAAATGTGATCGCTTAGTAGTAGGTACATGCACTAGCGACGCGGCGGTCACAGCCGCTCAGTGTGTTGTTGCTCTAAAGTGGGAAACTCACGATCACTCCAAGCCATCACTCCAAAATAAGCCAAAATCGTTCCGTGTATTCAGAATCTCACGTGGCTTGAATGGGGTGACGAAAAATTTTGGACATCCAAACAATCTGAAATCCATCCAAATCCGAGCGCTCGTGTGTTGCCGATCCCACGTTCATTTCGTGACGTGTCAGAAATCGTTGCGTAGATTGAAATTACGAGTGACGCGAATGGAGCTTTCGTGTGTTTGCTCAATTGTTGGAGGGCATCCACATCGCGATGACTGATGGAAGTAGTTCCCTACTTAAGGCTTAGAGCAACAAACGAATTGTGGGATTTACATACGATCGCTAGAAGTGATCGCTTGCAAATCCCACAAGTCGCTGGCCGCCACGCACGAACTGGCCGCCGCCGCCGGTGTGTAAGAAGCCTAATTGGTGTGAGCGTGGACAAAAATAATGGACTCAATAACCACTCTACCGATTTTAAAATCACTATATAGAAATGAAATGAAAAAGCTCTTTATTTAAATGGACTTTGCTAAGAAGATACTTGTAAATCATCATAAGCCCTAGCCATTTAGGGATAAAATAATTATTTTACTCAAATAATTATTATTATGAGCGAGACAGAGAAAAAATGGCGAAAGAAAGATATATCCCGGGACTTCAGGGTTTAGAACCAGTTTGCGAACCACAGGAACACTGGTGTTGTCGATTGCCGCTACTAGTACTCATAAAAACCACTCACAGTGTAGCCACTGATAAGTACCCTATTAATTTCGATATCACGCTAGTAAGATAATTAGGCTAATTCGTTCAGTTAGTTTGATAGCCGTTATATTTGCCTATTGTTGTGAAGCGAGTCGTTTGTGTTGTGGCCATAAATGTATTTCTATTCTAAATGTGTTTCTATTCTATTCTCCTATTAGTCATTCATTCATTCATCAACAGCTCATATAATGTCCCCACCGATTAGGCCTTAGTCAACCACGCTGGCCAAGTGCGGGTTGGTCGACTTCACACACAACCGAAGAATTTCTTTAAAGGTGTGTGCAGGTTTCCTCACGATGTTTTCCTTCACCGTAAAAGCGTCGATTAAACGTACTTACATAATGAATTCAAAATTTGAAAACACATTGGTACGTGGCGGGGATTGAACCAGTGCCTCCCGGGTAGGAGACGACGCTCTTATGCACTACGCCACCGACGCTTCTGTTAGTGTAACATCTAAATTTTTCAAAACACAAGATCACGGTAATATTAATTACCGTGACAAGACACAAAAAAGTCCACCTAATTTCGCGAAGCGCCTTGTGTGACATATTTTATGAAAGCTATTATTTCATTTAATAGGTTTAGTATTATCTAGGTAACCGCTACAAAAACACTTTGTTTTTATGGCGAAGCAAAAACGTATATTCCTTCCGTAAAATTGAGATTGCTTTTATATTGGCAACCACAAAAACAGGGGGCCTATCACTTTTTCAATGACGCAAAAGTAAACATGCTGCTGGCTGTAACATGACACCAGACGCCGCCGCTCTCAATCACTGCTTTGTTGAATGTCTTCTCTTCAAAAAAGAGATTTAAATTATGGAAACAGAAATTTATTTCTTATTGGTGGGTAGATTAATAATTGAACAGAATTTTGTACGTAACTATAAACAAAAGTTAGGTAAAAAAAAAAACATAAAATATCATTTCGATTTTCAAGCATTTAAACTTGGCATTAAATGCTTGAAAATCGAAATGATATTTTATGTTTTTTTATATTAAAAATATATTAATAATAATAATAATGTTTTAAAAGGTTTGCAAAAGATTTCTTGACATAAGTAATAGTATAATTGAAAATTGCGAACCTTGAAATATTCATAGCACTAGGAAATAAAATTTTAATTTCATGCGTAACTACATACTTACATACAATTATAGGCAGTACCTATCCCACATAATAATATACCAAATAATCAAAGTACATATATTTATTTGGATAAGTTGAATATTTTTTCTCATATTATTATGAGAAAATAACAACATGAGAAAAATGTAATGTATCTTAATCAACAAAAACATAAATAAAAAAAAACGGTGGTGGTCGTTTCTGGTATACGAGAAAGTCAACTTTCTCGTATACCAGAAACGACTCAAAAGTTGATAGAAACCTTGTTGATAGAAACCTAATATTTTGATGTAATACATGCATATTAAATTTGGTTGCAATAAGTTAAAGTATACTCGAGTTATCGTGCTAACGCACAGACACACACACACAGACATAATTCCAAAAACGGTATTTTTGGACTCAGTCAGGGAGATTCAAAACGTGAAAATCTCGAGGTCAAATTTTTTGACGATTACAAGACTTCCTCTATGCCTACTATGTATACGAGAAAGTATAAATAACATAACTCGCACTTAGGTCGACGACTTTAAGACGACATATCTAATGTAAAATGACATACCTAGTACCTATGTCATAAAATGACATATTATAATCTATTATTAAAAGGCAATCCCTAAGGGGATGAAATAGGGGATGAAAGTTTGTGTGGGAAGTTCGTCATTTTTATAGTAAAATCCATACAAATTGGAAGTCGCGAGCAAAAGCTAGTAATAATAATATAATATAATTATATTTCTACGCTCACACCAATTATCTAGCCCAAATTAAGTATCATATAATTATTTCTAGATATTTTTATAAATAAACAGAAATAAATATATAAACAATCATGACTCGTCAACATATATTCGTGTTCGTCACACAAACATTTGGCACTACCAGGACTCGAACCCGGACCGCTTGATGTGTAGGCAGCTATACTGACCACTCCACCAAGACGGCGTCTGATTAAGCTCAGCTTGAAGGTATGTCGTTTTATACACTACTGATCTTACGAGCATAGTTCGCAAAGAAAATGTGGCATGTCAACTTACCCAATAGAAAATGCACATTTCATTTTAACTGGTATGACAAAAACGAATGTTAGAATGCGTTTTTATCCGCGTGGATTTCCCGTTTTTGCAACATTTTTCATTGATGCTCAACTCCTATTAGTCGTAGAGTGATGTGTGTCGTAGAATGACCTTCTTGGAGTCACCAGGGCTTTTAGTAAAAGGATGGGTCCTCAAGCATTAAGGTCGAATCACTTCAGAGAGGATTCCTGACCGGTGAGCATATCCCTTGGTGGAGTCTCTGAACCTATTAGTCTCTAAGGCGTCCAAATCTGATGGGATCAATAGTTCCTAAGATAAGCGCGTTCAACCAAACAAAACAACAACTCAGTTTAGATGCGTGCGTAGCACTTAATCATTGTTTAGCTGCGGAGTTATGTTAAAACTATGATATCTCTGAAGATATTTATTGAAATCTAATGATGTACAGAACAATTTTGTACAAAGTTAAATACTTGTGATGAATAAGGAATAATATAATTTTTACAAAAATACCTTCGCATCTAATGCATTATTTTAGAACAAATTTTATTAACAAAAATAGTCAACCTTAAGAGATAGATAAATGCTGTATGAATTTTTTTTTAGCTCTTTTAAAGGAGTATAATTCCATCATACATGATTTTTGCGTAACTTTAACCGTTTACGCAGCGCACGCAACAAAAGCTCTGAAAATCAAGATTTATTATTTTCCGTTTATTTCAAACTATGATATCTCTTAAGATATTCATTGAAATCAAATGAAGTCATGAACAATTTTGTTCAAAATTAAATGCTTGTGATAAATAATGTATTTATTTTGATATGGAATAATATCATGCGCATACAAAAACACCATCGCAATGTACTTATATTTTCTCAATGTATTTGCATCTTTTTAATAGATTTTAAACTGTGATTGTTATTTATTTATCTCTAACTCATTTTTATATGAAACACAGTTGGACGGATCACTTTTGAAATGTCCACGGACCGCAAAAAAATTATCTTACCCATGGACGGACACCCCTCGTGACATGTCCATTTAATTACTTCCTTATTGAGAATTCAAAAAACTGTTCTATAGAAAGAAATACTTACACTTTACATGTGAATATTTCTTATCCGATATACAGGGTGTAAAAGACATGAACAGTCAAACGAGAACCATGTATTCTGCTCACCATCATAACATTTTTTTTTCCTTTAAACTATACCTGGGAAATTGATAGTTACGATTTTATTGAAGGTCATAATTTTTTTTTTAATTTTTTTATGAAAACGTATTCTATACGTTATTTCATAATTATTGTTCAAAGAAACATTATCATTTTTTTTTAGTATTTCATAACAAAAAATGGCTTCAAAACGTTAGCGTTCAATGTAGCTCACTCGATGCGCACGGACACAAACGAACGGTGCCGCCTCCTGTCAAAATTATCGCGGTTTTAGGAGTTGCGTGCGAGTTGAGCGCTTTACATTGCGCGGTACAATTTGCAATTTTTTTAACACCAAAAAATAAAAATCATTTCCCAGCAATGTTTTTTTTTGAAATATGTCTTATTTTTTATGTATAGAATACATGGTTCTCGTTTGACTGTTCATGTCTTTTACACCCAGTATAGCTAAACTAATTAAATTTAAATGTAAACAACTACTTAGGTACCTGTTGTCTTCAATCGTTAGTGAGAAATTAAAAAATTAGCAAGTATTTTTAAAATAGAAACAAACAAATTTTTAACTGAAACTTATGAATTTCTAAATTCAAAATATTACGCGGAATGATAAGAGGCCCCGGCCGGTGTTGTTGGGCGCACTTTTCCGCATTTGTTCCCGACAATTACCGGCGAAGCCATAGACTTATTTTTATTTCTGTGCCATAGACATTTGCTATTTGCAAGCCGATCTGCTGCACTGTTTCGGGTTCCAACTCACCAGTTCCTCATACACCACTACTTAAACCTGAATACTGTGTGCCTGCGGATGAATGGATAGAATTTTCGTGGAGTTCTGCGAGAAGTCGGTGTGTTTTTAATTATAATATACCTATTTCTACGCTCACACTAATTATCTAGACCAAATTAAGTATCCTAGGAACTTCTATTTTTTTATATACATAATATTTTTTAGATATATTTATAAATAAAGATAAAAAGGAAAACATCGTGAGGAAACCTGCACTGCCTGCACACACCTATCAAGAAATTCTTAGGTTGTGTGTGAAGTCGACCAATCCGCACTTGGTCAGCGTGGTTGACTAAGGCCTAATCGCCCCTAATGTGGGGTAGGCTCGAGCCCCTCGGTGGGGACATTATATGAGCTGTTGACGATGATGATGATGATGAAACATAAATAAATACATAAACAACCATGACTCGTCAACAAAGATTCATGTTCGTCACACAAACATTTGCCGCTACCAGGACTCGAACCCGGACCGCTTGATGTGTAGGCAGCTATACTGACAACTCCACACGACAGTATTAACAAAACAATATACGGCCTATCAGCATGAACAAAAAAATATAATAAATTAAAAAATTAAAGTGGATAATAATTAATAAAATAAACAACTTTAAAAAAAAAAAGTCGAACCGACTTCAAAAAGTATAAAAATAACATATTATTAAAATGTATGTTAGGTACCTGCTGTACTGTTTGAACCCGGTGCCAAGCCATGCCAATCGTTCAGCACCACGAGCCCCTCATCACCTAAGCTGGCGCGCTCGGTCGGTCGCAATCGCGGGATGGTGTGATCAATGAGTCCGATGTGGCAGGCGGACCTATAGAATACCTAGTTGGCTTGTCACCGACTTCAAACAGTACAGCAGATATCTAGCATACATTTTAATAATATGTTATTTTTATACTTTTTGAAGTCGGTTCGACTTTTTTTTTTAAAAGTTGTTTATTTTTCTATTTTTAGTGTTTTATGTGGAATAATTGTTGTTTTTTTTATATATATTACGAGATGGCCAACAAACTTGCGGCCCACTCGGTGTTAAGTGGTTCCGTCGCTTATAGACACTTGCAATATTAACCATTAATCACTTTATTAGAAGTGATTTTTGGGTTTTGTGCATAGTATGGTATGGTTCATACTGTCAGAGGTGGTTTTATGTATGAGAAAATGTTACAGTTTTCTACAAGTTTAACATCCAAATACTAACTTTTACGGTGCTTTGCCTTCCATCATCAGCTTACCTAACAAGCTGAAAGAATACAACTTTCGGTCTTTAGGTACCTACCTTTAATATTTATAGAATTATCATCCAACTCTTAATCGTTATGGAGTTTCTCCTTCCATCATCAGCTCACCTGAATAGCCTGAAAGAATTCATCTACCGCTCTTTAGGTACCTTAAATATTTAAAGAATTATCGTCCAACTCCTAACTATTAAGGAATTTTACCTTCTATCATCAGCTCACCTGATAACCTGAAAGAATGCAACTATCGTTCTTTAGGTACCTTTTATATTTAAATAATCATCAACCAACTCCTAACAGTAAAGGAGTTATTCCTTCCATCATCGGCTCACCTGATTAACTTGAAAAAATACAACTAGAGGTCTTTACGTGCCTATAATCTTTAAAGAATTATCATCCAACTCCTAACCGTTAAGGAGTTTTTCCTTCCATGATCAGCTCACCTGAATGACTTAAAAGAATACAACTATCGCTCTTTGGGTACCTTTAATATTTAAAGAATTATCATCCAACTCCTAACCATTAAGGAGTTTTTTGTTTCATCATCAGCTCACCTAAATTACCTTAAAGAACACAACTATCGGTTTTTAGGTACCTTTAATATTTAAATAATCAACAACCAACTCCTAACAATTAAGGAGTTTTACCATCCATCATCAGCTCATCAACATGAGATGACTACCACACGCAATCATACTAGAATTGCTTTATAAAAAATATGAATAACTCTCCCTTTCCGTTGTTTTTCGAGGGTTGCTCTCGATTTTCCTAGCTTTGCATCATCAGATCCTGACTTGGTAACACTGGGGCCACCTCAGGAGTACACTATCGAATAAAAAAAGAAATTTTGAAAATCGGTCTACAAATGACAGAGATATCGGTGAACATACATTTACCTTCCATCATCAGCTCATCAACATAAGATGGTGACTACCAGACGCAAATGCTAGTATAGCTTTAGAAAAAATATGAAAAACGTTGTACATGCCTATAAAATTTGAGGGTTGCCCTCGATTTCCCTGGCTTCCCATCATCAGATCCTGACTTGGTGACAATGGGACCACCACAGGAGTAAACACTATCGAATAGAAAAAGAATTTTGAAAATCGGTCCAGAAATGACGGAGATATCGGTGAACATACATAAAAAAAAAAATACATACAGACGAATACAGAACCTCCTCCTGTTGGGAAGTCGGTTAATGAAATGAATAATTCTTTTTCTGTACTTAAATTTTATATTGTAATAAAAGAGCACTTGATGACTCGTACCTAAAACAAACAAAAAAAGTACAATTTAGTTCAAATTTCAGAAATGTAATATCTTTCAGCTAGCGCGTAGCACTTTGCTACGAGCGTGCACAGTGACGTCATTCACAGTCACAATCGCAGATATTCGCAGCTAAATTCGTAAATTCATATTGTAAAAATTAAGCGTGCTGTAAGGGATTTTATCGTAAGCCACATGAGCTCAAATCAAATCAAAATCAAAATAAATTTATTTGGCTTCATCAAACAATTAAAAAAAAAACAAAAAATACACAAGAAAAATTGAAACCAAAAAGGCCGCCACTGAGCATTTTGTTGCAGCATGCACAACACCTGCAACGCTGGTATTCATTCGCTCATTCCACGATTACCGTTTTACCATTGGGAGCCTAGACCACCCTTACCTCGTACAAATTGCGTCTACGCATATTATAGGTAGGTAGTCTACGAAGCGCTTTTCATTATGCATACTTAATTTTATAATGCACCGCTGAATAGTGGAATTCCCTGCAGACTTCTATATTCCTGAGTGGGTTATCCTAGCTAAGTCTGACATGAGGTCTCCAGCTTCGAGTGTTGCCAAGAGTAAACTCATTTAAAAAAGATGATTTCCTTTGGGAAAAAATTGCCTCACACTCTAAGGATCTGTTTTTTACGACCCATTTGAGTGCAACTAAATAATCTTAAAGCCATTCCTAACATTACAGTAGTAACGAACACAAAATAAAAATGTCGTAAAAGATTTTTAATGATGTCTTACTCAACAAAACCATTTTATAATGACTTAGGTAGTACTCTTAATCGCAAAGTATGTATGAATAAAATTAATTCTTTTGCACCCAAAAGTACACACTAGGGTAGCATAGCATACATAATTAAACATGCAGTAACGAATCAAATTAATTAAGAAAACAAACAAACAATAAGTTTTTTATTTAAATTGACTTTTCTAAGTAGGAGGTTTGTCTTTTAATCGTCAAAATCCCTACCACCGTTTCGGAAAAATAATTATTTGACCTATTTATTGTGATAAACACATTTTCTCAATCGGAACACAAATATAAATTATTAATTGTTATTTAAGGACAGGCAATAGCAATAGTAAAAAAATCATTCAGTAGGTAATAAATCAAATAATATAATATTCTTAATAATTTTTCTTTGCCTGTACCTATTTTGGATTATAAGTACCTAGTCTTTGTTGGCAACAAATACTTTATCTTGCCCATTTTAGTACGAGCTTTTAGTAGGTATCATTATATGCTTTCAAACTTCCGCTGCGTCATGCAAACTAATTAATTCAGCGCCAACAAATGTTAAACTTCCTGTAGTAGATAGGTGCTCTGCGGCCATGGCCCTACCGTGGTCATTTTCCGATCTTTCTTCTAGCCTGCGATTCAAAGTTATCGGAATCGAGGGTGTAAAATAAATTTCCGACTCAATCATACTTAGTCAAACCAATCATATCACAGACCAGCCAGGCTGGCCGTGCACTTGTTTGCTATAAAAAAAAAAGTAAGAGACGTTCATTCGTCCCACGAGAATCTAGGTAGGTAGGTAGGTACCTACTCGGTTTTTGAAGTAAAACTTCTTTAGGCGCGACTAGGGGTAACTCAGATTTTTCTAACGGAAGTAACGCTCAGTATTTGATTGACGTTGATGGCGGTTGCCTAGTTACGGTTGTTATTTTTCTATAGTGTGTGTAGTTTCCGCTATTTAAAAATAGTAATTTCGATTGGTCGTAAGTATCTGTCATATTTTTTTTTTTTTTTGGTTTAATTTTCCCTGTTATGGGACGGCAAAGGGATCTAGCCCATACAGCCAAGTCTTTAATTTCATCTTCTTTCTTGATTTTTGCATTAAAATGTGGGTGCCACACTTTTTAATGCATCTAGGGAGTGCTTGGCGAGAAATGCATGGTAGGTACAGACCTCATGGTGGTGACTGATGAGAATTGTATAGTGGGATTTCCAACCACTATACAATTCTCAACGCCACATACACAAAACCTTTATTTCAATGATTCTTCATAACTGTTCGTCAACACGGATGCTTATGCAACAAAACGACACCACTTTCACTGCACAAAATCCACTCCGAAGCAATTTTGAATTATCGAAATAAAGATCGACATCCAGACGCCATGATTTCCCGCCAAACACTCTATTATTTTATTTTTTTTCAGTTAAAATTTAATCATTTCAGTGATCTACGTCAAAGAAGTTTTACTTCAATCGCGCGTAAAGGTTACACGCACACAATTTTTTTTTAATATAAATCGAACATTGTGTTTAATCTATAAGTTGTTTCTTAAGTGACTAAACAACATATTTACAAAATATCCGTCAGTAACATTATTTGCACCTCGTTTGAACGTAATTTACGTTCGACAAATATTTTAAGTGATAAGTATTTTGGGTGTTCCATTCGCTGAATTCAGTTTAAAAAATACAAAACTTGTCAAGTCAGCAATAAAATAGCCTTTTTACGATGTGATTTTTGTGTTAAGTGGCCCGCGCTGGTGCTGGCCTAACACGAGAAACCTTTTAAAGTGGTCAAAAAAACATTCGGAAAATATCTTTTTCAAGAATTTGTATATTAATATGAAACAAAATACCTATGTATTATATTGACTTTATTGTTAGGTATGTTTTAGTGACTCCAATTGTGCAGATGTAGGTAGATATTAGATAGAGACGGGGCTCGATTTAGCCATTTTGCCGCTCTGGGCAAAAGCACCTATAACTATTTTCATAAAACTTTACACCGAAGCTAAACCTAAGCTATGTTCATAAAACTTTATTAATCTTGTCCGCGGCGGGCTCAATTCTCATTTTTGCCACTCTGGACAAAATGTCCGGCTTGGGGGACAAGCCGGACAGCCCCTAAAAATATGTAAAAGTTTAGAACTAGAAAAACACGCTCTAACTAAGGTTTAGTTAAGTTTCTCCCGAGTTCTTGTTTTAACAAGCAATACTTCTTATAGGAGAAAGTAAAAAAAAACACATGTTGAGAGACTCCATTTTTAACCAAAATCTACCGTACCTACATTTTTAACCGACTTCAAAAAAGGAGGAGGTTCTCTATTCGACTGTATGTTGTTTTTTGTAACTAGGTAGGTACTTAAGTATAATTAAATTTTTATTTGACATTGGCAAAATACATAATCTTTAAGATTTACGAATGCCTTTAAATAAGAATAGAATGAAAGTTGCGTTCAGCATAATAATAATTTAGTAAAATACTTATTTCGTCGAAACATTGGTGGTAGGG
Organism: Elophila nymphaeata; assembly: GCA_955850985.1. NCBI lineage: Eukaryota > Metazoa > Arthropoda > Insecta > Lepidoptera > Crambidae > Elophila > Elophila nymphaeata. The sequence continues at coordinate 10,181,935 of OY039089.1, read as the reverse complement.
GCTTTTGACGATTTAAAAGTACTTAGCATAGTCCATTTAAATAAAGAGCTTTTTCATTTCATTTCATATCATATAAAGGATTATAAAATACATTAAGAACTTGATGATAATTAACAACTTATAAATAACAATACACTAACACTTATAAATAACAATAAACTATATTTCCACATCTGTTTCAATTTCAATTCGCAAGCATTAAAATAATAAAATAATAAACTATAGATTTTCAATTATGACAAAATACTAATTTAAGGCACACAATGCCATCTAGTGTCGAGTAGGAAATGCTTTTTGTAAGAAAAAAGCACTTCTACATTCTCATGCTTTGAAAGCATAAGCTAATTAACTGTTCAAGAAGTGTATGTTAAGTTTAACAGATGGCGCTTACGTGCTTTCTTTATTTGATTAATAGTTCGTTATTGTTCCACTAGATGGCAGCTAACAGTTTAAATTGTTGATAATAAGGAAAAAAGTATTTTTTTATTAAAAAAATTATAAAAATCGCGAATAAGACTTCTTTCTTGTCTTATTCTTTGTATTACTACAAACTGTGGCTACCATTCCAACGCGAACTAAGAAATTTGGCAACTAGTTTCTTTGTCGCACAATCAATGAATGGTTCATTCAAGGAAGGCGTGAAGAAGCACCTTGCAGGTCGACAAGGCGAGGGTGGGTAGCGCGGCGGTTATCTCTCGCGAGTATCCAAGTAGGCACTTAAAGACGTGGACTTCGATTCCTTTGATATTTATGGTTATCAAACTGATAATCATTATTGTACAAAAGGTAAGTAGTAGGTACTAAATAGTATATTTAAAACTAAAATAGAGTAGGTAGATAGGAAGGTGTCCTCGTCAGGAGGACGCCCCAGGTCGAGCAGCCATCAGTGGAGGAGTGGCTCGGTGACGGTCTCGGTGTAGTTGCGCTCACGTGCGCAGATCCCGAGCCGTCCTGTAATAGCGCACTGAAGGTCAGACCGGGGAGGATGTTTAGTAGGTATGAAGGGAACGCTTTTATCTCGAGTCCCACATATCCCCTGCAGTTGGCACCACCCCGCAGGGATATGCGTAAATGCATTTGACCTCCCCGACAAAAAAAAGGTAGTAATTATAGGTAGGTATATACTGGGTGTAAAAGACATGAACAGTCAAACGAAAACCACGTATTCTATACATCAAAATAAGACATATTTCAAAAAAAATAGTGCTGGGAAATGATTTTTATTTTTTGGTGTTAAAAAAAATTGCAAATTTTACCGCGCAATGTAAAGGGCTTAACTCGCACGCAACTCGCAAAACCGCGATAATTTTGCTTGACGGCGGCCCCGTTCGTTAGTGTCCGTGCGCATCGAGTGAGCTACATTGAACGCTAACGTTATGAAGCCATTTTTTGTTATGAAATACTAAAAAAAATGATAATGTTTCTTTGGACAATAATTAAGAAATAACGTATAGATTACGTTTTCATAAAAAAAAATAAAAAAAAATTATGACTTTGACCTTCAATAAAATTGTAACTATCAATTTCCCAGGTATAGTCTAAAGGAAGAAAAATGTTATGACGGTGAGCAGAATACATGATTCTCGTTTGACTGCTCATGTCTTTTACACCCTGTATAGATCTCAAAACGAAAAGGTAGGTGTTATTAAACATTTTGATTGCATTGAGATTGAGAACATAAAATCACATAGACAGGGGACACCTTAGGCTTGAGACGACAAGCCCATTGTAGTGCCGAGGAGCAAAATGTCTATAAAAGCGGACGACCGACGCCCCGACGGCCCCCAAAACCATGCACCCGTGCGTGCGGTGCATATCTTGCAATATACGCTAAGTCGGCACTAGATATACCTACATTACATAGGTAGGTACCTAACTTAGTAATGATAGGTAGTGTAGTTAATATTATAATATTCTTAGACCTGTATGTTTGTTCCAATTTGGTGGACCCAAAAGGAAATGCACACAAGATTAATTTTATATACTAATTGTCTAACCGTGCGCGACCGCACGCGCGTATTTTTTGTCAAATCATTGTTTTATATCTCAAAGACAATCACCGAACAGAGCCACCCGAGCCAAGTAATCGATTGATAATCGAATAACAATCGAATACCAATCACTTGATTGTTCAAAATCAGTGGGTGGTCGATAGATCGTCGGCGTGATAGCTAAATGGGTAATTATACGTCATGTTTCGTGCACCAACAATAATTATGATCTCGATGCTAATTCAGATTGTGTCTGGTGATTTTATTGGTATACCGCACAGCATTTTAACATTGGTTGCTAAACAGATAAGCCAATCAAGAAATGGAATTCACTGCCGGCTCACGTGTTCCCTCCTTCCTACAATCACGGGTCATTCAAAAAAGGCGCGAAGAAGCACCTTGCAGGTCAGCAAGGCGAGCGTGGCTAGCGCGGTGGATTATGGCGCACTTTGCTTTTTACAGATTAGAGAAAAGATTTGGATTCCACTTCTGTTGTGCATTTAAAGAAATCACTCTTCACGTCTCACTTCGAATTTAGCTGTCAAATGGTCAAACGAATATTTCACAAAAGATGATTGTTTTTAGTCAATATGAATCTCTAAATTAAATTTACTGTCGTTAAAGAATACCATGGCCAATATGGCTGTGGTTAATTTAATTTCCAGTTTACCCGACAAAACTGGGTATTTTTTTGAAGGTGAAATCGAAGTGAGAAGTTACATCTTTACAGAATAGCATGGCTGCTCCCTTCACCTGTGAGAGCACCCAGGGAGTTGTGAGAGTGTCACGTGTGTCATATTTTTTCTGGCTGAATTCTGCTACTTCACTGCAAAGAGGACTCTGTACCCCTAGTATGAGGTTGTTAGTTTTCGAGCTCGATCAAACGTATCGTCCCTTTTCATACATTGCCCACTAACACCTCTAGCGTAAACTATCAGAAACAGTGGGCAATGTATGAAAAGTGACGATACGTTTGATCGAGCACGAAAACTATCAAAACTCATAATAAGGGTACTGTTGTTTAAAATTATACTGATCCGACAAAGCTTGTCCAAAAGATTCTTCTGGACAAGGTGAAGACGCTTGAGGTGGGCCCGGTCTATTACCCGGACCTCGTGGGGACGGAGGCGAACTTCAGACAGCTACGGGACTTCGCGCGGCGATGGCACAAGATTAGGAGTGGGCTAGAAAGAGAGAGGTGAAGAGCGAAGACGCCGCAGAAGAGGCAGAAGACTGGGCAGTGGGAGCAAGCGGTACCACTTCGGGTGGGCTCGGACGACCTGGAAGGCACCGAAGGCGTACGAGTGATATCCGCCCCAGAAAGGGGAGAAGGACCATAGGGACAAGGAAGACAGACAAAGAATAACTTGTAGGAGAGATCAAGGTGCGCTGTGAAACCAGAGCCTCCGGCAACTAGCAGCGCACTCTCCCGTGATTCGGCCTGTATAACCGTAAGGTTGCGTCAGGCCATGGGAAGGTGGTGGGTTTGTCCCTGATCCGACAAAGCCTTGTCTTCAGTAATTTTCTGCTCTAGTTGAGTGTTGTCTTTAGTTAGTCTTTTTTCTTTGCATCAAGATATGGGTGTCACACAGGTGTCACATATTTTATTAGGATGTCATGGGAGTGTTTGTTGTAAAATGTATGGCAATTTATACTGATGAGGTGGTGTAATCCACAATTCATAGTCTCAGCGCAAGAACCACTGCTGCTGGATCAGTGTTGGATAGAACTTCTAGATCGTCAAAAACTGTATTTTATTTTTTTCGAGAGTTAATTTATGGTTAGTAGTGTCAGTTCTGTCAAGAAGACAGTATTTGACGATGATTTAGACAAAAACAACAAAAATATTTCAGTGAATAAAATTAGAAAAAACTATTAACAACGATAAAATGAGTGTTCTAACGAAAATGTTATTCTTACCGTTTCACTTTCCCTTATTCCGCGGTATGGTCTCCTACGCCGTCATTTGGCCAACCTGCAGCCTGGTACAAGAGTACTTGGAACATGGTACGACATTAGAGAATGCCAACTGGGCACGAGCGGCTCGGTTTGGCATCTTCGGCACATTCTTCATGGCACCTGTCTTCTACGGCTGGATGAAATACTCCAGCAGATTCTTCATTAGAAAAGACTTGGTAACGGCTATGAGCAGAGCAGCAGTCGAACAGATCTCATATTCCCCTTTAGCGATGGCTTACTTCTTCTTTGGAATGAGCTTGCTAGAAGGTAAGCCTTTTAAAGTTTGCTTGAAAGAAGTCCGTGAGAAATTTTGGCCTACATACAAGATAGGCGTAGTATTCTGGCCGATGGCGCAGACTTTGAACTTTTACTTCGTCTCTGAGAGAAACAGGATTGTTTCTGTTAGCATCGCCAGCTTCGTGTGGACCGTGTACTTGGCTCATATGAAAGGAAAGCAACAAAAAGCTGACAATTTCACAATTGATTCCCAGTCGTTAGTTGCTTTGAAGTCTAGTGAGAAAAAGAATGATAATAGTCCCATGATGGTTTTTGAATTGAATTCTGATTTAACTGATCAACAAGCAATTATTGAAGTGGATAGACCTGTCGAAGATGTGAATGTTAAAAATCAAGTTTTGGTAGTGGAAAGGGATTCTGAAGTTAATGCAGAAACTAATGAGCTAGTGCCCGACGTTGACATTCCTCTTAAGATAGTAGAGTTTCACTCTGAGCCCAATGTGAATAAAGAACCTGCAAACATTTCTGTTAAAAGTGTTTCCGATTCGACAGTAGATAAAATAAACGTAGAAGAAATAATACACGAAGAAATAGTACAATAGTATTTGTATTGTTCTGATTTTTGTAGTCTTTGATAAGTACCCACCTAATTAAGCTAGCAAAATTAAATCTCATTTAATAAATAAAACATGATTTTAATGTTCTCTAGGCGGACGTCGAGGTTAGTTATTTTTTAATCATCATCTTTGTACAGCTATTAATAAATAATAGCTCTACAAAGTTAAAGATTACAAAATAATGTAAAACAATTGTCATAGCATATAGACGTCCTCAATAAAATACATCGTCACCAAGTTCTGGTGACTTACTGTAGACATATATGCAGAACTGGCAATAACTCGTTGGCCGAGATCTGTAGACTTTTAATCCTTCTGTGGTCAGGTGGTGTCTTGGGGGTCAGGTGGAAATTTGAAGAAATGGACCAATGTCCAAACATTTCTTAATATTTATTCAGTTATCAACCACAAACCACAACCTAGTATCCTATACCCATATTAAAATTTACAGTTTAGGACAAGCGTAGAATTCAAAAGTAGTGATCAGTGTGACAACTGAGGGACTGGCTGTTTAACAATAACTATCGGGACACAAAAACATAAGTACACTTTTTTATACCTACAGAGTTAATAAGATAGCCAAGAGGACTTAACACGTGAACTGTCTAGTGTAATGTTAACAGTACACAACTCCTAATTTTAATGAGCCTTAACTTTTATATCTATTTTGTATAAATTATCTGCTATTGTCGATATCATGATCATGGCATACTTTACATGGCAAAAATATGATTTTTAGATAAAAGAGGATTTTTGTGTCCTTTTGAGACAAAATATTACAAAATCTGGTCTTGGACTTACGGGGTCATCGAATATTGTTTTTGTATGGAAACAGTTAAAGTCACCAGATAAACCGAGCGTAAATCTACTCTCCTGTAACCGTAGTGTAAGTTTATTCGTATAAAATCGTAACTATTGTATAGGAAACGCGAATAGCGCCCCTAGCGGAAAAAAGCGCAAATCATGTTTGCCATACAAATGGAGTTCTTAACGGAACTACCATAATTGCGTTTTTAATACTAGAAAACTTACACTACGGGTACTGGATATCGAAGTCTGGATCTAATTTCGGTAAGCGAACCACTCGACTACGAAGGTTATACATAATAAATTATTTTGACTACTTTGGATGCTTCCAACACATTCCCTCTCTTTCATGTTTAGGCTAAATATGATTAAAAGCTCGCCGGATGATTTGGTTTACCCTTGTTTGGTATAACAACGTTTGCTCGAAAATCGTTTCGTCTAATTTCAGTTGCAATAAAGTCATTTCGCATAATTATTCATTTGACCGAATATTCAATTGGTAGAATTTTATTTAGCATAATTATTTATTTGACATAATGTCATTTCACCGAATTTTCATTTGCACTAATTTTATTTAACCTAATGTTTAATTGGTAGAATTTTATTTAGCATAATTATTTATTTGACATAATGTCAGTTCACCGAATTTTCATTTGCACTTATTTTATTTAACCTAATGTTTAACTAGACTAATAATGATTTGGTCGAAAGATCGAATCGAATATAGTTCAGTTCAGTAAAAATTCAGTGAAAACGCCCTAAAGTCGCTTCTGGCACTCGCCGGCCGCTACCGCGGCACGCTCGCTTCGCTCGCTCGGCTCGTGCGCTTTGTTCATGTCGACCTAACTCGCTCGTCGCTTCGCTCCTCGCTAACCTATTGTTCAATTGAACATTCGATGAAATGAAAATTATACCACCTGAATAATACATCAAATGAACATTATACTTTTTGATCAATAGCGCAAATGTTGTTATCGCAAATGAACATTCGATGAAATGAAAATTATACCACCTGAACAATACATCAAATGAACATTGTACTTTTTGATCAATAGCGCAAACGTTGTTATCGCAAATGAACATTTGATGAAATGAAAATTATGTCAATCGAATTATACAAAGTGATTATTTTCTTAAACGTTGTTCGAAGAAATGATTTTCGACTAAACGTTGTTATACGAAACAAGGGTGAACCGGATGATTTTGGGTACAATTTATTGGTCTGAGGCTACGACAAACAAATACTTAGTATAGTTCCTGGCCATAGTCGCATTTATTTGGCTACTATAGACCTAGCTGATGCCGTCTATACACTTGGATAGCCTTTAATGACTCAGTGAGTCCGACTATAGCTAATAGCAGCATTCAACATAAATCAGTCTTGAAGCTTGCCTCACACACTCGACTTTTTCAATCCAATGAAAAAGTACAAAAAGTGGACACACTTATTATAATTAATAATGGGACTGAATTTTTATGAGAAAAACATTTTTATTGGCATCATTAATCATGTTTTGTCATCGCGTGGAGCGGCCGGGATTCCAGCGTGTCTCGGCCCTTATGGTATTTTTTTATAATATTTTTTGTATTGTAAGATCAATAAGCATTTTAGTTTGTAAACGCAATCTGCTCAAAAAGTGCTTCAATTCTAATGTAAGTGAAATATAAATCTATAGTTTTAGAATGAAATATACTCGTACTTTTAGTATGTCAGGATTTAAAGAGATTATTGTAATTTATTGCTCTGCTATTTCTAGTCTGAGGATTAAAAATGTGGCCGAGTAATACCGACAAAACCCAGAACATTTGTCAACTGAAGTGGCCATTACCACTTCAGTAGACGAATCTTCTGGTTGACAGGTCACATAATTCCGTAGAACTGGCAACCGTTTGATTGGACGTGTTCTAGTCCATTTTACCAAAGTCTGGTCTCCACAACACTACGCGCTTGAGGCTAGGTTTGAGCCTTAGAGTCACCCTCACACACACAGTCTTTCCAACTCTACCGCTCTGGAGACTGTAATCGCAGTCGACTAAAATTCTCTCCAGGGAGGTTTGAAATACAGCCATAATATTCGCTCTTATTTTTCATTTCGTTCCTCTTATCGAGTCGTACTTCGCGCTCTAAATTTAATCTTTCTTTGGATATACATCCCCACATTTCTGCTTTCTTTTCCTAGTCCTTTTCTGATCATGCTGTCTGGTTGTGGAATACTTTCCCTGAGAGTCAATCACAGACTAACACATATATTAGAGCGAAATAGACGAGACCTCAGGACGAGACCATTTCACGTACACACAGGCAGTCTAGGTCGGGCTGTTAGTCAGTTTAAAACAATGACGTAGGAATTCTCCTACGTCATTGGTTTGAAATGACAGCAAAGGGCTGTACATAGTGTCAATCTATTAAAGTTTATGGTTCCGACAGTTAATTAGAAGATCAGTGATTGAGGGGTTCGGGTGAAGCTCAAAATCAAACTGTTTATTGCTTCATGTGGTTTTTAGGGTGTTCTCTCTCACTCACTTTCTGTCTAAGCTTTCATTCTCTTTCAGCCTTACTTACCATCAAATGAGGTGAAGGCCAAGCTTCCATATCAGAGACCGAGTTCGCACAATGGCTTTGTCATTGAAATTGTTAGAACTTGGCGGAGTTTCAACAAAACCATAAATAATACCCCAACCTTCCAATATACACATATAAAACAACCTGTATTCTCCTGGACAATACAATATCGGATGTCATAGCGGCCAGTCCACAAGGCAAATAAACAAGTGTAGCAGACAGCGTTATATATAGCGACATTGTCTGTCGGTCTCCCACACTATAGTTTATGGCCTTCCAATCAAATTGGTAGCTCACGGATATTTTAATATTCCCGGCATTGGTATAAGGTTCATCTGAATGTTTTTTCTATACTTCGCAGTTTAGACCTATATAAGCGCTGCAGATGGGACTAGATGTTAGTGATGATGAGGTTGTCGATTTAATTCTTATCTACACACTACGAAATTTATAACTTCTGTAATTCTATAATCGCACTTTTTACTAGCGCTATAATATTGAATCAAACTTAGTATTAAGTAATTCATACACTTTTTTCGTTTATGTATTATCTAAATATACCTATATAACTCAAAGGTGAAACTGACTGACATAGTGATTTATCAACGCACAGCCACTGGACGGATCGGGCTGAAATTTGGCATGCAGGTAGATATTATGACGTCGGCATCCGCTAAGAAAGGATTTTTGGAAATTCCACCCCTAAGGTGGTAAAATAACCACGCGGACGAAGTCGCGGGCGGAAGCTAGTGTAGTATATTTTGACAGCAGCTAGAACCACTGCTTTCCTTTTTACGAAGCATAGAGGAGAATTGAGTTGAAAAATCTTTTGTCTTACTTACTGGCAATTTTTTTTTTTAAATAAAGTTAATAATAATTATCAAGCACGTCCATAACCAGTCCACATTAAAATTCATGAGTGAAGCGACACGATTAATAAGTGCGATAATATAGTTTCTATCGCATTCGGCTACCGTCCGAATTTACTTTCGGCCGCAAAAGAGCCGAAACAGGTATTTTTCACTTAACGATCTCGGTCGGTGTTGTTGCTACCAAAAAAATTGGTAAAAAATCTTTATACCTGACCCTTGCTGGGATTTGTATAGAGTCGTTTATACCATACGACCCAAATAATTCGGTTGGAGAGATTTCTTTTACAAATACGCTACACTCTTTGTACTCAGTATAATTTAGTGTTTTTTTCCCTTTTTTTGTAATTTACATACAATAAACTACAAATAAATATATATTTATTCATATATTTTATGAAACCCTCATATTCGTATTAAATACTACATTAAAGCTGACTGCTAGCTACCACTGTTTGAAAGTTTTTCAATTATGTGATATATCACCCCTTGTTTTTTTATAACTATGGCTACAGGTCGCAGTTGGCACAGCTAAACTTCTATAGCGGTGTAAGTGTCACCCAAAAATTGACCCTGCCCTGCGGCTGGGTAACACTCGCACCACCCTAATTACAGCACTGGGTACAGCGTAACCGAAAATATGGTCGATATAAAATTACGAATCTATTGTACGGACATTTTTACATATTTAAAAAAAAAGTTATTCCCTAGTTTAAAAAAATTATTCGATTCTTTCGTGTTTCGGAAGGCACGATAAGCTGGTGGTCCTAGCTGTTTTCGAAAATTAGCATTCGTTCCCAAGGAATGTAAAAATCTAATGACAAAATCCTTTGGCAGTATTGTCCATATCAAGACGTACTGCCTAGACCCCAAATAAATTGAAAGCAGACTAGTAGAAAGATTCCATTGTTTTTCAACCTTATCTCAAAGTAAAAAAGCTCAAAATTAGATAGCAAAACTGGTTGAGCAGAGCGTTAGGTAGCATTTTGTTATCTACACATAAAACCATACATTCCCAGCACGGATTACCAGCCTGCCACCTATTATTCCATATACATATAGGTGACAGGCTGGCAACCTGGTATGTCCACCAATCCGCATTGGGCAAGCGTGGTGGACTACTGCCTAAACTTCCTTCGGTGACAAGGAGAGGCCTTGTGTCCCAGCAGTGGGTCGAATTATAAAGGCTATTGATGACTATGTATAAAAGGAGTATCAAACTCAAAAGTAGCTAAACCTTCAGTGACTTAACAAACAAAAGTCAATAACCCTTCACAGGGGCTGTTGGTCCAACTATTTCTATAGTTGGACTAACACTCCGCTTCAAAGTGTACTCCAAATATTTAAAAAAATGCTTTACAATCGTTACCTTAGTTCAGACGCCTAAACAGCATTACATTTGTGGGTATAGGTACCTATTATCAAGCAAATTAAAAAAGATTTGCTGTCATATTATTAAAATATAAATTCTTTTTTACATGGTTGTACAACTTAAAGCAGTTGGAACACCACACTGCACTCCTCTTTTGTACTCTAATTTTATAAATTTTAAGGTATTGATAGGTTGTATCAGCTCCTTGTATATCCGTATCGACTATTTCACGCCACTTCATAGACTGCTATATATTTGTCCAAAGATAAAACCAACCAAATTCACAAGACATAAACTTTTTTTTTACTGCGCACTAATGTCTGACAAAGAATCTGTCCTCACCTGCCGGCGAACATTATTTATTGTTATTTGTACGAAAGAAAAAAACTAAAGAAAAAACCGGCCGGGTCACCATGGTAATTGATTTAATTCTTGACTTCATATAATTACTGTGAAATATGGTTTTTGGTTGCAGACGATGATGCTATCGTAATATGTGACTATTTGGTTGAATTTTTTTGTTGATCTTAAATTTTTATCTGCGCAGTGTCACACGTCGATTAGGTATGCTACTTTTTGTAATGTGAGAAAGTTGATCGCTCAACGAACGAATGCTGTTGCGAATTTGTCAAAAAAGTCTTCTTTGGTGGCTTTTGAGAATAAAATACAATAATCTTTGATAAACAAAAGTGTTACTGTGGTGTTACTTAGGAATAATAATATTATATTATATAACGTTATATTATATTAACAACGTTATATTAGTATTATAGGGAACGTAATGTGTTATCGCTCTGAGCGATCTCTTTATGATAACATTACAAAATATTAGGTTGGGGAAAAAGTCTTTTCGCATTATAGTATGTATAAACTTGTAATAAAATGTCTTTGGCTATACTATTTGTATCTGGCTGGTTTTGGTATCATTGAAAGTTTAAATTTTAAAGAACATAATTCCAAATTCAAATTAGGAAAATGTGTGATTTTCATTTGTTTTTCGTACCGCCAAGATGAGTGAATCTAATGAAGAAATTCGATACATTTTAAAATTTTACTACAAAAAAGGTAAAAATGCAACGCAAGCCGCGAAAAAAATTTGCGATGTTTATGGGCCTAGTGCAGTGTCTGTGAGAGTAGCACAAATTTGGTTTAAGCGTTTTCAATCCGGAAATTTTGATGTCAAAGATGCACGTCGCTCTGGTCGCCCTATTACAGATAAAATGGATGCCATTTTTGAAAAAGTGGAGCAAGATCGGCATGTCAGTAGTTACGACGTAGCTGAAGAACTGGGAATTGACCACAAAACAGTTTTGGCGCATTTGAAAAAAACTGGGTACACAAAAAAACTCGACATTTGGGTACCTCACGAGCTCACTGAAAGAAACCTAATGAACCGTGTACTCATTTGTGATTCTTTATTACGACGTAATGAAACCGAACCATTTTTGAAGAAGCTGATAACTGTTGATGAAAAGTGGATTACGTACGACAAGAACGTGCGAAAAAGGTCGTGGTCAAAGGCCGGTCAGGCTTCACAGACTGTGGCGAAACCCGGGTTAACTCGCAACAAGGTGATGCTGTGTGTGTGGTGGGATTGGAAGGGCATTATTCATTATGAGCTGTTACCACCAGGCAGGACCATCGATTCTGAACTCTACTGCGAACAACTGATGAGATTAAAGCAAGAAGTTGAGAGAAAGCGGCCGGAATTAATCAACAGAAGGGGTGTGGTTTTTCATCATGATAACGCTAGACCTCACACATCTTTAGCCACTCAGTAAAAATTAAGAGAGTTTGGCTGGGAGGTGTTAATGCATCCACCGTATAGTCCTGACCTTGCACCTTCAGATTTCCACCTGTTTCGGTCTCTTCAGAATTCTTTAGGCAGTGTCAGGTTAACATCACGAGAGGACTGCCAAAACCACTTGTCGCGGTATTTTGACCAGAAGTCCCAAAATGTCTATAGCAATGGGATCATGTCCCTACCTACAAGATGGCAAAAAGTTATCGAACAAAATGGTACCTACATACTTTAGTTAAATGTAAATAAACTATATTAAAAAACGTTTTGAATTTTCTTAAAAAATGCGAAGAAACTTTTTCCCCAACCTATTACTACATTAAATAAGTGATGACAACTTTACCCAGTTATTATTAGTGTTTCCTCATTTACGAACGACGATGGTCCATCGCATGCTGTTACGTTGACATCAACAAACTGCGGCTACCGTGGCTACCATAAAGAAATTGGCAACGAGGTGCATATATACTAATATTATCTCTCGTGGAATGGAGTCCTATACCGTTGCTCCCACCCGCCAGAGTCGCTAGCAGTCTGTATAAAGCCTTACCAATTTTACGGCAGGAAAATTAGATCCACTCAAGGCAAATGTCATCATTTAACTAAAAATTCAAAAGCTTCCCTTTTTGCATCATGATGACGTAATGAGTATAATCATAAAAATATTCGTAATAAAAACGGAACTTCTAAAAGCAATCACGCGATGCCAGCCGTTATTGAGATATTATAATTAGTCATGGCAAGATTAAAGGTTTTATTGGCATATTTTAATTGCTTATTTCTTTTGATTAGTCAGATTATATAGAACTTTCGAGAGAATATCCAGCAGCAGTTTTACGATCAATTTTGGGAGCATTTAACTTGTGATACCGTTTTTTAATTCACCTTCAGTAAACATGGAGACATAAAGATTTAACGAGTTTAGTTAAGCGGCCGCTATCGCTAATCAAATATTTTCCTCTTCTTTTGGTGCCCCTACGACTCACGAAGGTTAGCCAACTTCTCATACTCCTTCAAAGATATAGGTGAAAAGAGAAGATGCCGCAGAAGCCAAGGCAGTGGGAGCTAGCGGAACCAATTCAGGTGGACTCGGGTGACCTGGAAAGCACAGAAGGCGTACCGAGTTAGTCCGCCCCAGAAAGGGGAGTCCTTTATAGGGACGAGGAGACAAATAAAGAATAACTTCTTCCCCATAATCCTTTCAAAGTCGCTGTGAAACCAGAGCTTTCGTTATTTACCAGCTCACTCTCCTTTGATTAGGCCAGTTTAACAGTAAGGTTGCGTCAGGCCATGTAAAAGTGGCGGGTTTGTCATCCCGTAGTGAAGGAGTTAAGTAACTCACAATGTAGTGTGGAGAGGCCACACTCGAATTCCAAGGTTTTTCCTAAGATCCTCTTTCAACTTTGCCAATCTTAATTAGTTGCAAGAGCTAAATCGATCATGCTTAAGATATGCCTGCGATTAAAAGATTACAATTGTTTTCATGTTGGACCAAAGATTACGAGTTACAATAAAGAGCTTTTACGAGTTACACAGTTGTGGAATAAACTGCCAGTGGAGATCAGAAAAAGTTTATCTGTCAACTCCTTCAAACGAGAGTTGAAAGAACCTCCAACTTGTCATAGCATATGTATAGCATTTTTGTATGTAGTTGGTTATTATACATATATGTATGTACTTATTATGTTTATTTTAAATATTGTTATAGGTACTGTTTTTATGTAATACCCAATTTACTTGCACGCATTATTCCTGCTATTATAATTTCTCACTAATGCTGGCAGAGTAGAATAGCGTCACCCCATATCCTGCAATGGGTGTCCTAGAAGGCGACTAATGGACTAGCAAAGGGGTATTGGCCACCTTATACTCCGTCCACCAATCCGCATTGGGCAAGCGTGGTGGACTGCCTGAACCTCCTTCGATGAAGGAGAGGCCTTGTGTCCCAGCAGTGGGCCGAATTATAAAGGCTGTAACGAATAAAGGATTTATAATAAAGTCACATCCGGACATAATGGGTCATGTAGTGCCTCAAAATATTGACAGGTTGCCAGCCTGTCGCTTACATTAAAGGAGCATCCAAAAAGCAACTAAACCTTCAGCTAAACTAAAACCCACAACCAGAACAGAGTTTACATTCTTAATTACTCAGCAGTTTAAAATGTTCTTTTAAATAAACATTTTATAATGTCACAAAACATCAATATAGCGTCTCCTTAATAAAACCATATAAAGAGTTATAAAAAAATCAACTAACAAAGACGATCGTAAACAATTCGCGCGAGATATTAATACGATCATATCTCAATCAGAGGTCACAACAACTCAATCAACATCAAATGAATATACTCGAATCTTGTTCAATTATCAGATGGGGTTGATGTTCTTTGAATTACGAATCTCAGGACGTTCTAATAAATGAAAGAAGCTCCATGAACTGTCTATGCTAAGATAGCAACCAAATTATATTATGATCTCCATAGAGGGTTTCTGGTTGCCAAGTCTCGTCGGGGTTTCTCTGTCAACTAAACTCTCATAGAGCGTTCGGGTCGGAAGGGAAGTAAGATTTCAAAAGCTCAATAAAAAAAAATGTTAGAAGGTCACTGTTCATTTTATCTACTATTATTACTAAATACTAAATAATATTACTACTTAATAAACGGCAAGGAAAAGATAATTGCCGACATTCTTTAACTTCTTTAATAATAAGTTTTTAAAACCAAACATTAAACAGAAAAACAAAACATTCAAGAACTGTCCATTTCGTTTTGTTTTTTTCCCAAAAAAACATTTTGTGAGGATCCAATTTGCAATTTGCCAAAACCAATCACAATAATTTTTATTTTTAATTACAAGTTACGTCAGCCCGAAACAAGGGAACGGGAAAAAACTAAATCACACCGAATGATAGCTCAATTAACTTTTGTTTTAACGGACTCTAATGCCAGGGTGTTAAGGTTTGTTTCTGTTGAGGTTTTGTGCCTTTTTTTGGGGATAATAACATTATTTGTCAGAGATATAATGAATGGACCCCCACTAGGCGCCCGCCTACTTATTACGAGAAAATAAAATCGTCCGTCTCAGGAAACCAAATCAGTTAATTATCATAGTTTCCATTATTGCAGCGGGCGAGACAATAAAACTATTTTTTATGTTTCTTTAATAAGAGCCTTTCGGAACATTCGGATGTTTTGGTAATTTTATAGCCTTAGTTAGAATGGTTTTTAATTAAACGAATCTGAATTAATTCAAGGCATACTAATTGATTTAACGTCATTATATCTATTATAAGTCATTTTTATAATATTATACTGTTATTTATATTTTATTAAGAGGAATGTTTTGATTATTTAATTTATTGATATAACGACTTATACAAATAGTTCAATCATATGATTAGGTAAAGTCAGGATTAGGAATGGTTTGCCATTCCAATATTAATTTCATTTCGAAACGAAACGAATAAGAATTTCAGCTTATATAACCCTAACAATAAGACAGATTTGATGCAAACTTCGTAATGACTAGGCCATGAAAAAGGTTCGATATTGATAAGAAACTAGATCATTAGTCAAAAGTGTATGCTATATTGATACTTGTTATCGTATCAATTAAGTATACTTTTAAAGTCGCTTTAGTTAAATTCCCTACTAGATTACGATTTGATAAAGGAATGAATTGAAAACTTTGGAAGTTTTTCGTACTCCGACTGTACACTAATTGCTTTTTTCAGCACCAATTTTAACAAATAAATTAGACTGTAAATTAGCAAGTGGACATCAGCCGGGTGATTGTCGCGTCGCGTCGTCCGTCGTCGCGTTGTCTCGGCTCGCCGTCGTCACGGCAGCATGGCGGCCTGTCACGTCAATGACGGCTCAACTAGACACGGACCTGTTTACGAGTCGTTTTAACGACGTTTTCTGGCGACGAAATGATTTACGAAGTTGTAAAATTTTAAGTAAAAATAAAGATTAATTGATTGCTTTCTTTCTACAATATTTCCAATAGGCACATTTTACCAAGTTAATGCGGACGTCACCGATTGCACAAGCTATGCAAAAGAGGCAAACATTTGACATGATAAGCTGCCATGGTGTTCTGCAAGTAAATACTATCTCAGTTTCATACATTAGGGCATATACATAAAGAGAGATGGTTACCGGCTTATCAGCGCTGTTCTGCCAACGCCTTTCGGTACTGACCCGCGCTGGTAGTCGACGCAGGTGTGTTCTCTATACTTTTGTGGAGAACGCACCAAAAAAGTTCCGAGTGTAATACCTATTATTAGGAGAAAATATTTCTGTGAATCTGTTTTAGTACTCAATAGACTTTAGGCTCCGCGCAAATGGCGGTGGCGGCTACAAACAGTGAACATGCTTTTTCATACATTTTGTATAGATGCTCCACACACGTGTGGCCGGCGGCCAATGCGCTGAAGCGCAATGCCATCATCACAATATGTGGTACTGACCTCTCACTGTCGACTATTGTCAAAGCCATGGTGGATAGTGAGCCGTCTTGGGATGAAGTCGCTTCCTTCTGTGAGCATGTCATGCTACAGAAGGAGGCCGCGGAACGGGTGCGGGAGGATGATCCCGTTGCGGCAACAATGCTGAAGCATTGTCGGCGAGCCCCCACTGGTGGCGACCACCGACCACTGGTTGCAGCCACTGACCTGACCACCTTAGTTTGCGCGGTACTAAAAGACGAAGCGCACGGCAGCCATCGTTGGCGGCCAATGAACACTCATGGCAGCCACCGCCTACCTTCGTTTGCGCGGTACCAAAGGACGTGGCGCGTGTCCGCCAACGGCCACCGCGGACACTATGTAGCGCATGGCCGGCACCGTGGTCACACGTGCGGAGTGCCTATAAAAAATATATGAAAAAACGGGTACACTGCTGCCTGGCAACAGGAGCCCCTATTGCGCGGAGCCTAAAACCTATAGACCAAAGTTAAACATTCTTTCACTGGTAGAATATTTTCTCTAACTGACATTTATGATAGGCCAAAAAAGTTCTACGAAGTCGCGTGCGTTGCAATAGTTGATGTGTAAAAAAGCTCTACATAATTAAATTCATTAATAATTAATTGCCTTTAATTGGCTTTCTGTTGTTTATCTTAAGTTTCTATGTTGTGCACAGCTGTTGGTCATCCTATGAAAGAAAAATAAAATAAATTAAATTAAATAAAAATAAATTTTACGCATTTAACTCGCGTCTGTTTTGGTTTCACATTTTGTTATTATTAACCGACGTTTCCTAACACCGTCTCACATTCAACACGCACATTCACATGGACAAAGCAAAGCACTTAATTTTCTCGTTAAAATTACAAGAATGCAAAAACCCGGTCTAAACTCTGCGCGCCATACTCGGTACAGACATGTACCGGGGTTCTTCTCACCTATCCCTTCTCAACACTCCACACATTCTGAGCTTTTAGAGGCAGCCTCAGGTGTACCAACCTAGACGGAAATCTCGAAACGCGACACTAATCGATAGAGACTCCTCGAAAGATGCTCGCCACTAGAAATCCTCTACCCGGACCTCCCTCCGCCTTTCAGGCTATATGTTCTTAAAATCCTCAGTGACTTTTCCAAATAAAGCCTTTTCCGAAAATCTCTACTGAAATCCCAAGCGGGCTTTAGTTACTTTTTATTCGATTACTCAAAGCCAAAAGGAAAGGTTAATTTTAGCAGTATAAACATTATTAATATTTATTAGTAGTATTAATGGTAATAACTATTTTTATGAATAAGGTATCAATCGATTCGTTATTATGGTCATAAAGGAATTAAAAAGGGTTATAAAGGAGAAGTCAAATTTACCTTGTAATCCCCGATTTAACCGATTTCCTTCCTTTTTTCCGAAGTCTGGGTTTACAGCGTTTTAAACTTTTTGCTTCTTTCACCAGTAGCGTTCATGGTTATTGTTTTATGACTATGCGGAGAGTTGAATTATGTATTATCAAGTGCCTAGATTTAACCAAAACCTACTGATGCTACTCCTGAAAAAAGTAACGAAAAGTCTGGTGGAGATTTCTTAGCAGGGATTTTAGGAATAGAAGAAAAAAAGTCTTCAAGACCGCGCATCAAACCATCATCTACACGTGGATGTCTCAATCTGGCGTAAGTTATTCCCGAGCCATTAACGGCAACTTAGAGGCACTAATCGACCGGCTTCCGACCGCCGGTAATTAACGCGGCACACACACGCCGCTTTTTTATTTATCGCCGCTTTTTTATGGCATTTGTTTTTGCTTTTTTTAGGCGTGGGCGAAGTGTCTATGACGTGAAAGCTATTAAGTGGATATAAAGATTTAGTAATTTAATACTGTAAACGATTATACTTATGTGAATCATTTTATTGTGATTGAATAGGAGTTTGAATGGCGTAGTCATATTAAACAGATATTTATCAAATAAGAAGCTAATGGTTCTGTTCTGACAACAGTTTCTCATTAAATACATATAGGTACCCATAATACCAAATGGGTTAATTAGAGCTTCAGGTTATGTTATTTATCTATTGACATAAAGCCACCACTGGAAGTTTTGCCCATGTAGTTCAACGGTGTAGTGAAGGTTGCCAGCCTATCATTCTCATTAAATGCAACAAATTAAATTGTATAACCTCGTACGTCGGCTTAAAGTTTTGTATAAATCAGTAAATGAATCTCAATAATCGGATCAAATTCGCAAATATTACACCAACCCCAAATCAAATTAAGATGATGATGATAAATAGAATCAAAAGTTCTTTCACTTATGTTCGTATTAAAGAATAAGTTTCAAGAATGACCGCTGACTGGAGCGTCCTACGTCTCTTACACTTTGTGCGTGATAGAAAGTGATAGACGATTCTCAAGATATGATTGATTTCTGAGTGTCATTCTGTAATACGGGCCTTAGACTCATGTTAAGTATGTTAGTTGTTTAGTAGATACTAAAGTTATTTAGTAGTACCTACGAAACAAAAATTGTTTTACTAAAAACTCTCACAGAACATGCTGTGATTTTTTCTGTTCCTGGCATAATTATGTATTTATTTTTTAAAGCATAAATTTCAAATCTATTTGAAAGTTATTTTGATTATTGTACTAATGGATAAAACAAAAAAATGTGTTAAAATCTTATGCAACCCTAAGCTGTTCTACTAAACAGCGTTAACAGAGTAAGAAGTGCTTAAAATATCCTTCCGTTTGACAAAAAGCTAAGTGGCGCTTCAACAAGCGGCTTCGGTCTATTTAAGTCACATCGGTTGACAATAATAAATGATTCCTAACCAGTTAATGCAGAAACTCTTATTTGGTGATCTGGAGTAAGATTTCGTCTTTTTCGAATGGTCGTTAATTAAGATTATAATTTTTGTATTTAATATTAGTATCTACCTGGTAAAATAAAATATTACCTATGTGTGCTAATCTCAGATGATCTGAGGATACATAAAAAAATCTTGTGTCACGATGTTCATTGTAGAACTGCTCCGAAACGGTTTGACCGATTTTTATATATTTTTTTGTGTATACTTGGTAGGTATGATGATGGTCGTAAAGTATATTGTGTATAATTAGAAGTAATTCGTCAGTATATTTTGACGATGTCGTGGTGGAGTGTTCAGTATAGCTGCCTACACATCAAGCGGCTTGGGTTCGATTCCTAGTAGCGGCAAATATTTGTGTAACGAACACGAATATTTGTTTGCGAGTCATGGTTGTTCATATATTTATTTAAGTTCAATAATAAAAATATTAAAATTATTATATATAATTATCTAGTCTAGTATCCATAACACAAGTTCTTAATGATACTTACTTTGGGCTAGATAATAGGTGTGAACGTGAAAATATATTAATATTATTATTTCTTTATTACATTTAAAATTCATAGATACCAAATTATATTTCTAAATATAAAATTTTTACAGTTATTATTTTTATGATGTATTTTTTTCTAAGCTTTCACTGGTTATCTAATAATATGCACGGGCCTAAGCCAAGTGCATATCAAGGGAAATACTGGTACAATCTTGTTTGTTGGGATGTATGTCAGTTTATGGGTGAATTTCAACAGGTCCCAAAAAATTCTCATTTCCGTGGACTTTTTTATCTTAAAGTTTTTTTAAAAACTAAATAGCGGGTTTTGAAGTTTTTGATAATGTATGTATTTTTGCTTAATATCTAGCAGATAACATAAAAAACAAACGAGATATACAAGATTAAAAATTTCGTGCCACGGCGATGAAACATGCGTGCTTGGCAATGAAACAGGCGTCCACGGCAATGAAACAAGCGTCCACGGCAATGAAAGAACTGAGCCACGGGAATGAACGTATCCACAGAAATAAAAATCTATATTCAACATAAAATCCCTACTAATATTATAAATGCGAAAGTAACTCTGTCTGTCTGTCTGTTAAGCTTTTGCATCTAAACCACTGAACCGATTTTGATGAAATTTGTTACACATATAGACGAGAGCTCGGGGAAGGACATGGGCTACTTTTTTTTTGCAAAAAAAAAGGCCTGAAGGGGTTGAAACAGGGATGAAAGTTTGTATGGCAGTTCGTCATTTTTGAAGATAGAACCATAACACTTTGAATTTAGGCACTTCTTATGAAAAAAAATAATATTTGATCAAACATTTATGAAATTTTGACCTGTTTGGGGGTGAAATGGGGGATGAGAGTTTGTATGGAGTTCGTCATTGTTAAAGACGAAACCATGAAACTTTGCATTTAGGCACTTGATAGGAAATAAATAAATATTTGTTGTAGCGTTTTTGATATATTTACCCATGTGGGGATGAAATAGGGGATGAAAGTTCGTAAGGAAATCCAAACAAAGTCACACATTTACGTCTAGCACACCACACACTAAACATTGTCAATATAGGTATCGGTTTCGTGGTTATTGTGGGTCCCGATTACGAATAAAACATCTATTTCGAGATCTAAAATGGCGGTTGCGACTTTTTAATATAAGATCGATATGGGTATCATTTTTATGATTTTTGGGGGTCTCGATTCCCAATACAACACCCATTTGAGATCGAAGATTGCGGACACGACTTTTAAACATAATGTCAATATTGGTATCGTTTTCGTAGTTTCTGTGGGTCCGGATTACGAATAAAACATCTATTTCGAGATCTAAGATGGCGGACGCGACTTTTTGACAAAATGTCAATATGGGTATTATTTTAGTGGTTTTCGGGGGACCCGATTTCGAATACGAAATCTATTTCGAGATCCAAGATGGCGGTTGCGACTTTTTAATATAAGATCGATATGGGTATCATTTTTATGGTATTCGGGGGTCCTGATTCCCAATACAACATCCATTTTGAGGCCCAAGATGGCGGACGCGACTTTTAACATAATGTAAATATTGGTATCGTTTTCGTAGTTTTTGTAGGACTGGTTTACGAATAAAACATCTACTTCGAGATCCAAGATGGCGGACACGACTTTTTGACAAAATGTCAATATGGGTATCATTTTCGTGGTTTTCGGGGGTTCCGATTCCGAATACGAAATCTATTTTGAGAACCAAGATGGCAGTTGCGACTTTTTAATATAAAATCGATATTGGTATTATTTTTATGGTTTTCATTTCGGGGGTCCCGATTCCCAATACAACATCCATTTTGAGTTCCAAGATGACGGACGCGACTTTTTAACATAATATCAATATTGGTATCGTTTTCGTGGTTTTTGTGGGTTCGGATTACGAATACAACATCCATTTTGAGATCCAAGAGCGAACGCGACTTTTTTTATTTTTACTTTATTGGTTCACCACCAACTTATACACTACTACAATTTTGATTACTAAACTATTTAAAACTAAAACTAAGTGCACAGTCACTTACAGGCAAACACCACATGCATGGAAAAGAGTGTCGAGACATTGAAATTAAAAACATTGAAATATGTGAGTATGTAATTAATAATTATCGTAATTGAGTAGGTATAAATATATAGAAACAAATCGTTTAAATTTAGAGTGGCCTTATAAAGTTGACAAACTGTTAATATGTATCGTTTTTGTGGTTTTTGGGGGTACGGATTACGAATGAAACATCTATTTTGAGAACCAAGATGGCGGTTGCGACTTTTTGTATAAAATCGATATGGGTATTATTTTCATGGTTTTTGGGGGTCCTGATTATCCCAATACAACATCCATTTTGAGATCCAAGATGGCGGACGCGTCTTTTTAACATAATGTCAATATTGGTATCGTTTTCGTGGGTCCGGTTTACGAATAAAACATCTATTTCGAGATATAAGATGGCGGACGCGACTTTTTGACAAAATGTAAATATGGGTATCATTTTCGTGGTTTTCGGGGGACACGATTCCGAATACGAAAACTATTGCGAGATCCAAGATGGCGGTTGCGACTTTTTAATATAAAATCGATATGGGTAGCATTTTCCTGGTTTTCGGGGTCCTGATTCTCAATACAACATCCATTCTGAGAACTAGGATGGCGGACGCGACTTTTTAATTTAATATCAATATGGGTATCATTTTGGTGGTTGTTAGGGGTTTTGACTCCGAATACAACATTATTTTGAGATCCAAGATGGCGGACGTGACTTTTTACTTAATAGCAATATGGATGTAATATTTGAGGTTTTCGGCGGGCTTGATTCCGAATACAACTTTTATTTCGAGATCCAAGATGGCGGATACACCTTTTGGATATAAAATCAATATGGGTATCACTTTCTTAGTTTTTGGGGGTCCCGATTCCGAATTCAACATCAATTTTTAGATCCAAGATGGCGGACTGTACTTTTTAACTTAATATCAATATGGGTATTATTTTCATGGTTTACAGAGGTTGGATTATTCATTTTCAGATCCAAGATAGCGGACGCATTTTTATAACTTGATATGAATATGGGTATTGGGGATCCTGGGGGGTAAAGGGGTCCTGATTCCGAACACAACATCCATTTTGAGATCCAAGATGGTGGAAGCGACTTATTAACTTAATCACTTTATTCTGATGAAATTTGGTACAAAAATAGACTAAACCTCGAAATCGAATAAAAGCTACTTTTTTGTAAAAATGGGAATGAAGGGGTTGAAATAAGAGATGAAATTTTTTTATGAGATTCCTCATTACCAAAGATAAGACCATGAAATTTTAAATAGCACGCAAAAAGTATACAGATATTTGTTTTAGCGTTTTTGAAATATTGACCCATGTGGGGATGAAATAGGGGATGGAAGGTCTCATGAAAATTAGCAAAGGATGGAAAAACAAAAAGTTAGCTTGTAAAAATGTATTGAAATAATCTATTTACAGTAATGCACAGCAGTTTGTATGTGTATCTTTTGCAAAATAAGTACCCAAAAAATAAAAATGCTATACCCAAAGTAACTATTCCACGCGGACGAAATCGCGGGCAAAAGCTAGTTTTATATATGTACTTACCTGAGTATTATCACCATCATTGTTAAAGTAACTCTTTCTATCTGTCTGTTATGCTTTCACGCTTAAATCACCGAACCTATTTTGATAAAATTTGGAATATACATTGATTAGACTTTAAGACTTTAAGAAATTAAGAAATATAGGTTATCCCTTACACCGACCCACGAAAGCGCAGCTGCAGGAGAAAAGCCAGCATTCGGTATTTAGTTTCATTATCAAAAAATTCTTTAATGCCATTATAACTTTTTGTAATTAAAAACTGTTTTAGTGATTCTCAAAACTGATTAATTTTTCAATATTTTTAATTTTTTTTTTGGGATATGGTTATATATTTTTATGAACTGTATACTATGTATACTTTATGAAACGTATGTGGGGCAGAGACGTATCATTTCAATTTAGAAAACGGTATTTTGAGTTTATTTTCATGTATGTATATTGTTGCAGTCAATACTCGGCACTACCTGTATTACAGGTAAAGATGTATTTTTTGCCTTATCTTATCATGGCAATAAAAACATAAGTCACGGAAATGAAACACCTGGCCACGGAAATGAAACACCTGGCCACGGAAATGAAATACCTGGCCACGGCAATGAAACTAAATTATGTTACAAGGCATGGCAATGAAATTTTTTTCATTTCCGTGTCTTTTTTTTCATTGCCATAGCAAATTTTGGCCACGGAAACCACAGAAATGAAAGCATGGCGATGAAAATCAAGGCAAAAATATAAAATAACAAAAAAACTATTAGTTATTCGAGGTAATAAACACTTCACAAATAAACATACTAGAAATGGCATTCTATTGAAAACTCAATCATGAGGACAAACTTATTCATATAGAAGTTATACCTATCCACGGCAATGAAAGAAAAAATGACCATCACATAAAAAATGGAATACTTTTATTTATACCGCAAAAACGCATGCACTAGTGTAAGTCCTTCCACGTCGAGTACTTAGGCGACACTAATATGCAACGCTTAGCACACAAAGAGGGGGCCGCAGGTTGTTAGATAAAACAATATTCTTATACATGTTTAGGACATGGCGATGAAAGTTTGTTCTGGGACAAATGGATTTAGGATAACCATTCGTTGTATTGTTTAATAATTTGAATAAATGTATTCCGTAACAATACTTTAACTATTCACGCATCAAATAAAACTAAGTTTCAATATAAATAATCAATAGATTTTTAGCAATGAGGTATAATATACATCAAGGTGACGTGTGGACAAACACGGCAATGAAAGATTTCGAGGTTTAATAATTTTTTTTGAAGTGCCTATTATTCCTATTATTAAAATATTTAGTGCCCCACATAGATAACTATTTCATGTATCTAGAAAAAAAATAAGAACATTATAGCTTTATTTTTTAATACTGATTTCATCGATGCCGCGCAATTTTTGGTCCCGGGAAATTCACCCTTATGTGTGATGTTGTCTTAGTACTGGGTTATCTTGTTCATTTTGTATACATTTTCTAAGTATTCGGCATGTATTTAGAATAGCTGCTTTCTGTAGTAGAACAAAAGTGCTGGGTGACAAGATGAGAGTTTTTATGGACTGATGTAACTGTTTCGGTATCACACGAATTGTTATTATTATATTTCATACCGCTAAAAAGAGCGGTAAAATTATCTAACATATGTAATTATGTTGAATGAACGAATGTAGAATGAGTGGAACTAACGATTTTAAACACTGTGGCGTAGAGACTATTTATCCAAGTTATTAGGGAGAGCAAGCCATTTAATACACGTGATTTCCATACCAGTATAATCCCCAAAACAAGCTCACTAACAAGTACTCCCAAAGCCACCGTACGTGCTATCGACTCACTATTTGCATTCCCCTAATTACATCCAATTCTTCAAGTCGCAGGTTTCCTTACAAAGTAAACCGGCTAACGATCGCTGGGAGGGTAGAGGCAGTTAATACCGCTGATGTCTCAATACCTCCCAGTGTGCGAGCCTATTATTTCTGTCCCACACGACGCGGATTGTGCCGCTTGTAATACATGGAAATGGACTTATTTATTTGTATTTGTTTAAATAAGAGCGTTGTTTTCCCACCCGTGAGGCACCGGTTCAATCCCCACCACGTAATGTGTTTTCAAATTTTGAATTCATATGTACGTTTAATCGACGCTTTTATTCGAAAAACATGGTGACGAAACCTGAACACCTATGAAGAAACTCTTAGGTTGTGTGTGAAGTCGACCAAACCGCACTTGGCCAGCGTGGTTGACTAAGGCCTAATCGCCCCTAATGTGGGGTAGGCTCGAGCCCCTAGGTGGGGACATTATATGAGCTGTTGATGATGATGATGAATGAATAAATGTATGTGTCATAATGAAGCAAAAGTGAAACTCAAATGCAAATGCTTCTTCACGCCTCTTTTGAATGATCTAGGAATAGGATACATGTAGGGCCCACGTCCGGAAGCCTCCTCGTGGCGGTGGTAACGTGGTGGGGAATCTTTCTCCGTGGGTGTGTGGCTTTTGTTGTCAAGTGTGTCCCCTTGGCATTCAAAGTCACATGCCGTTGTCGATTTGTTTTTGTTTTCCCACCACGGCTAGTTCCGGACGGCCCTTTTCAGGGCCACGACCGCGTCCGAAGTCCCGCCAGGTCGAGCAGCCGTCGGTGGAGGAATGGCTACTGGCCACCAATTGGTGCCAGAAGTGCCTAGACGGGTAGCGTTGGGACGGTCTCGGTGTAGTTGCGCTCACGTACCAAAAGTGGTCGTAACTGTACTATAAAAAAAAGATCTCAACTTTACAGAATTTGTACGAAATTGTACGCGGTTTTAGCGGGTATTATTCAATCTCAGGTCTTTTGATAGGTTTAATTAGCTTCTAATGACATCCACGTCTTTATGACGCACTGAATAGGTGTTAGAAAGAAAATAAGAGAAATCGTAAACATTTTGAATAGAATTTTATTTCATCTTTGTTAAAAATAAATGTCTGACAGGTAGGAACAGTTGATATGGGATAAAAATGTTGTTTTTACGGAAAGTCACCAAATATGGAATACCATTTTGTTTTTGGGATATAAAAAAAAACTTCATATAAATTAAATCAGTTTAATGTTTTTACTAATCAGTCATACATTTATATGTAGTAATTAACAGCCCTTAATCAAATAAATTAGTTATCAAATTAAAATCTAACACAAAAAACAATATCACAAATGAGTAACCAAATAAGGAATAGGTACCCGTATATGGAATATAAGCATAAATCAACATAACAATAACAAAAATAGACATAAATATCTTTGAGATCAATTAAATGAATATAACATATTGTGATCAATGAAAAAAGTCACAGATCCAAGTATCAAACTCTAGACCAGCACAATCTTAATGTGCCCAGAGCCCACACATCAAGCATTTAAAGCTGGACTTTCTCCACTTTTATCCTTGGAAAAAATTCTTGAACAGAACATACATTCTGCATCAGCAGAGTCAGGAGATACTTGGTCCATCAACTCATCATGTTCACTACCTTCATCAAACTGGATAACGTCTAGTTCCTCAGAGTCTTTTTATTCACTATCATCCTTATTTTTCTTCGTTTGTTCGTTTCTCTTCGCAGTTTTCTTCTTATTCTTTGTATTGACTAGTTTGCTTTCTTTTTCTTGTCTCTTCATATTTTTATTTTCTCAATCATTTTTGTAGGGAGAAGATGTTATGTACAGCAGCTTTTCTTCCTGTCTGGTTATATATTCCATAATTAGACACCGACGACTGTCCATATTTGGATTTTTATACTAGTTCATACTCTTCTAAATATTTTTTCAAGTCACAATATTTTAATGACAAAAGATCACAAAATGGTGAAATAAACATAATACCGATATACTAAATAGTATAACACTTATGTAAACAAAAATAACAGCTGGTAAGTAATACTCATTTATTACTTACCTTTAAAATTTTCTGCACGACAACAAAACAAAACACGCCTGCCACACGTGAAGCGTTCGCGCAACTGACTCGATGGTGTGAGTGCGATAGTTAGTAGACCGAATGAAACAGAAGATGGTCGAGTGTTGCGTTTCATACTTATAGTCTTAGAGAAATGAAGATATTCCATATTAGGATACTATTTCATATTTGGTGACTTTCCTCTACTTCTCTCGAAATTTTTTGATATTTCTTCACTACTTAAACTTTTCCTGGACTTCTAAAAATATTTGAAAACAAAAATTAGCCAAATCGGTTAAGCCGTTCTTGAGTTTTAGTGAGGCTAACGAACAGCAATTCATTTATATTAATTAATTTAATTTATTTTTTTGATGAGAAAAGGAAATGATAAAAGGCCGCGTGATGCCGTCAGAGTAGAATAGCATCACCCCAAATCCTCTAATGCGTGTCGTAGAAGGCGACTAATGGATAAGCAAAGGGGTATTGATCACCTTATACTCCGTCTGTCAATCCGCATTGGGCAAGCGTGGTGGACTACTGCCTGAACCTCCTTCGATGGCAAGGAGAGGCCTTGTGTCCCAGCAGTGGGTCGAATTATAAAGGCTGTTGTGATGATGATAATGAAAGATATATTTTCATATTAACTAAAGCCCACTCCACGTTACCCAACCAACCCCCCTATTTAGGTCCTACAAAGCGTGGTGCACCTACAATGCAGTTTATGTGTTGCTCTTCTTGCATACATCCATTTTATATCAGAGTGATATACGCGACTTACACTGCATTCGAAATTAGACTATAGCTCACAGACATTGAGGTTAAATTTCCTGACTCTTCTTTAATTTTCTTTACCGTATTCCAGGAAACGGTATAATTTTGTCGTCCTCTGAATTTAGGTCTTAGTTTTACGTGATAAAGTCTAAGTTTCTGTAAACTGGCTTACTTAGTTGTAGCTCTTAGAAATGGAACGGCGATTTTCAGATTTTAAATTGAAGCTGTTGATAAAGGATGTATGTCGTCGAGTGTTTCAACAGATATTATTCCTTAATGGTTTGACTTACAGGTGGCTGTTGTTTGACAGAGTGTACTATATAGGGTTGTCAAAGAGCTTAATCGGAAACTAGCGAGTGTGAGGTAACGTGAATCGCGAGAAAGTAGTGCTATTTGCTACCGTATCGCGCGCCATCAGCGAGTCAGAAGTGCTCAAACATTCTCTACGTTTATTACTTAATTTGTTTGATATTTTTTGTTATAATGACACTGCAGTCGATAGGAAATATATTTTTTCTAAGACACTAATCATCAATTGAAAGTATTTTCAACAAATCAAGAAATAAAAGACAGATCCTTGATAATGCTATTGCTTATAAAATACCCAATTAAACTTGTAGTTATTCTATTTCTTATGCGCGTGTCTTGCATTAGTTTGCATTTTGCACCGTGCAATTAATAGCAGTTAACGTGCTGTAATGTATTCTAAACATTTTGTTCCCCAAATAAATTATTAATGTGTTTATTGTGTCAAGTTGGCAACCCCTGCTTTCCGCCGCTTCGCATCCGTCCAATCAGCGGCATTATATGTTAATAGCCTATTAGAATATATGCTGTGGGCTCTTCGCGCCGCGTCGCTCGCTATCGCGACGCACTGTAACACGAATCCGCTGTAACTTGACCCCTCATCCCCATTGTTGCCGATACAATTAGGAGTTTAACATTCCTTGGATGTTTAGTTAAATGCTACAGTCTTAACATGCAATTGAATACGTAAATTTGAGCTTTGCGTCATTGCAATAAGGGGTGAAGCTACTGCAATGGTAAGTTTGAAAGTGTTTTGCACGGTGGCTTGTTAAGAGAAGTGTTCAATGTTTCTGTTGCTTCTTATTGTACTTAAGTTGGGTTAAAGGCTTTGTTACCCATCGAGTCGTGTTTTGGTGTTCGATGTAAGTAAATGTATTAAAACCACTTAGCTAACGCGTTAACCTTCCCACAATATCAGATGCTAATAACTACAATCATTATTTTTAATAATCAAGTATTAGTTGAAAAATCTCACAGCCTTTGACGGCCGTTATCAAGGACAGAATTCGTCTTTTTTATTTCGACCATAAATCGAATAGAAAAAAAGTGAGGTAAAGAAAAAGGTTTCAAAAATTCCTAAAATATCGTCCTCGCGGTGTCTTTGCAGCACAGATAAGATCGCCTTTATAATGTTTCAATTAACCAGTAGCCAGTATTTATTAGCGACATGCGGAGGCCGATTCATTACCTGCTGTCCATAAGTGATTTGGGGCAGGCAGTATCTCCTGTTGAATAAAACAAAATATTTTCACAAATTTTTCGGTAACACAAGTTAGCGTAATTATAAACGGATCGACCATCGGATATAAATTGAAATTAATGAAGTGAGCTCTAGAATTTCCACCAATAATATTACATTTCTCTTGAATCATAGGTTTTTAAGTACTTAGTGCAGTTATTACGGTAGTGTGTTCAATAGCCGTGTGATGCCGGCAGAGTTAGCATCACCCCATATCCTCCAATGGGTGTCGTAGAAGGCAGCTAATGGACCAGCAAAGGGGTATTGATCACCTTATACTCCTTCCACCAATCCGCACTGGGCAAGAGTGGTGGACTACTGCCTAAAGCTCCTTTGATGACAAAGAGACGCCTTGTATCCCAGCAGTGGGTCGAATTATAAAGGCCTGTTATGATGATATGATGATAGTTTTTTAAATATTACTTCTGAAAAACTTATATAATCATGAAAAAGTATTTATTTAATTTACACGCGCAAACCGGATGAATGCGGTTTTTTAAAAACATAAACTAATTTAAAAACATTTTCATTTAATTCAGATCGAACAGGTTCGCCCGTCAAAGCTTTAAAATTAATCTAATCTATAATTAAAGTAAAATAAATTAGAAACTAAAATTGAATAAATATTTTCTTTATGCTGGCACTTCACGTGACCGTATTTGTCAAACATTTGTGTTGCATCTCTTTCATTTTATATATACTTTTAAAGAGATACAACACAAATGTTACGGCCATGTGAAGTGCCAGCAATACCAAACACCAATCTATCCAAATTCCTATTCCTAATTCAAATAACAGCTAAGAGCAAAATTTGCTCTTAGAATAACAGGGATGTTGCCTGTTAAGAACTGCCTTGCAGTTAACACCCTTTTCTTAGCTGTCAAAACATAATTATTCCTTGGATTTTGTATGGCATTACGAATTTATGACGTCATAAATCCTTATAGTCAACAGAACTGACTGAATAAAATGTTTTTGATACGCTTAAAAATCAAATTCTAGAGATAGTTTGAAGCAATGGAGATTTGCTGGCATAAATTGCCATCACCTTTTTCAAATTTAACACCTTATAATTATTTTTGAATGGTGTCAACATCCTGAAATACTTATAATATCCATATAATAATAATAATGGAAAAGTTTGAATAGAAGTTACTGACCTCTTTAGTTATGTTCTTTTTCTTGTAACAAAAAAGCAAAGGAGTCACCGACGCGACGGCGCGAGCTCACAAGCTCTATGGGTAATTTATAGCGGGACGTGGTATGATATCCCGACGGAACACGCCTAGATGATGATATCATAGACTAAATATTTTATATTGTTTACAGCACTTTGAATAAAATTATTATTAGAAAACTTTATGCAGTCGTTGTGCGAATTAATGATGATAATAATTTTGATTTGCCCTGGCAGGCGCGGCATTTACGGACATGTGAGCGGTTAAATTCTGTTATCATAATTATTCAAATGAAGAAAGAAGAAATACTTACAAGCAATCCAATGTAATATTTATAATGATTTGTTCCTGTCCATTTAAGATTGTTCAGTATGCTTCATTTAATACACTCTTGTTACTTAATGAAAATCGAAAGAAAATAGGATTGAGAATTTAGTCCGTTAAAGAAGAAAAATTAGTCCGTTAAGGTTTTAGCATTAAGTTTCTAAATATATATTATAACTCAAAGGTGACTGACTGACATAGTGATCTATCAACGCACAGCCCAAACGACTGGACGGATCGGGCTGAAATTTGGCATGCAGTTAGATGTTATGACGTAGGCATCCGCTAAGAAAGGATTTTTGGAAATTCCACCCCAAAGGGGGTAAAATGTCCACGCGGACGAAGTCGCGGGCGGAAGCTAGTTTGTAATAAATAAGTAGGCTAAAAAGTAGTAGCATTAGTTAATTAAATTATTTTCAACTAATCATTACTTGTCTTTTATTACAAAAAAAGTATTTGCATTTTCCGTTGTCTAAAGCTTCGATAAAAAAAAAACCTCGTCTGTAGCCGCATTAAACAACCTTTAATTGGGCAAATGTCGTTGCGAGCAAATACATCCAAATCCAGCGTTGTGCCGCTAATTGTGCCCTGTGGTATGTTAACAGTATTTATTGTCCTGCCGCCATCTTAATTCGGCGCTAAATTGTATTAATGGCCGCCATATTTGATTGTCGGTGTTCTCACTTCGTTACTTTGCAGCTAATACGTAATTTGTTGTGATATTATCGTGAAATAAGGTGTTTTGTTGTCTCAACTATGCAGGGTGCTATAGGTAGCTTACATGACGGAGTTTTATATTTTTTTTTTACCACGTATTATATAACGAAGTACCGTAATTATAAGGGGACAGCTAGCGGCAATTTTTTCTTTGGATGAAATATCTTAGTGCTGTGAATTTGTTTATAATTTTACTGGACATGATTTGAAAAATTTAACCAATGAAATCATAATTTCAGTCCAGAGACACCTACTGTTGGACATAAGCCTCCACCAAGGATCTCCAACTCTCTGCTCGGTTCTGCGCTGTCTGCATACGATCTCTTCTGGCCGCTGATATTGAGCCTTCTGCCGCTCAACAATAATTTTGACGAATAAGTAATCTATTTTCTTTACATCGGATCGCATTCTCGCCATATAAATAAAATAAAAAATACTTCGCATAGGCAATTAACGACTAAGTTGCATGCCGAGTGAACGCGGTCTGCTGAGCCGCTGTTTGCTGAGGAGTGGAGACTTGGCTACAGGTGAAGTGCATGTGTCTTGTTTATTTAGTCGCCGGCGTGGTGGAGTGGTCAGTATAGCTGCCTACACATCAAGCGGTCCGGGTTGGAGTCCTGGTAGCGGCAAATATTTGTGTGATGAACACGAGTATTTGTTGACGAGTCAGGTCGTTTAAATTATATTTATTTTAAGTTTATTTATGAAAATAACTAAAAATATTTTGTACTTATATTTAAAATATGTAGGGCGGTAGACCCATATCTGGGGACGTCTGGGTAGGTAATTTCTGCCGTGACGCAGTTCGCTGTGTTTTGGATTCAAGGGAAAGGTAGGCAGTGTAATTACTGGACATGAAATCATCTTCATATCATCTTGGTACCAGATTTAATAATATAATATAAAGAGATAGGTCAAGTCGACGTTTAACTTGTGACAAGTGTATGCCCTGTGAACATACATTTCCGCCACTTCGCCTTCCGATAAAGTCAAGTGAATACGTAACTCAGCGATTTGACCAATCTCCTTTGCGGCTGTGCTTAATTTTCATCGCTTCGCAGTCCTTAAGGCGCGCGCAATGAATAGTGTATATTACAGCATGCTCAACTAGAACTATGTTATGTAGTACGGCCGCTGATCGCGACACTCGTTCTTCCTATGAACTCGGCGATTCGACCGATCTCCTTACATTGATATATCTGTGATGGCAACGCACTTGCAGTGTTAAGTGATTTACCCGTCACAAGTTCTTAATGATACTTACTTTGTTCTAGATCTAGATAATTGTTGTGCGTAGAAATATATTATTATTATATATATTGTATATACTATTTGGTGCCGAATCTAGTCATTAATATAAATATGTATAATCGCAACCATCACCATATTTTTACCAATTAAGTAAACTACATAGAAAACAAGGAAAAAAAAACAGTCAAATCATCAAGTCCTATCTCAGCATTTAGGTAGGTACAATGTTTTTCTTCAATTTCGTTTTCTATTTAATTTGATACGATTTTAAAAACATTTTACTGCAATGGTGATAAAAATCAAACCAGTACCTACTCTTGGTTTTGCGAGGTTATGACTTACCTTATCATCAAACATGTTTTATGCCTGTTTGCAGTATTAAAATGAATTTGTAACGAGAATCGTGAATTCTATCCGTTCAGACTAGACGCGAACATACAACTACATCATAGACAAAACCACAGTTCCAAACTAGTCTATAAATTACATGGATTAATGGGTTTCTCTTGTGTTTGTTTGTTGTGCTGTGACAGGTGACCGGGTCTAATGGTGCGTGCGTATACAAACCTTGTTTTACATTTATTATTTTTATCTAGAATTTTTTACAGTAACTTTTTTATGTTTCTTTTTCTTCTGCCTCTTAAATCCTGAAACTTAGCCATCAGCTTCTTCTATTCCTCTCTTTTAGTCGCAAGCCAAAACAAAGGTTTAACGGAGTCCAGTCCCTAATGTTTCGAACCCATGATTTTTTTCATCTATTTATGTTTAGGGGAGCCTAAAGTATACATGAGTCACCAGTCTCAGGCATTGCTCTAACTCCCTACTCTGCAACTCGATGAATCCGGCAGTCGCACGGTGAATCTATGGAACGAAAGAGTTTTGCCTTAGGTTGGGAAACAAGCATAAACATATTAATTACCTATATAAAAATAAAATAAAATAATAATAAAACATATATATACCACGCTCACACCGGTTATCTAGCTTAAATTAAGTATCATTAAGAACTTGTGTGATGGATACTAGATAGCGGACTTTAATATAGTTACATAATAGTATAGATATTTTTATAAATAAACTTAAATAAATACATAAACAACCATGACTCGTGAACAAATCGAGTCGTGTTCATCACACAATCATTTGCTCCTACCAAGATTCGAACCCGGACTGCTCTTGATGGTGTAGGCAGCGTTACTGACCACTCCACCACGACGACGACAGTGCGATAAAAATCTAAAAGATTATCTAACCCTTATAACCCTTTAGAATGAAGTTTATTTCTTTCGACTTGAATCCTGTAGAGATTTTTTTGGACCGACATCCTGGTGGTCGCAGATGACCGTTCCAACGTTAATGGGGTCCTTGAACGGACGTTGGAGGGTTCTCTAGTTTGTAACCTCCTACGGATATTCGCCTTATAAAATTACTAATTGATCAAGCATGCCCCTTAGGGGAGTTTCGCAATCGTCTAGCGTCCCTCAGGCGTTCAATTCGGAAAGGACTCCCTAAGGATCCTCCGGGAGATAGGTAAGTACCTCTCAGCTAGAAATCAATGGGAAGTTTAGTCTACAGGCAAAAGGAACAAGGTTCTCTTCTTCTTAAAAAGATGTAGAGGTGACCAACAATCTTGAGCCTTGACAATCACTTACGTCTGTCATGCGTGATGTAGCGTCATTAAGCGAGTTCTATCGTCCATACCACGGCAAGTGTTCAGAGGAGCTTTCTTCTTTTTCTTTCTTCTTTAATCCCTTCAAAAATAAGCGTGCTGGCTTTCGTTGTCACCGATTAACCGCAGCTACAATTCCATCTCTAACAAAAAAAAATTTTCAACTCATGTCTACGCTACACAATCAAGAAATGGAATTTTTTGCCAGCACACGAGTCTTATAATCCTGGGTCACTCAAAAGAGATGTGAAGAAACACCTTGCAAGTCAGCAAGGCGGGGTGACTGTGCGGTGAATATTGTCCATCCACCAGGTGGGATGAATTGGGATGTCATTTCCTATGGTGGTAGAGTTTTTTTTATGTCCGCCTGTCTATCTTACTTGTGTATGACGCCATAACTACCATTCTAATGAGTTTTCTCAGGATTTAAGGTGAAGTTTGAAGGTTCCAGGAGAAACTCGCTTCCACCGGCCACTTTATAAATAAAACAATAAAAACCATTGGCTATCCTTTATATGTATACCTAACTTGAAGAGACGATAATGTTAAAGCTCTACATTTCTGCGGTTTTGAGGTCTGTACGCGCCATAATACAGAAGAGACTTTGGAATTTCATATTAGTGTGATTGATAACACGGTCCACAGTTGACTGATGAGGCTGTTCAGGTTCAATGTTAGACTGATGTGGTTATGTCTCAGATTTAGTACCTGTGCCTCGATGCTCAATTTATGTCTTACGTTTATTCAATGAAAATTATTGTCCTTGCGTTGAGTTATTTAGACAATTTTATCAGGGAAATAATATACCGAGGAAAATACCAGGATGTGCGACTAATCGGTGGTTAGAAACTCATCATCAACAACAGCTCATATAATTTTCCCACCGAGGGGCTCGAGCCTACCCCACATTAGGGGCGACAAGGCCTTCGTCAACCACGCTGGCCAAGTGCCGGTTGGTGGACTTCAAAAACAACCTGAAAATTTCTTCATAGGTGTGTGCTGGTTTCCTCAGGGTGTTCACAGTAAAAGGTGCATTTATAATTTGTTAAAATTAATAGTAATATGCTCCTTTTAAAGTTAAAAAACTTTGAATTGTTTGCGAAATGTACCAAATAAAATTTTCATCATCGTCATTTATGGATGGAGGACCTCACCGTGTGGCACATCAGTATATGTTCCCGGTGCACCTTGGGCAACAGTCTACATAACGCAGACTAGCCGATCCTTTCACCGCGATATCATTGCGTTTTCACAGTCCTCTGTCCAGTCTTTTTATATCACACAATTTTATATAAGTATTCTAACGTTCTATAGTATAGTATAGTTATACTAGCTGTCCCGTCCACGCGTTGCTGTGGTAATTTCATACTACTGAGCTTACTTATCAAGATAAAAACTATCGTATCTCTCAAGTTGGATCAAACTGCACACGGTGTACAAATTTAATTAAAATCGGTTAAGCAGTTTAGGAGTCCATCGCGGACAAACAACGTGACACGTAATTTATATATGTTAAGAAGATATGAGATTCCTATAATAAACTTACCTAAAGTTTAATATAGGACTCTCTTGTACATAATGTATAAAAGTCCATAAATAAAGAAAAAAATCTTTCAATTTTGTCATCCATACATACTTATAATCACGCTCATAATCCCAACAGGAGTAGAGAAGCAGAGCTTTAGATAACATTTGGTTAGACATAAAGCCACATTTGGAAGTATGGGCCGCACAGTACCTCAAAATAGTGACAAGGTAAATAGCCTGTAGCTTACACAAAGGGGGTATCATACTAACAAACAAGCAACAACCAGGGGGGCTATTCGCTAACTTTTTTTTCACAGTTGAAACTAATGATCACTGAGTGAATTACATATACATTGCAGTTTATACATGACAAGTGCCATAATAGCGTGTCGTGTAAAACGGCAATGGATACGTAAATCACTCAGTGGTCATCATTTTCATCTGTCAAAAAATTTTAGCGAATAGGCCTACTGGACAGACGTTACACTCAAAATTACTTAACAGTCCGGGGTAATTTCTCTTCTCTATCCTTTGGAATCCTACGAAAAGGGAAGTATATTTTAATTAGAGTTGTACTCTGCACAAAGCCCGCGTGAGAACAATCCGCAGTGTTCAGCTCGTAAATCGCCAGTTGTCACTCAGCAGGAACGTATTATTATTTTAAAGCTATTGAGATGCCATTTCTTTATAAAATACGCGT
The DNA here is from genome assembly GCA_955850985.1 of Elophila nymphaeata. Taxonomy (NCBI): domain Eukaryota; kingdom Metazoa; phylum Arthropoda; class Insecta; order Lepidoptera; family Crambidae; genus Elophila; species Elophila nymphaeata. The sequence goes on along the minus strand of OY039089.1, from coordinate 10,144,641 downwards.
GTCTCCTCCGAACCCAGCTAAGGTTTTCGTGACGGTGTACAAGAGAAAAAAGATAGTAAAAGAATAAACAGCCATATCTCGTTATTATTTCGGAAAACAATAGCGCCTACATTGTCACATCCAGCGCGGGCCATGCAAATAATCATAAATAAATAAAAATAAATATGAGCCTCGATGCGGGATGTCTTATTTTAGGCGCTCGCTATCGCGGAGCGGGCACTCGCTGGAAGCGGCTTTGGATTTTTTATCAAAAATCAATATCTAGTCAAAATTATGTATCACTAAGAGGGATATATCATGGCCCGATCGTAAAATTGGCCAGATCATGAAATGTGTGCGGCATATCATGAAATGCTACTGGACCAAAAAAATCTCGACCACTGGTTAAGTAGCCCATTATCTAAAAATGGTAGTGGTCAGGAGTGATCAGTAGGTTCAAGGTTATTTTTTTATGACCAAGCGAAGTGGACTGTTTGTGGAAGAGTCTAATCTACGTATCTGTGTGATCGGTAGGTAGACGATATGCCCAGTATAATTGGTATAATTGGCCAGATCATGAAATGCTTATTTCATGATCTGGCCAATTATACTACATATATGTAACATGTTGTTCAAATAACCAACACCCTGAATACAGGTGGATTGGGATCGGCTTCAGAGTTAATTTAAAAAAATAAAATAAAAAAAAGTTTTTTTTTTTTAAAAAAACAAAAAAAATCTCAAAAAAAATGTTTCATTTAATTTTTTTTTAAACTAACTCAGAAGCTGATCCCAACCCACCTGTATTCAGGATTTTGGGATTTTGGTTATTTCAATTACATATTGTATAGGCAAACACGCCCGAATAATAAATAAATTACACATTTGCTTCGCTCGCTTGGCTATTTTCAGCTAACGGAGCAGACAACATTTCTGACAAGAAAAACATAAATAGGAGAGGTCAGACATACTTTAAATATTACACATGGAGTTTCTCTCGAGTTCTTGTTATAAAAACACGTGTTGAGAGACTCAATTTTTAACCAAAATCAACCGTACAATTTTTGTTACTTTAGTTACATTTTCACTTGACATTGGCAAAATGCGTACGCTTAATGCGACGCGACGCCATTCATTAAGAATAGAATAGAAGAACCGAATCCGGGTGCTCGCCCCCACCGGCTGTATAATTACTAATTATATTATGGTGAGATGAACGTCTAAAACCACACCGAGTTCCCGTGCTGAACAAATTTGAAAAACTTGCGGAATACTCTGTGTTTTAGGTTGCAACACAGAGTCCTGATATGATCTTTCTGAGAAACCTATCGCACAAGAAAGATATAAAATCTGTCAGCCAAAAATAGGTTACTATGGTGATGATTTTAATACTACCTACACTTACGTGCAATGAAATAGACTCACCGGTACGCTTTGGTTCAGAACTCCCTAATCAAAATCTACAATTAGTAAATAATAATTTTTAACTCTGTGTGTTAAACAAGAACCTAAACTTACATTAGACCAGTTTGTACTGTGATAGATTTTAGTTTATTGATTTTACAAAATGAAAACCAAATACAGTTAAAAGAGCTAAAATTTTGGGGAAATCAGCTGAATTTTAAGGGTCAATAAATCTGTAAGATTAATCAGTTATTAAATAAACAATGATTCAATTAACTCTGAACACTCTGCATAGTCACAGAAATGGCATATGACGTAAAAATGAGAAACCAGGGTTTCCGAAGAAATGAGTCTATTGTCACCATACTTCATTTATCGGTGTTTAGAGTAGATTAAATAAAGCTTATGAAATATAAATTCAAATTATATTTACAGGTTTTTTTTAATCTAATCTTATTTTTAAATACCGATATATTAAGCATCGAAACCTACGAGGTGAGTCGATTTCATTGCACGTAAGTGTAGTATAGTATCAAGTAATGTTTGCATTGCTCTTCCAGCGTCTTTATGAAAGGCCGTAACGAGCCGCTGTCCAAACAAGTCGCTCTGTCGGACCGGCGCCACGGATTTGTAACAAACGCCGCCATATTGAAAATAAAGACGAGCGATAGTTCCACAAAACGAGGACCGAATTAACATTGTATTTATTCCATATTTATTTATGTATCGACGCTACGGCTGGCCGCTTCGATTTATGGTTGAGCCTATGTAAATTGTTATTTACTTCAATGTGATGTCGAGAACAGTCTTAAATTACGTTTAATAACAGCATTAAAGTGTAATATATGAGTTGCAACTATAAGCAGTGTAGCCTTACTTCAGTGTCCGGAGTCCACCTGACTATAGCGGACTTAGTTGGTGGCCAAAAATACGTCCGCATGCGGGGTTGAAGGTTGAAGGTCTTTGACTTCATCACAGAAGGTGGCACTCTTTATGACTTCTAACTGTCGACCATATAGAGATGGCAGGCAGGCAGTTGGCAAGGGAGATCCCTTCCTCCTGTTTTGTGTGAGGATATCTGGCAGCGCAAACTCCGACTTAGAAACGTCCTGATCGATCAGGACGATCCCATTACTAGTGCTAATGCGCAACTCTTCCTCGTTCTGCACTTAGTGACAGAGCACATTCAAGCATTCGAAGCATACCACACCGCATCAGACGGGTGCGAAGACCTAGGTCACACCTTCTCACATATCTCGCCACGACACTGTGCACCTGAGCAGAGGTCCCAGCCTTTAGAGCACCCTCAGGCGCACCGCTCCCTAACGACTAGAACGCCCTAGAGACTCTACGGCCTGCTCGATCAGGACGATCCCATTACTAGCGCTAATGCGCAATTCCTCCTCGTCCTGCACTTAGTAAAAGAGCACACCGAAGTTTTCGAAGCACACCACACCGCATCAGACGGGTGCGAAGGCCTATGCCACCACCAGCGACAGTACAATTTGAAGCCGATTTTCTATAAGATTTACGTGGTTAGGGTAACCGTACCTTAAGATACTCATGTAAGCTATGTGTTTAATAGTTTATTTGCTAATGTATAAATAACAAAAGTATTAAGTAATTGCTGTTGTTTTATACATTGGATATGTTATCCTAATTATTATGAGCATTTGAAAATAAATACAATTGTATGAATGTATATATCTGTCTCCTACACCTACATTTATTTGCATTGCGTATTTTCACGAAAACGACTTACAAAGTTGCTATTAGCCAAAGAAAAGTCACATCAACCCATAAAATGTACTTACAATAGACACCCATAATAGATGCAAACTTTTTGTACCCTACACCCGCTTTTACGTCATTCGATTTGGCAACAAAACTGTTGCTTTTGCGAAATTTACTTTGATTCTTATTGTGGAAGGTATAGAGCTGAAAATTAAGGGTTGGGTGTGTTATGATAAATTTGTATTTATGCAGAAGTAGCAGCAGCGAGTTTTCCGGGCGAAATTGGAAAAATATACCCATTTTCACAATGGCGACGCGGCGGGCCGCGCCAATTTGAATATAGATTAGAAAATGTGACGGCATGCACTCTAATATGTTTTTGTAGAGATGGGACGTATACTACGATTTTTATTTCATTTTTTTGGGGTCAAAAATGTGTAATAAGTGTTGTAATGTAGTAGTAGATTGTATGACGAGGGAGCAAAATAGACGACAAGTATGGTACTTTGAACCACAGACGAAGCGAAGGATTCTAACGTAGAGTCCTGAACGCAGTGAGGGATTGAAAGTACTTACATCGCCCGAGGGAAAAATAATTTGCTCTCCAGTCATATCCTCTACTTTTCATACCCTTTTCTATGAGAAAATATGTACTGAGTCACAAGAACAGAGACGAAATTCGCTTGTTTTTGTTTTTTTAGTTAGCGTGGGTCCCAGCGCCCGTGCAGCCAACACGTACCAGCCAGTAAATCTTACAATTTGCGTTTGATTTCTATGAATGATATATAAGTTCCAAATTCAAAACCCATTACCGCCCGCTAAAAAGTTCCTATCGGAAAAGAGCGAACAAAGCAACACTTTTCGAATAGAAGGGATGAAAAATATTTTTGACGTGGATGCACCTTGTTCAAACCTGATAATAAATAATGATAAGACCGAAGTTTCACCCGGAACACTCAAACATCGGGATTGGTTGTTATTTTAACATCGGAAAGCACTAACAATGTTAACATTATTTTATGGCGGAAACTATGAAAAGATGGTGGCAGCTAGCCAGGCGGACTTAAAACAGGCCCTAGCAACCAAACCGAGGACAAATTTATACGCTGCTTTCACCAGCAGAACTCAGAAACTTTGGATCGACTTCTGGTAGGCAATATACTAGATAACCGATTTTAATAACTACTAACAGCTTTCTCCTGCCTTTCTACCCATATAACGGTGTATTATGTCTTAATATCGACATTACACAGGGTGATTGGTAATTAGTGGCGGACCCGTTAAGGGGAGATATAGCGGACAATACTAGTCGATTTCACTATGGGATGTACTATCCGAAAGCGAACAGTTTCTGAGATATTAATTATTTTAGAATTTTATAAAAAGTCCGAAAAACACATCCGAACGCAATAAATCGCAGGAGCGAACTGAGAAGGGTTTGCCAGCCCCTCGTTTATGCTAACTCTTGCTATAGCGCGCTCGCTCACACCTCTAGTTGGTATGAAATGTATGAAATATAAAATCCTAACTTCACATCACACATCAACAGCTCATATAATGTCCCCACCGAGGGGCTCGAGCCTCCCCATATTAGGGGCGATTAGGCCTTAGTCAACCACGCTGGCTAAGTGCGGGTTGGTCGACTTCACACACAACCTAAGAACTTCTTCATAGGTGTGTACAGTCACGAGTAATAATATATATACATTGTCACTTTTTCTAAAATATCTTCCCTTAAACCAATCTAGAAAGAAGTGTACAAAAATTTGTTCTAAATTATCTAACCATTAAACTGTGTCAAAATTAGGTACACATTTATTCCACATTAATATATTCGAAACAAATTCAGAAATAACTTCACACTTCCAAAATAATATTTAACTATCCATGACAATTTCTGTAATATGTATACAATTGTACACATGTAATAGAAACTGTAATGGATACATTAAAATTATATTGGAAGTGTATACCTACTTTTTCCTGTTTTTGTTACTTTACTCGTTATTTAAGTGGAATTCAGTGATGATTGAAAGCAAATATTGTACACGTGTAAAAGAAACTGTCATGGATACATTAAAATGATATTGGAAGTGTATACCTACTTTTTCCCGTTTTTGTTACTTTACTCGTTATTTAAGTGGAATTCAGTGATGATTGAAAGCAAATATTGTACACGTGTAATAGAAACTGTCATGGATACATTAAAATGATATTGGAAGTGTATACCTACTTTTTCCCGTTTTTGTTACTTTACTCGTTATTTATGTGGAATTCAGTGATGATTGAAAGCAAAAATTGTACACGTGTAATAGAAACTGTCATGGATACATTAAAATGATATTGGAAGTGTATACCTACTTTTTCCCGTTTTTGTTACTTTACTCGTTATTTATGTGGAATTCAGTGATGATTGAAAGCAAAAATTGTACACGTGTAATAGAAACTGTCATGGATACATTAAAATGATATTGGAAGTGTATACCTACTTATTCCCATTTTTTTAAAAGCTTTTATTTAACTTGCAATGTTTGTTACTTGTATGTACGTTTGGGTGAAATCTTGCAACTGATTTTTAAAGCAGTTATCCTCAAACGATTGTGACGAAGTTTTGCATACAAGTTAGGTTTGGATGACAATGCATGCTTAGCTAAATGGTTTCATTCTAAATCCAATATGGCAGACGGCCTAAGAGTGCGGACTACTTATTTTTTATGCACTGCCACAATATGGGTATTAAATGAAAAGATTTGCTGAGTAGAATACGAATAAAGTAACTAAAAAAAAGAATAAATGTCTTTAAAAAAAATTTTTAGGTAATCGGGGCTACTGCAATAGGTATTTCCGTAGGAATTTAACAGCACAATAGCTTTAGGGCGGTATACGGAAATAAGTATAAGAAGCCGACGGGCGAGCCGTTATGCGACGCATTGCCACTCACTGTAGCCTACCCTCTTTACTTCAAATATTAACTTTTTTCTTTTGTAACATATCCTAATGACGAAATTAATAGAAAAATCTAGAAATAAGTATTTCTATTTATTTGTTTTGATTAATAATATTTAATAGTAATTGTTTACATATTTTCGAAATTGTACTGTGTACATATTTTTGATTTGCTTGGTGGGTACATAATTATGTAACTAAAAGTTGATATTACTTTTTGATTACCTGTTGTTTACAATAATTTTATAAAAATGTGTAGTTTATTTTGATAAACTTTAGCGTTTACATAATTATTGGCTAAAGTTTGGCATACTTATTTTTGCGATTTAATTTAGCTACATGAATATGAACTTTAAAGATGTTTCTATGTTATTACTCATGACTGTACAGGTTTCCTCACGATGTTTTCCTTCACCGTAAAGGCGTCGATTAAACGTACACATGAATTCAAAATTTGAAAACACATTGGTACGTGGCGGGGATCGAACCAGTGCCTCCCGGGTGGGAGATGACGCTCTTACGCACTACGCCACCGACGCTTCAATAAAAAAAAAAATTCTAACTTACTGCCTGACAACAACCCCCCTTGGAAACGACTGCTGTCTTTCGACTGCAGTCGGTTAATAGCTGCTAACAACAATAATCTTAAAAATTAATTAGGTATTTTCAATCTTACCTACATTACATTAACAATACAAACTCACTCAATCTTTCTACGTTTCGGAGTGTGTGCGTGTCTTTATTTGTTTTTTCCTAGATATTATCGACATCAACTTATCGATAAGTGCACGTCACGACGTCCCTACATGTCGCAGGTAGGTATTACAGAGGTAATGGATTTCCTCCCTCCCCGTTCCGCTCCCTCTGCGAGCACAATAAAACACACAGGATTGAGCAATTTATGTGTGATCGTTATGCAAATCAACACGTTTATTGCAGCGCTAATAAAACACACTAATAACTCCTTTTCTATTATACGTGGATAGTGTGAAATGTTTTATTACAGTTAGTACTTTGGAAAATAAAGTAGAATTATTCTGCTGGGTGTTTCGTCCATATAAGGAATCGGATAATAATATGTCTAATGATACACAAGTAGCATTATGAAGGAATGAGGTAACCTACCGCAGATCAGATGCTAAAAATAAGAGAAACGCCTCTATTTTTGATTCACATACCTACTTACGATGTTTAAAGTTTTTTTTTAAAATATTATTTTTAACTTTTATTTATTCGATTGTTGGTATGTTAATATTATTTGAGACATGTATAATCTTTATGGCACAGCAAATACTGTAGTTGTTTTAACGTTTTGGTCTCTGCCTGGTAGATATCTACCACGAGACAATTAAAATATATTGAGTCTGGATATTATTAATCATCCACAGATTAATAAGTTTTTCAAAAGAGGGAATTGAGCAGGTAAAAAATATGGATAAAGTAGTCTAGCTTAAAATTTTTCCTACCTTATTAAAACTGTAATTTTACGAAGTTCGTCCATGAGGACAATTATTAATTTGTCGAAGACTTTATATTTTCGCGTGTAAGTTTATTTTAAAATGTATTTAACATTTGTAATATTTACAATTACCATAAATTATGTTTAATTAGAAAAAAATACTTGGTGTATTTTTGTTTCTTTGTTTGTATATTTTTGTTTTTCATCGTCATTAAATGAATATTTTATTACGACGGAAAAATAAGGTGGAACAAAATAAAGCCTTGCTTCTTATTCAATATTTATTCCTTGTATTTCTTATTAAGAAAAAATCTGAAGATCCCCATCTACTTATTGGTTTAAGCACAAAATAATGCGTCTTAAGTATCAGGATATGCGTTTATCTTCTAAGCTGTTACAGCAACTTTTTCATTTGTTTTCGGTAAGTACATGTACAAAAAAACCTTTTTGAAGATGTCCCGTGTTAGATATTGAGATAAGGGTGTGGCGAAACAGTCACTTGATACTTTGATCTTGGTATTCAAACACAACGTTGGTGTTCTTGTAACTCTATAAAAAAGTTTTTAGAAAAAAATGCAAATCCCTATCTTTACACTCATACACTTGTAGTAAAGTTATACGAGCAGAAATAACTACTCATTTACATAAATATTGATATTGCATAAACTAGTAGAGATAAGTTTATAAATCTATTACTAGCTGTCCCGGTCACGCGTTGTGGTAATTTCATAATACTGTCCTATAACATTGAATTTGCAGTAAAAAAAAATGAGTACTACTTATCAAGACAAAAACTATACTATCTCTCAAGTTGGGACACAACACACATATAAACCCGGACAAACATCGTGACAGGGGAATTATATATCCATTATACTGGGATGAATTCCGAAACTAACAACCCGATTTTAACTTCTTTTTCTTTCTTTTTTTCTGCAAATTCAATGTTATAGGACAGCAGCAGAAATTACTACAGCAACGCGTGGCCGGGACAGCTAGTAGAATATAAATTAATACTTTTTTTATTATAAAAATGATGAATGATTAAGCGACAAGCTGGCTATATCCTATATGTAATACTTCAAAAGGAAGGGTTACCATTTGAACAGTCTATGTATGTATGTTTGTATTTACGTATGTTCATCAGTAGCGCCTAAACTATTCATTCTATTTTGATGAATAAGGTGTCATCGATTCGATAGTATGGTGTGGGTAACATAGGGTACATTTCAAGCGATACAGATTTTAACAATAGGAGGAGTCAATTATAATTTACTTGAATAAAAGGTGGAGGTTCTCAATTCGCCTGTAAGTTTTTTTATGCGTGTTATTCCATAACTCTTTACTGGGTGTACCGATTTTTAAGATTGTTTCAACCTTTGGAAGCTGGTGCTTGTCATATGGTCCCATTTAAATTTGATCGATATCTGAAAAGTAGTTTTTGAGTTATCCCTAATAATGCATTCATTGACATCGATGATATATCGTTTTCATTTTATTTCTTGTTTGTCTAAAAAAACACACAGTCCAATTGAGAACCTCCTCCGTTTTTTGAAGTCGGTTAAAAAGATCTCGAGGTAGGTTCCTGAAAATTTCTATACTTACAACACTAAAAGGCAAAAAATAAATTATTATTTATTAAAGAAAACCGTCTTCAAAACTAAAAACGGAGATATACTTATGTTTAAAAATCTAAATGCTTTCTTTGGGTTGGGGCCATCCTCAATATTTGGAGTAAACGTAGTCACTTGTTTGGGACCGGCCTCAAAAAAATCATTTAGAGTTTTTTAAACATAATTTTTATTTCTACGTTCATAGTTTTGAAGGCGGTTTTTTTAGGTTTGCAAACCTCGATTTAAACCAATTTTCTTTCATCGTTTACCGTAGTCGGGTTACAGTCTTTTAAACTATTTACTTGTTTGTACGTTTCAAAATTACAATTGGTATTTTTTTAAACGTTGTAAGATAGAATTCAAATCACTCGTTCGCCATAATGTTTCCAAAGAAAGTGTTTTTATGAATGAAAATATTTTTTGCGCATTACCTCACCACTTAAGTAGCAGTGCGTGATGATTTATCTCGTGAAAGCATTAAGTGAAAAAAGACGACCTTCCCTAACATCCTCTAATCCGGTGTAGTCCTGCAGGCGCCACTTAACTCCGTGTAAACACAAGGTTTTTCCATGGGAACCTCCTCGTGGATTTAGTATAAGTTGACGACTTTATATTTGAATACTTTCCTTCAATATACTGTATGTAATGATAATTAATGTCAGAAAAGTATTATTACACTCACATGCCTTGTCTATCAATAATCAATAAAATTAATTTAAGGTAAGAATGTTTTTTTCAAATATTATCCATTATATTACTTTTAACATTTCCTTGTTTTATTTTTATGAAAAAATAGTATGATGCAATTTTACCACAATTATGTTGACGTACGAAATTATAAATGTAAGCCAATTAGTCCTGTTAAATTGCAATGCCCTTGCAGGTCGTCACATGTAGACCTAACTTATACCGTCCACCGTATAATATAACATGTAATATACGTGACAAGCAGTAAACAATTTTGAATTTGAATTTCCTATATACATATTATTTATTGCAAACAAGAGTTTCTGATTGGTATAAACCAAAGTTTTTATTCCTTCGTACCTATTGTTTAATTCTACAAATTGGCGTATTATTTTGTGTTAAATTAAATATGCTTGATTACATAATAATTTATTAACAAGCTTGTAGAGATAGTTTTAGGGTGATCAAGTAATACCAACCCAATTGCTACGTGGGTCGTCGGTGCGGCGTTTATTACTACACCTAGAGCGCCACCGCCAGCTTTGATCTCGCCGACGACGATAGATAAATATGGATATACTTCCATAGTTTTGCTAATTTGATTAAGAAATAACTGTTCCCAACGGTAAGCAGTCACCTTAAGTTACCTAAACAACGCTAGAAATATTACGGTATCAGTAGAGTTCCACAAACAACACTTCAAAACAATACTAATTTTAGGTTACGTTTTTCTCTATGGCATTTGCACTGTTTTTCTACTGTATATCGACCCAAGGCTCTTTAGTAAATTATTACAGCTTCAAATGTACCCATTACGCCTGGTCACAGGTGCCATCTCGAGATATAGAAACTTCAACAAACATCTTTTCAATATAGGTGAAACAGAGCCCACTATGCAGAGCCTGCATGGCGGAGGAAGAAACAGCTCACAAACTGCTGGAGTGCAGAGAAGTGGCAGAATATTGGGCTTGCATGCTCAGCACCAAGGAGCGGACAGGAGTTGCTAGGTAACGTTAAAGTGCTAGGAGATTTCTTAGTGGAGCTGAGATGGCAGTCTGAGTAATCTAGCCCATATCCTCCGACGCAAAATAGGCGCACCAGACGTCGATTTGCGGAAACTGTCAGGCAAGTCTCTAAAGCAATGAAGCTGAGAAAATCTGCTGGGCTCATTGCTGTTGTACGAGTGCTAGAAATGGGACACGAGGTGTGAGCTAAACACAAACGTAAAGTAAGGTAGTAAAGAAATGAAACGACGAAGAAAAGAAGATACTTTGCTGTATCCTACTTGTCTATATTCATTTTTGCAAACTGACTCTCACCAACCAATTAAATAAAAGTTTGCATGCATAAAGTCACGCCCTTGTCCCATAGGGTGGGCACTGGGCAGAGATCACTTGTTACCACTTGCGACGATCCCTATATGTTTCTTTCATCTGCTCTCATCACAGTTCTCAATTCTCATACGTGCTCTCATTCTTTAGGATGTTTTCGATTTAATCGACAAACCTTCGCCTAGTTCTTGCCCGTCGCATCTCTACTTACTTCCGATTCATATATATTTTTCGTCCTAGGTGAAGCCTAGGTGGTACTCTGGCCTTAAAGATGTCCTGATTATATTGCTCCGGGAAAACAGACCTCGACAAAGACTCCTCAGCTGTTCGCATAATGAAGGCGGAAGAAAATCGCTTCGTGCGAATGGAAGGAATATCAACAAGTCAATAACATGAGGCCGAAAGTCCACGCTGCGCCTGGTCGTTTGGTGGTGAAAAGCGCCTTTTCTCACGATATCATTGTAGCCAGTTAGATTTTGAGCACTTTTAAAAAGTTAACAGCTGAAATAGAAATAGTCTATTCCACAAAAACTTGTCCTTGCCACTATAGGTAACTAAACACCACATTTCTGCAGTGTTTGAATTCGATTAGCGATCCTTTCATTTCACTGATGCCGCTGCAACTAATATTTGAACACCTTTGTCCATTTGTCTGCTGATTTTACTAGCTGTATTTGGGTCCGCGGAGGCTGGGTTTGTCGGAACTGGTTGTTTTTGCATTGTTATTAAAACGTTTTGAGTAAAAATAATATAAAGATTGTTTATTGTTTTATTTTGCAAAGATAACTCTAAGAAAACGTAACATGTCGCTGTGCCCTTATAATCTCTCTAGTTATTTAGGGTTGAGTTGAGCCACTTACCACATCATATATAGCTATATTTTGTCTGTTGGCACTTAAGAACTGTTTGTTAAGGTTACCTACTACTTACACAGAATGGAAAAAAATATGAGCCCTGGAGGAAGGACCTTAAATCTTTAAAATAGCTCAATTTACTGAAAGGAAACATTCCTTGATTTTTAAAAAGAAACATAACTGCATTCACAGAATTCTCAAAAAGCTTACATGAACTGGGAATCGAACAAAACTAAAAAATAAAAAAAATAACCCTAGCCATTTTATTTTACTAATCAATGCAGTGGATGTTAATGATAAATTTTCTCTAAGAAACACAGGGTGTTTTATTTTTCTCTCGCATCAAATCAAATCTTTATCTTTATTATTGTTGCTCGCGATTCTTGTTGGTATAAGAAAAAAAGAAAGTTTGAAAATGGAACGTTTAATTTATTTACTTGAAACGTTTAATTTGTGTAGCAATTTAAGGCAATTTTGAAATTTGAACGAAAATCTTGCTAATTTATATCGATTTTGTTTTGTTTTGGCACCAATTCGTAATAAGTATTTTGTGTTATGGCGTATCAAGCAAGAGCAATTCTATTTAATAGAAGCAATTTTAAACATCAATAATTACAATTTAGTTCTTCAGTTCTATGTTGACAGCAGTATCCGAATAGACAAACACGAGAAAAAAGCGCGAATGGTGAAAAACTTAGTAAAAGTCCGGAGATTTCAAAAAAAAATCATTTAGTATGAAGGCCACAATAACATCGTAATCTGCACTTTTCTGATAAGGTACTCAGTATTTTGAAATTTTTTGAGTGTTACCCGAAAGCGTCTAGCAGGGAAGCCGCTCAAGAGGTAGGCACTAGTCATACTCGAGTACTTAATGTTTTAAAAAAGTACAAATACAAATGTTTTCGTGATGGAAGATTGGTGCAAACTACATCCCGGACACCGTCAAAGAAGGCAAGAGTTCTATCAAAATGTACAGGCAGAAATGAGAACCCCAACTTCTTGTAATGCATAATTGGTCTGATGCAACGAATTTGAGCAATGACGGAATGTATAACAGGCGAACAATCATTATTAGTCCCGTGAAAATCCATTCCGTGTTCGCGAAACAAATAATCAGATCCGATTTTCGTTTAATGTTTGGTGCGGAATCAGAAGAAACATGGTTGTGCTGGTGCATACTTACGAGGGACATCTGAATACAGCCAAATACAATGAAATATTAGAGCTTTTCCATCATCGATTAAACTTTCTACTTGAAGAGGAACGTAATAGTATCATTTTTCAACAAGACGGTGCGCCTGCTCATAATAGTAGAATTTCCAGGGCTTACCTCAATGAACACTTCAATGTCTGGATTGGTACTAACGGGACGATTCGAAGGCCTGCAAGAAGTCCAGGTCCAGGCCTCTTGATTATTTTTTATAGGGTCATGTCAAAAATGTTATTTTTAGAGTTGAGGTAGAAAATGTAATTAAGAGCATACACCACAACATTTTGCAGACGACCACACAAAATGAACTTCAACGAAGACTAAAATTATTTTTTTGGGATCTCATTAAGAAAAAAATATTAGTTAACTTATTAGCCTCTTACTAGGGGATATTTTTCTTCCTTATTAGTTTATGTGTCTTTCAATTCTAATAAAATAAGATTCGCGTAAAGATCGAGATTATTCGAGAGTAACAGTAAAATAAAGGTAAATTTGCTTTCCCTCATTGTATAAACTAACCAATCCCAAACCATTTGTGCATCCCTTTTAATTTGTCTTGTCACAATGTCTTCTTCTTCTTCTTTTTTTCTTAAATTTTCCCTACTACGGGACGGCAAAGGGATCTAGCCCATACAGCCAAGTCTTCAGTTTTATATCTTCTTTCTTGATGCATCTAGGGGGTGCTTGGCGAGATATGCATGGTACAGACCTCACGATGGTGATTGATGAGAATTGTATAGTGGGTTTTCCAACCACTATACAATTCTCAACGTCATATACACAAAACCTTTATTTCCATGATTCCTCATAACTGTTCGTCAACACTGGATGCTTATGCAACGAAACGACACCACTTTCACTGCACAAAATCCACTCCGAAGCAATTTTGAATTATCGAAATAAAGATCGACATCTTGACGCCATGGTTTCCCGCTAAACACCTCTTCTTCTTCTTCTTTTATTTAAATGGCATTTACGACGCAATGACATAAAGATTACGCATTTCGCCAATGTTGATACGCTTTCATACCCAGATATTAAATTGTGGGTTTTCCATATTTGTAGTCTATTAAATTTAATTACAATTTAAACCTCATGAAAAAGTCTACTTAAGGGAATTGTAACAGCTACAGATTCCCACAGTTGGTCCGTTATGTTTGTGGTATCACAATGTGTTTAATTGTTTTAAAACGACGACAAAATGGGACCCTGTGAGCTCAGCTGGCTCGATCTCTACACAGAGTAATAGTAATCCAGAGTAGGAATACATGTGAAGAAATATGAAATCATAGTTCGCTCGAATTTACTACAAAAATGCTTTTGCATCCAGTTAGTATTATTGTAGGTACAGTCAACAGCACGTCAGGCTATACAAAACTGTCAAATTTCTCCAAACGATTTTCAACCTAAGTCTGTCCAATATAAAGTGCATAATCGATTGGGAAAATTTGACAGTTTGTGGTAACCCAACGTGCTGTTGTCTGTACATTAAATTTAATTAATAATACTTACGAATTAACAATGAAATCAGCTTTAGGTTTCATACACAAAAATGCAGAAATGAATCGAAATTTGGATTTGATTGAAAAAAACACACTTCGCAAAGAAAAGATGAAAAAAATAAAGTTCAATATTATATTGACGTTCAAATCTTTCTTATTTTTTAGTCTCTGTAAATTCATTTAAATCTTGGAAGTTATTAGCGTAATATGAGCTACTATGAGCTTATTGAGTCAAATGATAAGCAATAATTAACACTTTCTGTTTTCTCCTAATTGACTATAACTTCAACGAAGTAGTATATGATAAAATCATAACAGGTCTGTACTATATGTTAAAGTAGTGTGTATAATAATAATAATAATATATTTCTACGCTTACGCCAATTATCTAGCCCAAATTAAGTATCTTTAACAACTTGTGTTATGGATACTAGATAACGGACAAATATACTTAATAATCTAGATATTTTTATAAATAAACTTAAATAAGTATATGAACATCCATGACTCATGAACAAACAATCGTGTTCATCACACTAACATATGCCACTACCAGGACTCGAACCCGGACCGCCCGATGTGTAGGCAGCGTTAATGACCACTCCACCACGGCGGTATCAAAATATTAAAAAAAATATAGGCACAGCAAAAATATGAAACTAAAATAAACTAAAATAAACCATAATTAAACAGAGACTATATTGTCTCACTACTCTGCCCCAAAGCACACTCATCCATCAGTCAAAAGTCCATTGCTTAATCGCATGTCAAATATTTGAGGTTTGCTTTAAACTCTGATTTGGCGCTGGGAGCGATCAGTTTTTGCTACAAGCCCCCTGGTGGTGTTGATTTACATTGTGTATTTTTATATTAAGTTGTGTACCTATAACTTATGGTAATAAAACTTTATAAATTAAACACTGAATCTAGCTTTAGAACGAGGTTTCGCTTATGTGGAAATCGTTTTTCACAAAGCAGTGAAAATTCTCACATACTCAAGACTTTAAGAAATAATTATTCATGCCTGTGTGCATGCTTCCTTGCTTATGCTTTTGAAATTGCGTGATTGTGTGCTCCGCGATGACCTCAGTGCCAAGTTTAACTGGCGTATTTTATAAGTGCTGGGCAGTAGGCACTTAGGAACTCTTGTCTACAGCATCTTTAGTGTCCAGGTTTGTTCAGGGCTATTAGTCTCTAGCTTCCTCTCATGTCTTCTCACAAGAGGAGATAATAGGTTGAAGTATGTTTTATGTGGTTCCACAGGTTTTTTTTTCTAACAAAAACTCAAACCTAACCCTAACGTAAACTTAGGCGAGCAAAATCCGTAAAAGTAGCATCTATCTTTGAAAGCGCATATTATATTTAATTTATAATAGAACACATTACTATTGCTATATTTTTATCACTATATCGTTATTTTGGTAAAATGAAGCAATATTTTAGTAAAACAATTTGTCCGACAAAACATTCTATGTTATCTTATAATAGATGCATTGTTTTAAGCTCCAAGCTGCAAACGCGCTGTACCAAGTCACAATGGCCAAGGGTTCCGTATCTTCACACTAGCTGGGCATGCTCCAAAGAGGTCCACTGACATATCTTGATCAGTCTACGTCAGTGCACCTGGTAAAGGAACCATAAAAATAGCGTTGTCCAAATTACGCATTAATAGAGGGACAATGAAAAACAAACAATAACGTGTAATTATGTTACGTGGTACAATATTTTTATCTCACGAACGAGTTCATGTTTGCTTTGTAAGATTCGTATAAAGGTCGTAACACACTCAACAGCTCGGAAACGTATTGCCTCTTTTTACTATGAATAATAGTTCTTTTTTTCAAAACTTTTAGTTTTTAAAACTATTATTTTATTTTTAAAAAAACTAATAAGACACGCTTTTATGTTAAATCGGACTAAAAAGTGGAAAATAAAATTTTAGTATAGCAACTAAAAGTATAATTATTATTGAGAGAAAAGCTTGAGGCGCTCAATAACATTAATTCTTGATCTTGTTCTTGAATATTCCATGGGTACAATTAAATTAATGGGTAAAAGTAAAATAATTATACTTTTCGTTGATCATTAAGTTTCTATACTAAAAAGTTATTTTTACACTTTTAGTCCGTTTTAACCTAAAAGCGTGTTTTTTTAGTATTTTTAAACTATTATTTCATTTTCCAATTTTTAGTGCGAATTATAACCGCCGATGAAAGTACTTATATTATTAAAAAAACTTAACACCGCCAACTTGACAATGACAACGCCATCTAGTGACGTATAACTGAATTAACATTCCAAACGTTTAATTTATTAGTCTTGGTTATTCTAATCAGGATAATGGGATATTCTTATCGAATTATTGTAATGTCATCGGTCTTTGATAAGTCTATAAAGTTTAAACGAAATCTGACCGTTGAAAGTAGGTTTTTAATTTCGTACCAAGGAGTCGGTTACATACAAACCATACAGGTGAAGCTTATAAAGCGTGTTAAAAAGTAGCGATGAGCTACGGTTCGTAGCAGTTTCTTAGTCGCTGTTTCATAGTAAAAAAAAAAAGCGGCGTTCCTGATAAGTGTGCTACGACCTTATCAGGGCCATAAGTGTTAACATGCAATTTTCGAGCGATCGTTACGCGTTTACAATAAGAGCGAAAATTTTGAAAAAAACTTTAGAAACTACATAGTTTGTTTATACAACAAATTTCCATGAGAACAAGTAAAAATTTGTACATTTTTGTCAACAAAAAAAAATCTGAAAAATAGGTCTTACCAAAATAAAAAGTGACAGCTCTGACTTGAGCTATTTTCATAAAACTTTATTCATTTTGTAGATAATTTCATTATTTAAATATTGATATGAGGAAAAGTAGAATGTTGTGAGGGAAAAATAAATAATTTTCTTTGTGATTTCTGAGCGTCTTATGCAAACACGGATTGCTCTACACACTATGTCTATGGTCATCAGCCCTTATCGTCGCCTTAAGTAAAAGCTATAGAGCATTTTGCAAAACTAATGCATATCCTGAGGAATACGGTATAAAACTTCACACGAGTATTCTACAAGAAAGACGCCGAAAAAACCAACTGCACCATCGTATCCCTGGTCGAAAGTACCACACTCATATAAAACTCAGGGGGCGGACACCGGAAGCTAAGTAACCCGGCCATGCGTCATACAGGCGCTACCTAACACTTGCGCTGCCGGGGACGTTTTGTACCAACCTGAAATACACCGCATGGCGCTATCTCTTATACAATCTGGGGAAAATTATAACCGGAACCACGTGTGTTTTGTGGAAATCTCGTGTGTTAATGAAAGCTGCGCGAGGCGTTGTACCGATAAAGTTTGAGTTATAGTGTCAACCCTGCCGCTGCAATTCAAATTAGTTCATGATATATTACATACAATACAAGTAATGTGATATTGTATTATGTTGCGGCTCGTTGATGTATAGGTTAGAGATTGTGAGTAGAATAAACTTGTTAAGACTTACGGAAATAACCGTACGGCCTACCATATAGTAAGTAGTGACGTTAAACTTTATCTATTATTTAAATGTCTTGCTTGGATACTAGTGAGAATTTTCACGCGGCACTAGCTACCGTTGACTCACCTGCAAGGCGCTTCTTCACGCCTCTTTTAAAGTACCAGGGTTTACAATTACTTCTGCGTAAAATTATTACTGTGTGAAATATACAAACATGAAAACTTAAAAACCTAAGGCAATCACAGTTTATAGAGATTTTTTCATAATTCGCGTACAAGATAATTCTTCTTAATTATATCTACACTTGGCTACTTATATAACGTTTATACCAACTACTATACACTGTCCACCATTAGTTTGTAGTTATGTTTATATCAAGACAATTTAAAAAATATTTATAACTTTCCTAAGGGTTCCTGCCGTGCACCATTGTTAATAGGCCATAAATAAGTATATTACAATTCATTTTAGACAAAGAAACACTTTTAATAAAACTCTTTGAATAAAATTTAATTTAATTTAATTTAATAGTGACATTAGATTTAAGTAATAATTTTACGTATGTTATATAAATGTACTAGAATGTAGACTGATAGGTAAATAATTAATTATAAAACTGACCGTAAAGCCATCTGCTATTGACATGCCATTACAGGGCGCTACATTGTATATACCTACCACCTAAGTACAATTTACATATTTAAAACAATGCACTGCTATGTAGCACGCAATAAATAATTTGAACGTCAACACTTATTTGACTGTATCCTTTTCGCCTTTAAGACTACATAATTGTATTTTTTATTACAATAACAAAATTTATTCCCTTTAGTTATACGCCATAAATAAATGATAAAGGTATTCGGTAAGGAAAATACGATAAAAACAAATGCAAAACGTAGAGCTCACTAAATATTCAACGTAGTCATCAGATCAATAGATTTATACCATAAAGAGCCAGCAAAGATCATAATACGAACCAGCATATAGACGACGGAATTATTACAATATCTTCAGTCTCAAAGTGATGTGAACTCTTGTCGATTGCGCATTTATGTATTCCAGATATCATTTTATATTTATGTGTGTTTGCTTGTGTGTGGGCTTTCAAATTGGACCGGTTTTATTTTGGAGTAATTACCAATTAGTTGCCATAGATTGACTGACATCACGAGAATTGTTGTTCCATTTTCAAATATTTTTTTTTGTCAAACTTATACCCAATTTACAAGCCAAATCTGTATATATAAAAATGAATACTGACTTATTGACTGACTGACATATCAACGCACAGCCTAAACCGCTGGATCTAGAGATTCCAAATTTGGTACGTAGGTTCCTTAATAGGTCCAGGAGTGCACTAAGAAAGGATTTTTGGAAATTCAATCCCTAAGGGGGTAAAATAGGGGATGAAAGTATGTATGGAAATCCGTAATTTTTTAAGTAAAATCCATGAAAATTTGTAGGTATGCTGCCCGAAGTAACTATTCAACGCGGGCGAAGTCGCAGGCAATAGATAGTTAAGTATATTTTCGAAATTAGAAACTTCAAGTTTCGTTAAGGAATAAACATTATTAAAGGCGGCCGTGGCTCATGAAAAGTGCTGAGATGAATAAGTGTATAATCTGTTATGATAATCAGCTTTTGTGTCTTAGTTCACATAACGTTTAGTGACTTTTTCGGTTGGATATCCCTTTTATACATACATATAGGCGATAGACTAGTAGTCAGTCAGACAGCATAGTTTATACTGCCAGATGTTGCTTTATAAAATTACAATACAACATATAAATCTGTAAATCCTAAAGATAGGTATATCTATCAAAACAAAGAGTTGTTTTGAACGCAAAAAATATTTAATGTGAACAAAATAACACATTAAAACCGTAACAAGTATGGTAGAAGTCTACTAAGCACCCCCATATTACATTTATAGGCTATACAGACCATTATTTCAATGTAGTGGATATAGGGAACGCCGAACGAACATTATACAAATCTCAAAAGTGTTTTTATACCAGTCGAAAGGGAAACATTATGTAAATAGTTCGGTTAATAACTTTGTTTGTGTCTCCAACGTCTGTTATGGACTTACGATTATTGTCTCTGGGGTTGTGGTAATACTGAAATATGTGGAGAGGCTCTGACAATAATTTTAGTCACCTTCGTGGTGCAGTGGTTCTTTAACTAGAAATTGGCAAACTTCAATAGGACTTTGAGCCATAATCATTACATTGATATTTTTTGGGTAGTTTTGTAGATACAAATGTCATCGAGATATCAACTTTATAGTTTGTCTGCAGGATAGATGAAATATTGATAGTAATTTCGCAGTCCAAGTACTAAGTCAGTTGCTTAAGCAGGTCTTCAATATCCATTGTGTATGCGCAGGTCGTTCGTGATAGCATAGCAGCAATTATCAGAGTTCGTAATTGGTAGCGAAAATCGTTATATATAATAGGATATCACAAAAACCAAGTAAAACTCACATCATAAAAATAAGTCGAACAACTTAAATATCATAATATTGCATTCGGTCGGCTCGCATATGATTCAATTCATCAAATGTCAGTTATGATCAATTATGATCTTCAATCTGAATCGAATTGGAGAACTCTATTTAAAATGATTACTTACGATTTTGCTGTTGGCAATATATTCCCTTGATGGAGTTTGTTGCCAGAAAAATCAAAAAAGCATTGCAATAATTTTACAGAAAAAGGAACAAACGAACAAAGATTAATTAGGATATGACATTAATAAAATGGAAAATTCGAGAACCTCATATCTATTTTTTTTGGTGTTTAATTATTCTATTGGCTCGATTGGTAGCATAAAGAAATCTGGCGCCCTCTTATTGGTTCGCTGCATAACGCGTCACGGTGGCTGGACTCTAAGTTCTCGAATAATAATGTCTATAATTATCTAGCCCAAATCAAGTATCATTAAGAACTTGTGTTATGGATACTAGATAACAGATAATTTGTAATATACAGAAGAAACACACAGAAGAAAAAGCAAAATACATAAATTTAAATAAATATATAAACATCAATGACTCGTCAACAAATATTTGTGTTCGTCGCAAAAACGTTTGCCGCTACCAGTACTCGAACCCGGACCGCTTGATGTGTAGCCAGCGATACTGACCACTCCACCATGACGGCGGCAGAATATTAAGTAAGTGCGTTCTATGTATCTACCATAGCTATATTGAAAAATTGCAAATAAGGAAACTCATTCAATTTTATCTAATTCTTAATAATTAATTAGTAAAGTTTTAGGATGGGCATCTATTATTTACATTCATGAATGCAATAAATTATTTGATTTGATTTAGGATGTTTTTTTATTTATTTAGAACAATCAACAAGACACACATCGCAACAGTATATAAAAGTTACATCAAAATTTCTGATTGTCTTAATTAAAGATTGCCACGCCATGCTTATGCTTTACACTAACAGATACACGTCTTTTAACAATCGTGCTTGCTGTGACTAAATCATTGCGAATTAAACTTAATGTAGTAAAACACTGCTACTTGTGTCGGTATTCGTCTTAATAAATAATTAAATTCACTATATTTTTTTCAATCATTGCACATTACTTTTGTTAAATCACCAGCCGAGTCAATTACGTGAGCGTATCAAAATCTCAAAGCCTACAATCTCTATGATAGAGTCTTCTCAATGCAAATAACTAGGCTTTTTATTGCGAACCTCTTTGTCGAGTGACGATTCAATTCAATTGTACAGTCAGCCCACAGTAAAAAGTTATGCGCCTACGTTTGTTATGCTAAAATCGTTTCTATTGAAGAAAATGGAAGCTGGCGGCCTTATTCTGTTTTATTTTACAATTACGTACAAAGTTTGTTCTTTTCGTAATTTTCAGAAAACATTTTTTTAATCATACAGCTACATATGAAGCGTAATAATTTGATTATCATTATGGAATGCATTAGAGATAAAAATTCTTGGCATAAGATGGATTCACCGTGTGGACATCGGGTCCTTAGTCTGACAGAGAGAGGAGCCTGGCACTTGTGATGCAAATGTTTAAGAGGGCTCACTTATGATGCATCAGTAATGACTTCCACTACCTTGGAATCTTTCTGCGCAGCCATATTTATTAAGATTCGCAGATAAATTAACAAGAGACCCTGCGCTAGTACATGGATGAATTACAACATATTTTTTTGATTTGGTAATAAAAATTTACATCGAATATTAAGTAACTCAATGTATGTATCTCATGAAATTTTTAAACTCTTTCTTTTAATAAAAAAGATGTAATAAACTAAAAAAACGCACATCCCGAAATTAGTTTGCTTGGAACCGGCTTCTGAATCGTTACAATGATGAATAAAAATATAATTTGGACAAAATAATTACCCAAAAAATATAATTTTACAACGAAAACTTAGTTTACGTAATGGTGATAAAGTTTTCTTTACAAACACAGTACGATATAAACAAAAATTTAGGTACTTTAAAATAAAAATGACTGAAATTGAATAATTTGCAGTAACAGACTACTTTCAGAGTGTGAAATTGTTCATAGTTCTCGATGTAATACTATCGTATACGAATACGAGCATTTTAATTTTGTTTCCAATTTACAGAATAAGCCTCGTTGATAGTACTTACTAAACAAAAAGCCTTGATTTTCGATTTGGATACGCCGCAGCACTCGGGTTGATTCTAGATCGTATTTCGACACCGGGGAAATCACAAACGATATGCAAATCTGAGGCGATACCGACGCGAGCGAACTTTGATAAGGCAAAGCCGAAAATAGGTTTTTAGGGGCGGTGCGTTAAATAAACATTATGCTTTTTATTACGGCTTGATTTTTAGAGGAAATTTAATGTGATTGGTTGTTTTGAGCTGTATAATGGAGTGGTAAAGAGTAATTTAGATAGCTGTGTTGTTGTTTAAATTATACCTTAAGAAGGTAAACATTATGCAAAAACATCATTCCGTATCCAATATATTATTATTGTTCAAGAGCTCTTCCACTCAGTTGCGACCACAGATTTAATAATACAAGGAGATAGACCATGCCGGCGTTTAACTTGTGACAAGTGTATGCCATGTGGACATACATATTCGCCACTTCGCCTTCCGATAAAGTCAAGTGAATACTCAGCGATTCGATCGATCTCCTTTGCGGCTGTGCTTAACTTTCATCGCTTCGCAGTCCTTAAGACGCGCGTAATGAATAGTGTATATTACGGCATGCTCAACTAGAACCATGTTATGTAGTACGGCCGCAGCGCTGATCGCGACACTCGGTCTTCCTATGAACTCGGCGATTCGACCAATCTCCTTAGATTGATATATCTGTGGTTGCGACGAACTTGCCAATTAGGAAAGCCGTGATAGCTAGCGCTGCTTTTACATTACTTTAGTGGAGACGGAAAACCGCTTGGTACGTCGATGGTGGAAAGCTAAGTCATATACCTACGAAAACGTTCTTCATTACCTGCGGAACTAAAACCTTAGCATGATGACACAACTAAATCGTCACGAACGCCGTCCAATAGACGCTGCGCTTCCAACGTCACGGCGACCACGGCACTACAATAGACAACGTCACGGCGACCGCGAGCGCGAGCGTTATAATGTTACGTTCGTAGTACCTTCTAACGGTAAAATCGGCTTGATTACACGATATATTACATTAGACACGTCTGGACCCGGCTTTAGAGATAGCGTTTTTAGAGTCCCTACACACTAGCGTTTTTTCAGCGTACGTAGGCGTTTTGTGAACGTTTGCGCAGCGCAGACCGTTTTTTTTGCAGTCAATTGAACGATGCGCGACATATGCGCCACGTCGTCTTATCGTAATAGTGTTAAATTTTGTGACGTTTGTACCGCGCAAACGCAGCGTTTAATTGATTACAGAGGCCTCTATGAAACTTGGGGTGCTCAACAGATCGAAGCGGTATTTAAAGCCAAAGGCCCATCGCCTAAAACTATATTAGGCGCAAATTCGGCCCCACATGGAATACTGCTCTCATCTGTGGACGGGCGAACCCCAGTACCAACTTCTTCCCTTCAGGTGAACCGTCTGATCGTTTGTTCCATTTTCCATAAAAAAAGAGAAAACGACGCATCATCGCTGTGCATAAGTTTATCGAACGCCTACTCCGGACACACGCTAGTGTGAAGGGGCACTTACTCGCAGAAATGCTTTGGAGCGTTTGCTACTGGTCTTAACAAACACAGATGAAGGCCAATAGCTTCCCAATGCCTCATTGCATCCTGGTGGCCTACATGCATATTATTAAACTTAAACTTCTATATAAAAGGCGCCGTCAGTTTTAAATTAATTAAAACGTAATGGGCCGCTTATTTAAATTCTACGACAAGTCGTTACGTAAGTTTAGCTATTTAAGTTTTTCGATAACTATTAAAATGCAACTTGATTATAAGACAGTGGACTTAATTTGGGGTAGGCGTTTCGTCTAATTAAGATACCCAGATAAGGAAGCGAACATAAATGGAATATGTTGTAGGTAATCTACCCCGGAAGTAACGCGGAAGTTATATCCAATGAAACCTGAGCGTGAATAATAAAATCGGTTGCTATTGTACCCCTACTACGGTGAGTAGTAATCCTACTACTATTAAAAATAGGAAAGTTGTTGGAAACCGTAATCCTGGCCAAACATAGGAGTTGGTAGGTTACAATAGACCTGTCATAATATTTTGTGACATTCGGTCAGCCGGCAAGCTAGCCACCAATCCAGTGCACCACAGGCGCTCCAAGCACATTTACGTCAAATTCCATTACATAAGGGAAGCGATAGACAATCAAATGGTAGAGCTCAGATATCTTCCCACGGATTCAATGCTAGCATATGCTGACCAAAAGTTTGAACCGTGTGAAGCACGAGGGTTTTGTCAAGAGACTACTCAGTGGCAAAAATGCTTAGCAATGATTAAGAGGGCGTGTTGGAAACCGTAATCCTGGCCAAACCTTTTTTGATCTAGTTTTTGAATTTATAATACCGTTTTCTATGTCTATTGTTTTTGTATGTCATTGTTGTTTGTTTATTGTGAGAGTGGTGTATGTAAATAAAAGTGCTGCATGAACAAGAATTTTCTATTATTACAATAAAAGTTTGTATGGATGGATGGATGTATGCTTGTTACACTTTTACGCAAAAAGTACTGAATGGATTTTAATGAAACTTTACAATATTGCTCATACCTACATCAGAATGACGTATAGGCTAAAATTTATACAAATCCTGCGTAGCCGAAGTTGCGACAGAACATAAACTAGTTATAAATAATGGCATCTACATTTTTAGGAGCATTGCTCTGCAGAGACGCGGTGCGACGCGGTTGCGAATGCTTGCTGACACTTCGTAGTGACGTTAGTACTACCAATACGCGGCGCGGCGCGGGTCGCACGGCGCCGCGCCTGGCAACCGCACCGCAACGCGTCTGATGTGTGATGCTCGATATACAGGCGTACAAAATTAGCCAGCCGCGGTCGCCGCACCGCGCCGCACCTAACCGCGTGCGATGTGCGGTGCTCCTTAAGGGTTCAGTACCGCTAAAGGAATTAAAAAATTCTTATTATGATCACTTCGTTGTCCATTTTAATGACAGTACGTTTATCTTACAGCATAAGTAAAGAGAAAAATCCAAAAACTATGAAGCATTTCTCAGCTCTACTTTTACAATGTCATCCTCCTTCGCCTGAAACATAGAATATTCTACCACTCCAGAAAAATGAGAGACGCCTTTATTAACAATATCTTGCGTGTTTCGTTCGAGTAACCTTGTTAGGGTCAACGTCGGATGACACAAAGCGTTCGATGACATAAATTCCAATTAAGAGAGGTGCCACAATGCGATCACGCCTTATCTTGTATCGGGCGCATTACGGCTACTTTATCGCCGCCTTATGAATGACCGGCTTATTTCGGCGATGCCGATATATTTATGCTTATTAGGAACCTAATGCGGTTAGAACAACTAAAGCAAACAGTCGTAAAGTACTGAATTTTATCTTTTTTGGTTGCATTAATAAACTACTTATATTTTTTTAAGTATTGTTAGTATTTTGATAGTAGAATGGAGGAAACTTCTTTATTATTAATGACAATTTATATAAACAAATATACAGTGGCGTAGCGTGGGTATCGGCCGCCCGGGGCGGAAGATAATTTTGCCGCCCTCTTTTTAGGTAATTCAATAAAATGTATATTATGCATTACCTACACACTAAGAAGTTCAAAAAGTATAGATGCGTTGCACTCGCTCGAAAATGGCAACGAAAAAGTCGGGCAATTGCCGGATTTACATTCAGTTTGGAACTAATGAAAAAATAATCGGGAACGCTCTCGCATTTCGACAGTTCGACTGCACTTCATTGCAACGCTTTCAGTAGGTAATCGCTAGAAAAAATGCCTTCCAGTGTTGTAAAAAAGTGTACAAATTTTTTAAAACACTCATTTGACAAATACATTTTTCTTATCAAAACAATTTCATATGGTACATTTTTTTGGGTTTACAAACGCGTAGGTAAATATTTTTAACACTAGAAACCCACCCCTCCGCCTGTCCGAAAAAAGGGCAGGTCGATTTTTTCAGAGTATTTTTCCAGTCTCAAAAATATTTACGCGTTTGTAAACGCCAAGAAATATTCCACACTTTATGGTAGTTTCATCTTAACTGGACGTCAAATATTTGCAAAGATATTTCGTTCGGATCTTAGAAGTGCAAATATCAATGACTAGCTTTTGCCCGCGACTTCGTACGCGTGGAATAGTTACTTTAGGCAGTTTTTTTTGTGTAGGTACTTATTATGCAAAAAACACACATACAAACTGCCGTGTACTACAGTAAATGGCATTTTTACAATCTACCAATTTATGTTTTTCCTTCCTTTGCTACTTACACGCAACCTTTCATCCCCACATGGGTCAATATTTCAAAAACTCTAGAACTAATATTTGCGTTTCATGGTTTTATCTTCGGTAATGAGAAATCGCATAAAAATTTTCATCTCATATTTCAACCCCTTCATTCTCTTTTTTACAAAAAAGGTAGCCTTTATTCCATTTATAGGTTTAGTCTATTTTTGTACCAAATTTCATTAAATTCGGTTCAGGTGTTAGGCGTGAAAGCGATTAAGCTATAAAGTCGCGTCCACCATCTTGGATTTCAAAATGGATGCTGTATTCTGAATCCTGTAAACCACGAAAATGATATCCATATTAATAATAAGTTAAGTAGCGTCCGCCATCTTGGATCTAGAAATTGATGACGTATTTGGAATCGCGACCCCCGAAAACTACGAAATTTATACCCAAATCGCTTTTATGTTAAAAAGTCCCATCTGCCATCTTGGATCTCGACGTGGATGATGTATTTGGAATCAGGACCCCCGAAAACCTCGAAAATGATACCCGTATTCCTATTTAGTTAAAAAGTCACGTCCGCCATCTTGGGTTCTCAAAATCGATGTTTTATTCGGAGTCAGAATACCCAAAAATCTCGAAAATGATACCCATATCGATTTTACATTAAAAAGTCGCAACCGCCATCTTGGATCTCGAAATAGATGTCGTATTCGGAATGGGGACCCCCTAAAACCACGAAAATGACACCCATATTGACATTTTGTCAAAAAGTCGCGTCCGCCATCTTGGATCTCGAAATAGAGGTTTTATTCGTAATCCGGACCCCCAAAAACCACGAAAACGATACCCATATTGACATTATGTTAAAAATTCGCGTCCGCCATCTTGGATCTCAAAATGAATGGTGTATTAGGAATCGGGACCTCAAAAAACCACAAAAATGACACCCATATCGATTTGATATTGAAAAGTCGCGACCGCCATTTTGGATCTCGAAATAGATGTCGTATTCGGAATCGAGATCCTCAAAAACCACGAAAATGATACCCATATTGACAAAATGATCCGCCATCTTGGATCTCAAAATGGATGGTGTTTTAGGAATCGGGACCTCCGAAAACCACGAAAATGATATCCGTATCGATATTATATATTAAAAAGTCACAACCGCCATCTTGGATTGGATCTTTATTTCTTATCAAGTGTCTAAATTCATAGTTTCATGGTTTTATCTTTAACAATGACGAACTTCCATACAAATTTTCATCCCCAATTTCATCCCCACACGGGGCTAAATTTCAAAAATCCTAAAACTAATATTTCTTTCTTTCTTCTTATTAAGTCCCTAATTTCAAAGTATCATGGTTTTATCTTTAACAATGACGAACTCCCATACAAACTTTCATTCACTATTTCACCCCCATACAGGTCGAAATTTCAAAAATCTTAGAACAAATATTTCTTTCTGTCTTATTAAGTGCCTAAATTCAAAGTTTCATGGTTCTATCTTCAAAAATGACGAACTTCCATACAAACTTTCATCCCCTATTTCAACCCATTCAACCTTTTTTTCGCAATAAAAAGTAGCCTATGTCCTTCCCCGAGATCTAATCTATATTTGTACCACTTTTCATCAAAATCGGTTCAGTGGTTTAGACGTGAAAGCTTAACAGACAGACAGACAGACAGACAGACAGACAGAGTTACTTTCGCATTTATAATATTAGTAAGGAGTAAGGATTAATTGATGAAAAAATGTTTACCATAAAAACATAAGCAGCAAGCACTGACAAATTTCGACGGCGAAAGCAGTGCCTTATGGGGGGCTATTCGCTAACTTTTTTGACAGATGAAAGTGATGATCACCGAGTGAATTACATATCCATTGCTGTTTTACACGACAAGTGCCATAATAGCGTGTCTTGTAAAACAGCAATGTATATTTAATTCACTCGGAGATTATCACTTTCAACTGTCAAAAAAAGTTAGCGAACAGGCCTACAGGTAGCGTTCCTAGTGGTTAACGCAGCCGCCCGGATTGCCGAGGATGCTGGGTTCCATTCCCGCCTCGCCGCCAGGTCGATTTTTTCAGTGTATTTTTTCTTGTCTTTAAAAACAATTTCAATTTCATTTTGTTATTAAATTTAACAGTCATTGACAAAAAGCGCACGTATGTATATCCTCTGATCTCTTTCTAAAAACGGGTTTGCCTAATCATTAAGTGATCTATCCATAAAACTCTCTTTGAATAGTCAAAGTCATTATCGCTGATTATTAGTCATAAACAATTAAAGCACAAAATCTAAGCACAAAATATTTTTCGTGAACACAAAATAAACTAAGGGGAATCGCCGGAAGTCAGAATAGACGGTGTTGCCAGCAGTTGCTACAAAATATCATTCAAAGAAAGGGAATTCGTCACAATAACTAATGAAAAATTCCATATTCTTTTCAATTGGTCCGAATTTGTAGTTGCAATAAAAATATGAAATGGTTTCAATTTCTTTTTTATTATTTTGAATTTTTGCCGCCCCCTCAAATGTGCCGCCCGGGGCGGACCGCCCCCCCTGCCCCCCCTACGCTACGCCACTGCAAATATAGCTCTTACACAACGGCTATAACTATTACGTAAATTCGGAGCTTTTTTGCGTCACTGTGACCTATAAAAGATCTATTGTGACTAGCCTAAAAGTAAGTCCTATTGAGGCCTTACTACATGTAGGTACTCTTTTAGCTGGGCACTATCTAGAAATGAAAAGATATTCCTATACTAGGCTATTTATTTATTTACAACACTAACATCATGCTTATAACTATTTTCACCTAACAAATCATGCAGCATCCTTCTTATAAACATGACAATTACAAGTGCCGAGAGAATTCACTTTTATAATGCCGATAAATTATATTGAATTATGTTATAGCTGTACCTAAGTCTTTCTCCTTGCAAGTTATTTGGGATTGGTTCAGTATATGGTTCAGTATATACTGCAATGCTGCTTAATAGGTTCTTTTTGGCATTAGATTTTTAAGGCCGGCCGTCTCCCTGACACCAACCCAGCTTGGGAACTGATACAACGTCTACTATTAACAACTTTGCACCTTCGGCTTCGGTAAAATAAGGCTACAAGGGCTTTTGCAATTTTGAGTTAACATTACTCTGCTCATAGTTTTTTTTAAGTTCTTAGTTTGAAATTTCATTAGTACCTATCAGTATATTGATATCCGTACTCACAACGCATAACACAATTACGTTTATGAATATATCAACTAAATTATGCAAAGAATTTGTGTTAGCAACATAATATAATTTCTAACAACGTTCCAAAGAATGCATAATAAGATAATAACATTCTTTGTCGCCCCTACTATGTAAATCACACATGATATTCACCGACATAATCACAAAGGGATAATCAATTTAAATTGTCAATTAGAGGGCTGAAAGTTTAGTAAAAAAGCGTCATTTGACATATGTTATTGATGCCTGTCTGTCGGTTCGTTCTTTGTGTTTTTATCGTTAGAATACGGACCGCGTCCAGCATAAAGCATAAAGCATGAATTATTTATTGTTATTGCTTATAAGTTAGCATTTGTTGCTCCTTTGAGGAAACGGACGTGTTTTTCGTAAATAATTAAGCAGGTTAGACATTTTATTGGCTGGCACGGTTCGTTAAAAAACACTAAAATTAAAAGAATGGTAACTTGGTGATAACTAAATTGTTTTGTTACTATACGAGATAAAATAGCCTATAGTAACACCGGTTCAGCGGTACTGGGTTCGATTCCTAGAGGAAAGAATTTTTGCTCAAAAACAAGAATAGCTGTTCCGACAGTCAAGATAAGTCCCTCACTGGTTGTGGATTCAGGACTCACATCCACCGTCGGTCTTATCATTACTAACCATTGACAGGTGATATGAAGCCTGAGAGTTTCGAGGAGTCTTCAAAACGAACTCTGAAGTTAGCACAGTTGGAACTCTAATGGGTGCTCAAAAATCAAAAAATGTATCTTCTCTCCTTTCCTTCGTAAGTCACGTTAAGCTGGTGGTCCTTGCTACTGATAAAAGATGGTAGTTGTAATAACAAATTACGTTAGAGCCCAGAAATAGCGACTTGTACAACTCTGACAACAGGAGTTTCTCCCGAGTTCTTGTTGTAAAAACAGGTGTTGAGAGACTCTATTTTTAACTGAATCTACCGTACAATTGTCTGTTACTATAACTACATTTTCACTTGACATTGGCGAAATGCGTCGCAATTGCCATTAATTTAAAAGAAAAAAACTGTGACACCAGACTAACCTGCGTCAGGTTTACCACAGGATAAGTTGAAGGAAAATAGTTCGATAATTATTTTTTGTCATTAGTAATAGCAAATGGTTTAAAAACTGTAAACCGACTACGGAAAAAAGGAAGCAAATAGGTTAAAATCGTGATTTACAGGGTAAAATCGACTCCCCCTATTGTCAAAGTTGGTTAAAATGTAGCCTATGTTACCGGGACCCTAACAAAGTTCATCAAAATCGGATGAATGGTCTAGGCACTATGGAACTAAGCACTAAGAACATACGAAGGTAAATACAAACATACCTACACACATACATAGACAGCTAAAATCCTAACTCTTTCGTAGTCGGGTAAAAATTACACCAAATTATTAATTCAGTGTCAGAATGCGAAATAAAACGCATATTATAATTGTTACGACATAAGCTCCTTGGTTACGACCAACTTATATATACTTGTCATGTTGTATAAACAATACCCTTTTTATATTATATCATGTTTTTTATCTCTATATGTTTTATATTCATACTTTGTACATATCATAAATATCACCTTGTCATATTTTATATTCTTAAAACTAAAGTGTTAATCAAAAGTCAGTGTCCAACAAAAATTGGTTTCATTCACATTAACAATTAATTCTGGCAACAAGAAGCCATCAGCTTATTCACAAATATACAACATTTGACTGCAATTTTCGTTATTATTAATGATTGTGTTCACTTTGTTCAGTCTCGACTGAGTGTTTGTTTGATTTCGTTTTGCTCAATTAATGTGTTACCGTGAAATGCTGTAAAGCAGCAGTACATGTTCACCACGCCCTAACGCCCAGTAATGACGAGCGCATAAGTGAATTAAAGAAAAATATGTCAAATTGTATCATTACGATGTTTTAAGCTATATTTTTAGTAAACAAGTATACGGATAGCCTGATGGTAGCAGTCGCCATAGCCTATAGACACTTACAGTAGTGACGAGTCCATTGCGCGCTGCCTACCCTTACTCCATTTTTTATCCCGTAGAACTCCGGCAAACTTACATTACCAGCACAAAGATAGCAGTACAAAAATATAGTTATTCAACTTTGGTCTTCTGTAAGTTCCTTTTCTTTTCTTACAGGTATAGTTTCCGCTAACGGCTAATGCGTTTAGCGTCAGTGGGTGTGGGCAAAGTTACTCCAACCATCCCAGTTCCACCAGGAAGTTGCTCAGCCCCTTGCGCGTTGCCTAGCAACTACTGGAAGCTCCGCAACCCGAGGAAGCGGGCCCAGTACTGCCCATTCCCCTGTACTCCATCCAACAAAACGTGAGCACCTGTTTCTCCCTCCAACATGCAGCATCTGGACAATGGTCTGCCTGTTACACCTTTATTGAAAAAGATTCGTATATGCGGTAGAAAGCAGTACATACTTAAGAGTGTTTCTTCTTCGGTATTCATTTTGTGATTGGCTCCAATGCGATGACTGCCGCTGATCTTCAAGTTGACATGTCAACGGGTGCCGAATACGACGACAACTGCCGCCGACGTGTCGACGGCTGCAGTTATCGCAGTCGTTGGTAATGTGTCACTATAACAACTTACGATGGCCTCTTGAAAAATTGTTGTGGTTTTCTAAGCTAAAGGCATGATGTTGCGAATCTCTTGCGACTTTAGATTCATTCAGCTCAAATTTAACATTATAGTGTTTTTTAACCGACTTCCCAACAGGAGGAGGTTCTGTATTCGTCTGTATGTATTTTTTTTTTTTTGTATGTTCACCGATATCTCCGTCATTTCTGGACCGATTTTCAAAATTCTTTTTCTATTCGATAGTGTTTACTCCTGTGGTGGTCCCATTGTCACCAAGTCAGGATATGATG
The DNA here is from genome assembly GCA_955850985.1 of Elophila nymphaeata. NCBI lineage: Eukaryota > Metazoa > Arthropoda > Insecta > Lepidoptera > Crambidae > Elophila > Elophila nymphaeata. The sequence goes on along the minus strand of OY039089.1, from coordinate 10,111,398 downwards.
ATGGGAAGCCAGGGAAATCGAGGGCAACCCTCAAATTTTATAGGCATGTACAACGTTTTTCATATTTTTTCTAAAGCTATACTAGCATTTGCGTCTGGTAGTCACCATCTCATGTTGATGAGCTGATGATGGAAGGTAAATGTATGTTCACCGATATCGCTGTCATTTGTAGACCGATTTTCAAAATTCTTTTTTTATTCGATAGTATACTCCTGAGGTGGTCCCAGTGTTACCAAGTACCATCTGATGATGCAAAGCTAGGAAAATCGAGAGCAACCCTCGAAAAACAACGGAAAGGGAGGGTTATTCATATTTTTATAAAGCAATTCTAGTATGATTGCGTGTGGTAGTCATCTCATGTTGATGAGCTGATGATGGATGGTAAAACTCCTTAATTGTTAGGAGTTGGTTGTTGATTATTTAAATAGTAAAGGTACCTAAAGACCGATAGTTGTGTTCTTTAAGGTAATTTAGGTGAGCTGATGATGAAACAAAAAACTCCTTAATGGTTAGGAGTTGGATGATAATTCTTTAATAATTAAAGGTACCCAAATAGCGATAGTTGTATTCGTTCAAGTTATTCAGGTGAGCTGATCATGGAAGGAATAACTCCTTAACGGTTAGGAGTTGGATGTTAATTATTTAAAGATTATAGGCACGTAAAGACCGCTAGTTGTATTTTTTCAAGTTAATCAGGTGAGCCGATGATGGAAGGAATAACTCCTTAACTGTTAGGAGTTGGTTGATGATTATTTAAATATAAAAGGTACCTAAAGAACGATAGTTGCATTCTTTCAGGTTATTCAGGTGAGCTGATGATAGAAGGTAAAACTCCTTAATGGTAAGGAGTTGGACGATAATTCTTTAAATATTAAAGGTACCTAAAGAGCGGTAGTTGTATTCTTTCAGGCTATTCAGGTGAGCTGATGATGGAAGGAGAAACTCTATAATGATTAAGAGTTGGATGATAATTCTATAAATATTAAAGGTAGGTACCTAACGACCGAAAGTTTTATTCTTTCAGCTTGTTAGGTGAGCTGATGATGGAAGGCAAAGCACCGTAAAAGTTAGTATTTGGATGTTAAACTAGTACAAAACTGTAACATTTTCTCACACATAAAACCACCTCTGGCAGTATGGACCATACCATACTATGCACAAAACCCAAAAATCACTTCTAATGTTAAGTGATTTATGGTTCATATTGCAAGTGTCTATAAGCGACGGAACCACTTAACACCGAGTGGGCCGCAAATTTGTTGGCCATCTCGTAATATATATAAAAAAACAACAATTATTCCACATAAAACACTAAAAATAGAAAAATAAACAACTTTTAAAAAAAAAGTCGAACCGACTTCAAAAAGTATAAAAATAACATATTATTGAAATGTATGCTAGGTATCTGCTGTACTGTTTGAAGTCGGTGCCAAGCCAACTAGGTATTCTATAGGTCCGCCTGCCACATCACATTTATTGATCACACCATCCCGCGATTGCGGCCTACCGAACGGGCCAGCTTAGGTGATGAGGGGCTCGTGGTGCTGAACGATTGGCATGGCTTGGCACCGGGTTCAAACAGTACAGCAGATACCTAGCATACATTTTAATAATATGTTATTTTTATACTTTTTGAAGTCGGTTCGACTTTTTTTTTAAAAGTTGTTTATTTCAACGTGTGTTTTTACTAACCATTTCAAGTTTGTGCTTAATTTTTAACATTTTTCAAACCATTTTAAACAGTTGCCCAGTCCATTTTTTACTTATTCTCCGTTCGTTCGTTTTATCCTATGTTGAGTAATAAAGTCATTAGCTGAAATAATTTGAAATATTCGTAATTAATTGTAATTATTATTATCATGTTAGTAATTCAATTATTATTATTGCATTTATAATTTAGTTTAAGACAGTTTAACATAACAATTTATGTTTGAGCTGAGAATACGAGTATTTGTTGCTGTGCTAAATTCTTTCCTTCCTCGAGTAATCCAATTGTATAAGTTACTAAAAAACATCCACTAATTAGTAATACACTCATTTAACGCTGTTTTGTCAACAGATTTGTAGTTATTATCGTGTTTCGTAAAATATAATTTTGGTGACCTAATAAATTCCCTATGTAGGATGTTTGGTACGTTCACGAACTAAGAAATTTGGCAACTTATGTCACACAGTTAAGAAATGGAATTCATCGCCACCATACAATATGTCCCCTCCTTCTTACAATCCTGGGTCATTCAAAGAGGCGTGAAGAAGCACCTTGCAGGTCAGCAAGGCGAGGGTGGCTACCGCGGCAGTTTATTACTCGCACTAGCTATCTTCGCATTTGGACTCTAATTCTGCTTACCATCAGGTGGAATGGAGTCATTTGCTCGATCTTTTTATAAAGAAAGTTCTGCAACAATATAGCACCTACCCATTTTTAGTGTTTGATAATGTGCTATCAATACTAATTATATGTTAATGTCAGCATGAGTAGTTGCCCACTTGTTATGTACCAAACAGTTTATATGCAGTCTTCATTACATTAAAAAAAAAGAAATTGAATTTAAAAAGCTACTTCAATTCCGCTTACTATCAGCTGGGGTGTTGGGATACACTCATTTGCTAGAACTTTTCAATATTATGAAAAAAGACTGCGTACTTCTCGCTTTTGAATTAGCTCTTAGATATTTTGGAGTGTGACATACTTCGTGTCGGCTTATGTTCCTGGGTTTAATGAAGATCCAATCTTATTTTATCATATGACAGGACCATGAGGTCACTGTGAACTTCGATCCATTGGGATCTTTTGTGTCTCCCGTTTCCTTTTACTCTTGCCACTCCTCGAATATGTAGGCCATCAGCCATTTAGTACATCTTGAAGAGCCTGAGTGCTCTGGCCTTGGATAGGCCATTTTCAAAATATTTATTCTAACTCTTGCTATGGAATCGCAGTAACAAAACATGTATTCCATTGATTCTCGGTCATATTCACATGCTCTGCAAGTTGGTGATGTTGAAAATTGCTTTTTATACAATGAAGGTTAAGTTACTTTTCAAATATGACATCTCTTATGTAGGCAAAAGGCTAGCAACTTGTCACTACCCTGATGTTGATTATTGTATAACTAAATGTGACTTGTAGCTCTACTCAATCCTTTTATGATTATCAACATGACATTAAGCATGTATTTCTTTAAAACATTTCTGTTTGCACTTGTGAGCTCGAGCGTCCCCGCCTTCGCATTCACTTCTTTGTAGTCCGAAGCTGTTCAGATAGTAAAATCCTTCCAGGCTGAAGTCTGCTTTACGAGTCACCGGTACTGGGCGCAGTTACCGATTCTTTGTACCGGCAAAATTCCCGTAACTTTGTGAAATGGCCACTTTGTATAGACGCCGACTGGCGCACATAGAAAGGGCGGGGATTTAAGCGGAATCGTAAATAGGAGCCATCTTATTGATTAACAAACAAAAAGTGTAAAACACTGTAACCTGAATACGGAAAAGTCGTCTTCGTTTAGAGATAATTTATTGTTAGGAACATAATTTTATAATATTATAAATAAAACAACTTTTACGGCGTGTAATTAGATTTTACATGTTGTTATTATTGCCCGACGTTTCGAAACACTTTTCAGCGTTCGTGGTGGTGGCGAATAACAACATGTAAAATCTTATTACGCGCGAGTTAAATCCGTAAAAGTTGTTTTATTTATAATGTGTAGTGCTCGCGCAAATCTAAGAGAACATTATAAAAATAATAGGGAAAATGGTAAATACAGTATCTAGATTCAAGAGCCACACTTACCTTATGCGGCAAAAATCGTTTGTTTATTAAATTCAGGTATCTAATCTAAGATTAAATTAAATGGAATAAACAGTGACTTGCTGATGACTTCTTCTTTTAAAAAAAATGTATTTATTCTTAAGAATAATACTACGGGAGTCTTGTTCTTCTTCTTTTATTTATTAAATGGCAATTAGTCGTTTTATTAGGGCAACAACATTTCTGCCAATCTCAAGTTAGGAAAAAACCTCTTTTCGTTACATACCCTCCGGAAAGCTTCTGATATACTTTTCCTCTTTAAAGTATCTAACGGTTAGGTTGATTCCTCAAACATCTTAGAACGTTTGCTATTTACGTTACCACGTAGTTGCAGCCGTGTTGAAAATAGAAAAACATTCTCAATTCCATCTTGTAGTACACGACTCGGTCAGCACTTTCCCCTAAACCGCATGTGTAAGTTTTATAATTCAATGCGTATTGATTTTGACATATTTAACGGTTCTCTCGTCTCCGCCAAGTGTCTTATAGAATAAGACTTTTTTGAAAAATATTTTTAAAAATAAATAGAATAGAAAAAATTAGGGAATGTTTAAGAAAAATCTTGTCAGTAGTGTCTGCTCAAATCTTAGGTAGTAATAAATAGTATATTCATTTAAGATATTGTGCTTACATCAAGAAGGGATAATCAGTGTAAGATTTTGTTTTTTAGCTAGTTGATTTTATTGTACCCAGTTTTGTAAGCCAAATAAATAAAGAAAAATATGGGTGTCAGACATTTTAACGCATCTAAGGAGTGCTTGGAAAGAAATGCATGGCATTCACACCACAAAGAGGCGGGCTTTCAACAAGCTCATTTCAGAGTTATCGACCAAACCGAGCACGAATTTGTTATTCCCTAAGGATTGAACCCGGGCACTTTGTGCGTAATTTCGAGGGCGGACCAAGAGACTTTGGAGAGGTCCTCAAATTACGAGCTCCCGTCACGATGAAAGTTAAAGTCGTAGGACATTTATCAACTCGGAACCGTACCGCCTCGCTTTAGTATGAAAAAGAGGCGATGTGTTACGGTCTGTAGCCGCCATTCCGTAGTGTTCATAGGAAAGTGTTAATAGAAAACTAAAAAGAAAAAAAAGTTCTCTCGGCCTTTTAACTTCATTAAAATAACCTATTAATGTTTTTAAGATGAACGTCGCCGCGTCGGGAACCGCTAATCTACTTATGTATACTTTTAGCATTACTAATATTCTTTCTCAATGAATTTTCGTTTCATTTCGTTTACTTATCGGTCCTCCAACGCAGCGATCATCTTAAAAATATTAATAGGTTCTTTTAATGGACTTAAAAGGCTGAGAGATTATTTTTTTGATTTTTGTTCTTTTTGTTCGGGGGGCTACTTAAAATTTTTAATTTTATTTTTATTTCATTCTTTTTAAATTACTCGCAGACCCTAATTCTGATAGATAACTTAAAATTACATTTTGATGACCTTGAAATGCCTTAACAAATTTTCATGAATTGTAGCTATTAAGAACCATCCTGATTACGTCAGCTTTCGAACAAAAAAAAACCGCATCAAAATCGCTCTACTCGTTTAGGAGTTACGATGCCAAAACATACACAGACACAGACCCACAGACAAACAGATACACAGACACATAAACACACAGACACGACAAACTTATTATTTAACAGCCCTCTTTTTGCATCGGTGGTTAAAAAAACATACAGTCGAATTGATAACCTCCTCCTTTTTGAAATCGGTTGAAAAGAGGAGTTTCCTTTCTGAGCTAATAAGTGTGCTACTTTTACCTTTACTTGCACTTTGACTACCTATTTAATATTATTGAATTTATTAATAATTTATTTTTATTTGGCATGCATGACTTACATATGGTTTATTATAACACTTCCAGAATTTGTTCCTTTCTTTTAAAATCGTTAATGGAAAAGTGTGTTAGCACAAAGCAATTATCTTCAAATGCAGAAAAATAGCAGGCGTAGCCTCAGGCGAGCATTTTGAGACATTCACGTGTGTACAAAAATAATTTATTTTATTGTTACCATGACTGTATGCTAACTCAGCTGTTGCGCAATTTCAAGTTGACGTTTTAAGCACTAGCTACGTTTTAATTGGCGTAGTAACTTATTAAAATTCAGTAAACAGACATGTTGATTCCCGTTCGTAGAAGTGTAAAGGGTATAGCCATAACTGAATAATTAAGAATGTTAAACGTTATTTTATTTATTTAAAGACTTTTGTCCGAAACGTACAATTCAGTCCTATCGTACCCAAAATGTTCATTATTGCTTAAGTAAGTTAAGTTACATAAATAAACTATTCATATATGGAATTCAGCGACCATTCACCATTTCGCACAGCATAACGACCGATTGAGAGGTAGGTTCGCCCAAAATACTTTGGAACATACCTACTGCCAACCGGTCAAGATGCAGAGTATTCATCATTGTATCACTGTATAGATAATAGAAGGTAGAAAATTGTCTGTGGATAAGAAATCATGACCGTAAATCAATGCATAATCAAATTAGATAATATTTCAATTTATAATTATGTAGACCTCAAAAGTTCTGTCGTAACATAATAACTGGGGAGAGGTGGCATAAGAATGTGTTAATCAGCCCCTCAAAACAACGTTTATCGGGTTTAAATCGGCGATACGTTAAGGTTTATGGCCCATAGAAGCAGATAATAATTCTTGAGACCCTTCCTTTGAGGGCCGGCTTACCCTCCCATTTCTAAATTATTGTTGTATTTCCTCGGTATTTTTGTGACGCTAAAGATTAGTTTAGCTATACAGGAGTAGCAATAATAGGGTTCAAAATGAATTTTATTTACATTTAGTCAGCTAAGCATGATGCTAAGTGTACCTATGGTAAAATTGTTCTTTCCGTCAGTAGAGCAAATAAAAGAAAGTAAGAACCAATCTTTCAATACTGCTTGTCTTTTTATTTAGGTACTTCTTTCTTAATATTGCTAAAAATCAGACTGCTGAGATATTTTAGAGTGTAACATCTGTCCTGGTTCAGACCTTTTGTTTGTTTGTTCATTGAAAGTTTAGTTACTTCTTGGATTTGATACCCCTTGTACGTAGGTGACAGACTAGCAACCTTTTATTATGTTGACACTTAATTGCCCATAGTAGTGACTTTATGACATTTGTGGACCATAGTGCCAGATGTACCTTTATGTGTAACCATATGTTACTCAAAGCTCTGCTCAACCCTTTTGGTGAGCGTGATAGTATGTTTGTTTTATGTAGGTACCTCTAACGCTTAGAGGAAAGGCACTAATTATAATTATAGATAAATAATACTATCTCTAAAAATTATACAATACCAACATTTAGTCATCAAATAAATAAATTTGTAGCTATGTTCTTGACTTGAATTTGCAACCATACGCAACAGTAATTATAATTAAAATTAATCAATTCACTAAATATTATAAAACAAAGACTGATATTACATTTTAGAAATACCATTCCATAATTGGTTACTTTTCTCTGTAAAAGTTAACACATTTGCGGTTGCTTAGTCGTCATTATTCCTTCTACTACCTATTATGGCATTTTTATAGTAGTTTAGTACCCTCTCCTCATCACGGGTTCCGCTTCCCGCTGACATAGGCAGATAATCCCGTAGTAGACACGCCCTATCCTGACTTATAGCTCCACGCCTCTATGTAGCATTTTTTCTATCTTTAAGGTACTAAGTTGTAGCATTAGGATGATTCTTTGTTTTAAGCTTAGTTTTAGTTAGCTTAGCTAAAATGGCGATCTCTTTAAGGTAAACAGATCGCCATTTTAGCTATTGCATTTGAAAATGTTATCATCATCATCAACAACCTAATTTTATATCTGCATTGCTTTTTTATTCTCCTCCTGACTCTGTGCCTTGTGTATAATATGCCACCATACTGTTAAAAGAGAACCAAGGTCACAGACATAACCCAAAGAATTGCAAATCTTAAGTGGCAGGGCACATTGCGAGGAGTACTGACAGCCGTTAGGGCGGAAAGGTCCTCAAATGGAAGCCACGTACCGGGAACGATCTGGTAAAGTATCCGCTGGATGCGCGCAGTGCAGGACCAATATGATGATCATGGTGACTTTGGGCTACGTGTTGCAAGAGGCTATAGGAGAACCTTGCAGGATTCGCTGGGCATTGTCTGCCCGCGTGTAATAATACAGGAGTGAGTCCCCGTAAAACATTTGACGACACAGCGTCTGGATTAACAATAAATCAACGTAGTGTTTGTCGTATTGCTTTGAATGGGGCAGAATTAAAGGTAGCTTTTAACCCTAGACACTACTTCACTGTGTAGAAAAGGACCCTGTTGTAGGTTTTGGCATAGTTGTATGACCAGCCGTCATACAAGACACCAACCTTCCTTGGGAATGGTATTGCTGGTGGTATACTCGCCACTACGTGTAGTTCTTTGTGCAAATGGTTTGCACGGGTTCAGAATTTCTCGCAGTCACTCGAACTAGAAATAGCCATGTGATGTCCGCAGAGTCTGAGAGAGAGAATAGCATCACCCCATACCCTCCAATGAGTGTCGTAGAAGGCGATTAATGGGGTATTAATCACCTTATACTCCGTCCACCAATCCGCATTAGGCAATCATGATGGACTACTGCCTCCTTCGATGACAAGGAGAGGCTTTGTGTCCCAGCAGTGGGTCGAATTATATAAAGGATGTATGATGATGAAACTAGCCATAATACTCTTATCCATCAGTGTTAATCGCGCTGCCAACACTAATCCTACCAACCGAAACCCAACATCGCGAAAGGAAATAATAATTTATATCAGTCTGGTCTTCCATGAGATAGAAAACTTAATGATTACTCCACTAATAGCTAAGTATATAATTTACTATTCACTTTGGTATATTGGATATTTCCATATTTTGTTAATTTAGAATTTTAGATTTTATTATCGAACTCCCAATATAACGGAAAAGTCTCCGTTACTTAAAAGTAAGTTCAAAAAAGTTTAATATTTATATCTATACATAATAGCTCTTCTCTACCATCTGCAGGCCATCGGAACTACAGTGAAGATTTAATGCAAAGAATGTCTCTTTAAATCATACGTAGTTCAACACTCGTCGCCTGCGTATGCGCAGAGACAGCGGGCCCGCCCCTTCCGCCGCGAGGCGCCACTGGCGCGAAGGGCTCACAGTCCCACAGCTTTCATGTATCCCGCCTTTCGAATAAACATGTGTATTTTTAACTTGTGACAGTAAAATATATTTGCCAGAACATGCTGTTCAGTACTTTGAGATAGCCTGTTCCGCTCTGTGTCTTGTTCGCTGAGTAACCATTGTGAATATCAAGTCATCGCCGCTCCAATCTCTTTCAAATTTTATTCAGAGTTACCGCAATATTTACAACATCCACCTACATGTCCAACACCCCAGCACTTTCAAGACGCCTATGTATTAACTACTAAATACATGTTTAGTCTATCATATTTTATTTCTTACACTTACGCTTGTTAAGTACTACCTACAGTAAAATAGCAAACGAATTTTATTTGTTCATTATTTTTCATTTACATTTTGTTAGTCACCTACTATATAAAAAGTCTATATAAGTATATAAAAAGCGTACGTATGAAGGTATAGAGCAATTGTGGCATTCCAAGGCTTCTAAATTGTTAATCTATATGGTTAATTTCAAAGTCAAAGTCAAAAATTCTTTATTTATTTAGATACAATTTATACACTGAAAGTCAATTTTGATGCCATCGGTGTAAGAGTCTACCTGTAGACCTTGTTCTGAGAAGAACCGGCAAGAAACTCACTCAGGAAGATTATTTTTAATTTCTTAATGTAGTAAATCACTCGAGCGATGTCAAACAATATATTACGCTGAGGACCTCTGGATTTCTTTTTACTTACTGTAAAACATCGCTACGAAAATATGTGACTTTTGGTAATTGTTGTTGATTGCGGTCTGCGGTGGAGCCATTTCCTCAGAGCAGAGAATTCGAGTGGCTAACATCATTTACATTAAAATTTGTTATTTTCATTCTAACTTTCGAAGGATTCTAGAGCTTAAACTTTCATTATACTGCCGTTACGCCAGTGAAATGTCAGTACTTAGATTATTATGGCCGCGTGATGCCGGCAGAGTAGAATAGCATTACCCCATATCCTCCAATGGGTGTCGTAGAAGGCGACTAATGGATCAGCAAATAGGTACTGATCACCTTATACTCCGTCCACCAATCTTTATTGGGCAAACGTGGTGGACTACTGCCTAAACCTCCTTCTTTGAAAAGGAGAGGGCTTGTGTGCACAGGGTCGAATTATAAAGGCTGTAATGATGAATAATTATGTAGATTTTTTATTTAACTATTTACTTCATATTATTGTTACAGATTTTTATTTATACATATAATCAACTTATAATCCTAAAAGTGGTTGATTAGAGCTTTAGGTAACAAGCAGTTACACATTAAGCCACATCTGGCAGTATTGGTCATACAGTGTCCCAAAGTAGTGTTAGGTTCCCAGCCCATCGTGTCCAATCAAATTTTCTGTTATACAACAAACAAAACCCAACAACCAAGACAGTATTACATTCTAAATTACTCAACAGTCAAGGTCTTATTTATTTGAATTTGGCTTTTTTTCTGAATTTTTCAAATCTTAATTTCTTCATCATATCACATCATCTTAATTTATTGCAAATAAATTAACTATTTGAATGTTTGTTGATTTATAATTCAGATAAGGTTTATTTTGTTTTCACTTTTCTCTTACCAACGCTAGGCACAATCGCCCCGATCGCTACCAAAACTATCGATGCCAAATCAAAAAGCTGACGGGAGTCTGACACAAAACTTTGTGATGGCCAAAAAATTTCACCGATATCCGCCAATGGCAAAATACAGGGCGACGCAGACTGGATTTTCCAATTTCCACCGGCTCAGCATATCAGTCGTCCATTCGGCTGACTCGCTTTATTTTTTTTCACCGGCCGCGTTATTGAAAACTGTTTGAATGACGTTTTATTAACAAATGCGACTTCGGCCGCTGGTTTTTTGGCGCGCCACTCGCCGGTGCGATTTGATAACCTGAAAATTGAAAAGTGCATTTTAAAATTTGGGAAAGCGTCCGCACTGTGCTGATGCAGATATCGTAACTAGAAAATAAAGTAATTTAAATTTATGGCAATTTGATAGACATTAGAAAGAATATAAAATTTTCTGAAAGTTGATTATTTCATGATGTGTTTGCGTGCACTTGGAAAATCAAAAAAGTTTTATAATTTATAATGATTATTTTCAGTTTTATATTATTTCATTTAATTTTTTAAACAAAGAACTGAAATAACATTTGTATAAAATTTAGGCATGAAATACTATCTCAGTTTCTCCAAGTGAACGGAACCTTTTTTATGTGTAGGTGTTATTAGATAAAATTTTATGAGGTTTACTGTTAGTTTCTTGTTTTAATTCTAAAACTGGAAAAAAACTAACAATTGCATTGCTTAAATTGATTAAGAAACAAACAAATATGTAGGTGCAAAATCTCAATAAAGGAATTCACAGCGTCTAACAAAACTATCCCACAGAAGAGCACACACGCAGAATGGTTCGCAAACAATAATCGTCAGCGGCCCCTACCCTCTGAGCAAACATTCCGACCACACGACACGACACGATAAATAGTTGTAATTCATAAATATCGCTCCGTATCGGCGCGGATCGCATTACGCCGGACGGTAATACGCGGCACGCGCCCGCTTATGAAATCCGATGTCGTTATAGATTGAAGGGTCGGTGATGATGGGGCAGACGCGGTGGAAGTACTTTGGGTCTACTTTGATGCCTATTTAGAGCCCCGCGAGTTTCTCTATACCGAAGTAACTTGAACCAATCACAGAGCTCTATATTCAATGCCATTGCGTTAAAAAGAGCTCTGTGATTGGTTCGTTTCTTATCCAAGAGTCGAGAGATCTCATAGTGATGTTTGTGAATACGGGTGTTACTATAAGTTCTATTCTATTCTATTCTTAATTAATGGCATTCGCAAATCTTAAAGATTATGCATTTTGCCAATGTCAAGTGAAAACTTAATTAATGTTACAAAAAAATTATACGGTAGATTTTGGTTAAAATGGAGTCTCTCAACACGTGTTTTTACAACAAGAACTCGAGAGAAACTCCAAAATATAAGTTCTTAACGTGAACAGTGACGTTGACAGCTAATACTAAACTATTATTATGTAACCTTAATTATAAACTCATTATAAAGGCAATTACTTCCATAATAATACTAGGAGCTAAGATGAAAAACTGACTAATAAATAATGTTCTCAGTATTTTGAAAACACGTTAAAATATAGTTTTGAATGACGTCAGAACATGATAGTTCGCTAAGAAAAGAAGATCAAATTATCCTGTAGTGCATCGCCTCTTTATATAGTAAAAAGAAGCTATATTGTTCCGAGATGATAAGTGTGCTACAACCTTTACTCGCCACCTCGCAAGTGACTTCTGGTTGCAATTATCTGCATAGGGTTCAGATTCGCCAAAATCGCCTTTTACGACACCCAGCGGATGAAAGTGAATAGAGTTAGTCCTATTCAAAGCCGTGAACTACATGACCCGAAAAAACTTCAGAGGCAATACTTCCGTAGGCATAAATATCTCTTGTAATCCAAAACTACCGTGCGAGTAATCTTTGCGCCTCCGCTCGTTAAGGGGCCGCCACCCTTGTAAAAGTCAGCGTGAATAGAGCTAATCCTTATCACCGGCGGGGGTTAGAGTGAATCAATTAAAGATAAGCAAATATCCGTCTTTGTGCCCGAGCGCGCTTGAATTTGTTGCAGCCAGAGAGGAAATTAACTTTTGAATAAAGCTATCGCTCGTGTGTCGCACCCTTAATGTGTTTAAAGAGTAAATTGTGATTATTGTTTGCGAGCGCGTGTCGCGATTTTGGGGATTGTGTTTCAGTTTTCCCACCAATGTTTGTAATAACAAAAATGTTTTTTATAATAACAAAAAATATTGAGTAGATTTTATTTCAACGTGTTAACTTGCTACTCCCACACTTGAAAAGTTCTTTTTTTTTTTTTTTTTTGAATACTATTGCAGATTGTCTCTGATGACATTTTCTGCGTCACCGGGTTTTTAATTGAAAAGTTCTTAATTATACGTTACTTAATAAATTTGTGCTTTTGATAACTCTATTATGGAGATAAATAGATATTACAGAAACAAACTTAGCACCACAGTCTATAAACACGCTCAAAACACGTGGTAGCTTGTCTAGTCAAGCTGTTGCATTTTTCATTGTCACTCAATTATTAGACTGTTGGTTGTCCGTAGAAAAATTTATCACAGAAACGTTTCCCTCAACAAGGATTCGAACCTGGGCTTCATGGTGTATAGAAAATGATACTATCCACTCCATCGTGGCGGTGTCAAACTTATAAATAACGAAATAAATAGTATAAAAGAATAAAGTAACATAAATAATTTGCATCATCCAATAATTTGTTATCAAAGACCGAAACCAATATATGTAAGTACCCTATTTGTGTATTGTGTGCATTTACATTGTACAAGTTTTTGATAGTTAGTTACTTAATTTGTCGTGATCGAGGAAATATCTATAGTTATTATTATAACGTCAAATTATGGCTATTTTATTTAAATTTTAGCGAATTATTTTTACTTTGGTAACGGAAGAATTTTGCAACATATAATGTTGTCATAGGATATCTCTCGTTACCGATATTCGAAAGCGGGTATTTTTACAATAATTACAAAAATTATTATTATAGACTTACTTTTTTGTCACGTATGTTTGTATGTAGTAAATACAAAGAACTCTTGGTATGGGACCAACATCAAAATTATGAAAAAACTGTTTTTTTCGCTTTTTCGATGTTGGCCCCATAGCTGAGTTGTTTTGTGTAACGTCCTTTAAATTATCGTTAGTGATAAAAAAAATAACTGTGTAGTCTTATTGTTATTGCCTAGCTATTATTCTGTTGATTCTAACATAGCATTTTAAGCTTCAACGGTTGCTAACCAATGGCTCTAAGCGGTCAGTAATAATTGTTATTTATTTTATTAAAATAATAATAGGAAAAGATTGAGGTATGCGGCACACTTGATTAAATTGAATTCGGAGGGCCGGAACTATGGTACCTCCATCTTACCGAAGACCATAATCAAATAACCACGGTAACAATTGATATATCTGTGCAAATAACTCTACATTTTCATGTAGTTGTGTTTCTGTCGGTGAGTATGTTTTTTTTCCTTTTCTTTGCCTTTGGCCAGTATGGTTTTGGAGCTTTTTTTGTTTTTTGGAGCTAATACGCTGTAGTCTTATTTATACTGTCTATATACGTCCTTCTTTGGACGATTTGTGGTTTATAATTCTATCTGCTTACAATTATATCTGTATATTATACTATGGTTTTACTATTTCTAATTTAACAATTTTCTTACCTTTCGGTATTTCTATATTTTACCTTTCTTTTTATTCTACTTAGTCTATGATGCTACTTAGTTACTGCATATCATATATTTTTATTGCTTTTTCACTATTTTCTACTTTGTATACAATAGGTAGGTAAGGTTATCGAGTTGCACCACAGTATACCAAGAACAGTTATACGTCTTCATACAAACTGGCCGCTATCCATTAGAATGTGTGCGTGCGTACTCAGCGCCGTGTATGCACACACTTCTATAGGTGAAATATAAGCTCCTTGACACACTGTAACGCACACATGACATAAAAATATGGGGGCTTATGGTGGTCTCGCCGTCTCTATGTGAGCGCGCGTTTTATGTCATTGCACATTAGCTCGCCGCTCGTTCCCGCCCGGCACATTGACGATAGCCCTAGCGTCAACGCAGTGTAGGCTAATAAATCGCCGTCAGCCCGCAGATAAACTACTGTTCTTGGTATACTGTGGTTGCACGGTGTAGGGGATGGAGTTAGGTTTGGCAGCGCTGGAATGACACCTCAGAGTTACAAACGACTACCGTGTCTGCTTAAGCTATCAAGCGTGCATAAATAAGTGCGTAAATAACTTTCAAACTCTCCAGCTAATCATATAACATTTATATTTTAATCACTCAACAGCATTCAAATTAAAATCAGCCGTTATTTCTTGCGTTTGCCAATAAAACGTTTCTTACGTAATTCGCGTTTAATACAAAACAGTAGCTTTTATTAACACAATAAAACCCACCCACAAAATGGTCACACGTAGCGGGAGCAGACGTGCCGACTCAATATCCCCTTCCTGAATTATTCATAACTAAATTAATAATAATAACAATAATACCCCGACTTTCTATTACTATTACTATACATACTATTCATTATACACCCAGGATTTATTAACAGAATATTATTAATAAAAAATTCAAATGAGCACGGCGTTGTAAGCCGGGGATTTTAGATGTTTGACATTCTCACAATTAAAAAAATATCGTCCGGTACTGTGACTGCGCGTATAGGGTTCCGTATTGAGCGAATGTTATTAATACTACATAAAATGTGTAGAATAGAAGAAAAACTATCAATAGGAAACTTTCTATGGTGAGAAATTAAGCGTTAGATTAGAAAAAGATATAATTTTTTTTCCAAATAGTCGTAACATTTGTCTGACTTGAATGGTGGATTCAAGTTCCAATTTAAAAGAGATTTGTCATGTATTATTTAAATTAGGTGGAAAATAGAATGACGAATTTTTTTTGTTCCTTTATCTGGCATGTCTATAAAGAAACATACTTTACAAATAAACTATATTGTTTAAAAAAAAAAAACAAATACCCATCAAAAAATTATTTACCTCTACTTACCTATTATCATCGTAAAACAACAGTTTATAAATATCAAAATTTTGGCCAATAATAGATTAACAAAACTATACGTTATGGTTTATAATGTAGTTATTAATTAAATGAAAATATATTTACGGATAATCATTCAGCAGTGTTGATGAACGTAAATAAAATATATTTTATGTAACAATGTGGAAAATTAATTGAGTTCAGGAGCCGATAAAATTTTAATTGCTTGTTTACAAAGTCTGAACTGACTAATTATTGACCAAATAATTAATTGAGTTATTCTTAATTTAGAAGTTTGTACAATCGAGGGCACATCATTTTATAATTACGAATACTCGGCAGATATTTGTTTATTTTATAAAAATAATATCTAGGTAAGGACAGATGCGTTTGTGAATCGGTATTATGTCCTTCGACAACTTCATGCTTGCGAGAAAAATAGCAGAAACTGTTCACAAACTGACTTATGACTTTTATAATTTTTTTTTCAGTAAAATAATATTTTTATCTGCATCAAACAACCAAACTAACTGTAAGGTTACGCTATCTAAAAATATGACGTAGCGTTTTACCTTCTTTGTAAGAGTAGCGCGGACCCCTAAAAAATTCATAATAAATTGAATTTCGTCCGTCATTGTGGGTGGGTAATGTAATTACGTTATAATGCGGTGTAATCTCGTGTGTGAAATGTCAATAGTTCTTTACGGGCTTTAATAAAAATCTTAGAGTTTATGGCATTGCCTCATTGACTTGTGTAAACAGTTTAGATGTTTGAGTATCCGATTAGATAGGTTTTGATTGTCCATAAAGCGATTTACGATTATCGTAAGTGATGATGTCTTCAATATTTGCTCGATAATTTGGGCTTTAATAGTACAGAGTATACGATAATTAGTTTAATGCGTGTATGTTTCCGTATTTTGTCAGTAGCGATTTATCCGCATTTGAGTTCGTCTACGTGCATGTTTTTTAAAATTATAATCTATATATATAAAAATGTTATGTTGGTTTGTGTACGCTTCAAAAACTCAAAAAGTTCTGCACCGATTGAGTTGAAATTTTATAAAATCCGCATCAAGGATTGTTTTTATCTATTTTTTGCATCAGTCACATATCTGCGACCGCGAGAAAACAGTTTTTTTAACGATCAGCTGTGTACCAGTGACCGCGCCATCTGCCAGAAGCGAGGAAAACACTCGCTGACAACCGCAATAGTAATGAAAAAATAACCGTAACTAGGCAACCGCCATCAACGTCAGTCAAAAAACTATAGACAATGTGGTGGCCAGTCGCCAACATGTAAAATCCGCATCAAGGATTGTTTTTATCTATTTTTTGCATCAGTCACATATCTACGACCGCGAGAAAACAGTTTTTTTAAGTATATCCACAAGTATTGCAAAATTAAACTTATATGAAATGTATTCTTTGTTTTGTTTCTCATTTCTCAACCATTCAATCACAATGTGCCACTGCGAAGCGTGGCAGGGTAGAGCTAGTATTTTATATAATAAAATATGTAGGTTAATTATCGACTGATTCTCCTTAAATCGCACACAGGCTATTTTGAAAAAATATAATTTCAATGAACATGATTGTATTTCTTATATACGCACGCGTTTTTCATAATGTATTAAGACGTGAGTTTTATATTAAAGACATCAATCCGTCATCAGCGCAACATTAGCGTAGCGCGTGCCGCGGAGTGGATAGATAACCGCTAATACGCGTGGTATCGGCGCATTAATAATATTGACGCGGAAAAATCGCGCGTCTAGTTATCAGGAACTGTGGCCATTGTAGCACGGATTGCTTGTTTTAAGTCCTGGTTAGCACCTACCATATTGAAGGTCGATATTTACTCTGAAACCGATCACTGTAATCAACAGCGTAATGACATCGCTTCTCCTTTGGACAAGCTCCTGAAACTACTTGGCCGCGAGGCGAAAGGCAATACGGGGGCGATCCCTTTCCGGATTGATATGAATGCTATAACCTTTATTATCACAATCTGTCACCATAAAAGTAGTGTTAACAGTATTATGTTCCCAAATTTTATCATAAATGAATCAGCGTTTTAGTGGCTGAGTACTTCGGGAGAACCGTCTTTGACCTTATTGTGTGTCACTTATAATCAGGTGAAAATAAAGAGAGGCCAAACTTGAAGGCATTCCATTAAAGTTCTAATAAAGGTAGGATAAGCAAAACTACATAAGTTACAGAGTCGTCGAAATGCAGAGACCTTTCATAATTAACAACCGATAAGAAATGAAGTTAACAAAAAAATCACTTAGAAATAGTACCTAATTCTTTTATTTGCACTATATTTTGTATATCTTTATGATCACACAACTTCTAGTTTTGTAGTAAGTGCATTTTTATGCATTTGACCAGCATTCTAATGTGGTCATAATTAAAATTTTAATATCACACTATCTTTTTACGATACTAAAGCTCCCGAAATGATCACAAACTTAATTTATTTTGCGGACTTCCTGGGGGACAGATCAATTCGGTTAGTTATCAATGGGTCCTCGTCGGATCTGCTTTTTATTAATGCCGATGTCGCCCAGGGTTCTATCTTCTTCGCAACTCTCTTCCTGCTGCATATCAATGAACTAGGTTCTAATTGCTAATCCATCTTCGTATTAGCTTTTGACTCCTGGTACCTTTTGGTACGCAGATGTCAGCACAGTTTCAGAGAGGCAGGTAGTTGTCTGATGCGAAGTCTGGTGCAAATGTCAAATCTTTGAGACAAACGTGCACAAAATGATTAAATTCCTTTTAACCTATTAATAAAACCCTGACGACACGACATTTATTTCGGGTTAAGCAAATGCGAACGCACACACAGTCACAATATTTCACTTAAGACTTGCGTCTCCTCAGGTGTGTGTTATAAATGATTATTGCCAGAACCATCGAACAAGCGTAACGACATGTGTACCAGATTAACACCTATTCACGCACCACAATGGTGAAAGTATCTGCGAACTGTATTTTCTTATATTAATGGCTTGCCTCTTTGGAAATAGAAATGAGGAATAATACTGATAGCATTAGCCATCAAGGCATTATTGACATTTAACGAAGCTGCTTAAGTTGAAGACATAATGAATGCTCTCGGTAAAGTAATGAGCTAACTGAAAGTATAGGAAACATAATCTTATACGATACATTAGGTAATGATTTGAGATTAGGTACCTACTTAGCTTATGGTTAACAGTTATTCGTTTGTTTGTCACGAGAAGTGACTTCCGACAAGCTTAGTTGTTAATTTAAGTAAAGAAATTAAAAAGACCTAAAACTAGAAAAAAGCTTATCATATACTAGCTTCCGCCCGCGACTTCGTCCGCGTGGACATTTTCCCCTTAGGGGTGGAATTTCCAAAAATCCTTTCTTAGCGGATGCCTATGTCATAACATCTACCGGCATGCCAAATTTCAGCCCGATCCGTCCAGTGGTTTGGGCAGGGCGTTGATAGATCACTATGTCAGTCAGTCACGTTTATATTTAGATGTACTGAGACGGGATTTAAGCCCGCAACATTTTGCCATCAGGACATGTAGATACTCTTCTAAATAAGCTCGAACACGAATGTGAGAGTAAGAAATTTTTTGACAATTATAAAGTAGGTAATGAATTAGTTGATAGATATTTGGAAATTTAATCAATGTATTAATATGGCAAGAAAAAATCTTGAAGTAGTCATTTGATTTGAATACAGACGTCTTTTGTAATAAATAATGTAATAAATATGTTTCTATTACTTCCTTCTTATTCCATCTTCGTATTAGCTACTTGGGTGGCCATAGTGCTCAATTTGAGTAACGCATTAGACTCCGAAATTACAGCAACCATCTTTGGTTTGTTGAACGCTAAATGGGCCGTAACGTGTGAAGCTGGACCGCTCTAACAGGCTCGCTGTTTGCTATTCGTATTGACTATGATGCTGATGATTTAATAGCCTTTGTTATGTACTTAGATAAAGTGCTTAACAAGCTGTAGACAGCTAAAGATCTGACCGAAAACACTTGTAAATGCATAAAATCAGTTCTTGTTAATTCGCCTCCATTCAAATGTAGTGTGTGAGGCAAACCTGCCTGAGGAGAGCACAAGATATAACCACCTGGAGACACCTCGTGAGGATCACGATCACGTAATAAGGTGTCCACTGAGGAGAGAGAGAGAAGTTGGCAATAAACTACACTCGATAAAGAACACTCGTTTGCTAAATTCGGTCACTCCCTTGTCACTCCCATATCCGCACATTGTACAAGCCTTTCGAAAGAAGCGTGTTGTATTTATTCAGCTACAAAAGTGGTTTTGGTATTCCAAATATGTAATTGAATAAGTACATTTTCCTCTTCTAAAAGTTGCATATGTTTCCCAAATTTATTACTATGTAATTAATGGCCTGGTATCTTTATGTCTTTGTCTATCTTATGATACTCCAATTCAAGTGTATTTCCTTTCATAAACTTATTGGTGATATGGATAAGAATTTCAGATTTCTTTAACATAATATTTGTTAACCTTATACTTACAAATAGAACATAAATAACTATATGTTTGATATTATGTAAACAGTACCATAAATACATAAGCATAATGCCCATAAATTGCTTAAGTCGTTTTATGATACAATAGGCGTTTGAAAACAACTTATTCTTCAGTGCCGCGGTACATCGCATAGCAATGTACCATCTCAAAGGCGATGTCATAAATACAGTACGATCAAATCGTAAATATTATGAGGAACAAAGCGATACACACGTATAAACGGGCCAACATCTCTTAATGATATGTAGATTCCCTGCATTAGTTACATGGCTGTGTTCTCGGTGAAAACATCTCGCAAAGTCTTCGGTGCACGATCCAGTTTAACTTCACCACTACCTGTAAGACAATATCGAGCATAAGACTAGAGGAGGATAGCTCAATTTCAATTTGGTTGGAAATGCTTATAGCACCTTTTAAATAAAGAACTATTCCAACTCATTAAACAAGACATAATTTAAACGCGAACCCTTCCAACATTCAATTTGAAACTGAACCACGAGGACATACAAATGAATTTTGTTTAACTTTTACCATCGATCTTGCTGCGTTACGATTTCGGGATGAGATACTCGTGCAACTGAAAACGCAGTGAAATTTGCGTCTTACGACAACGGTGCAAGGCTTATATTAGTGTGTGTTGCGTGAAGAAATTGAGACATTAGAAATCTCCGAGCAACTATTACCGTGTTCTTTTAACAAATGCACGATGCTCGGAGTAAGATGTAACTTTGTGGCGGCGTGCATAAATATAGTTGGAGTGGTATCGGTTATTTCAATGCGTGCCCCCAGGTGGGCGTGGGCCTCTAATATATCATCGGAAACAATTATTAAATTATCTTTTTCGTTGACATTAAGTAATTGTTTAGTCCGGCTGGCTTCATACTGGCGCGCCTTAAGCGAGGTATGGTTTCAACTGGCTCTCGGATTCCAATCATTTTTTGTTCGGTTGTTCTGTTCATTAAATTGTTATGACATCATAAGTTATATGGAAGGAATAGTCATTTATAATAGTATATCTGGTTATTAAGTGGGATTAAATGTCTAAAAACGTAATTAAATTGACTTTAACAACACTTTTAATGTGTGTAAGAAGATTAGTTGATTTATTGATGGCGTCAAAACTATTAATTGTTAAGCTTTATTCTTTTTTGTTACTTTTCTAATAATATCGTTACGCTTAACTTTAGTGCTAACGAAATAATCTGTTACAAAGTTCAAGGAAAATTAATAACACCGTAATTAAATTGCTTACACAATTTATACATTTACCTTATTATATCACATAAGGTTTTAATATAAAATGTTATTTATAAAAGTTGCGAGTTCCAAAATTTCACATAAGGATTTCTGCAAAGATAACATTGTTTGTTACTTAGAAATTGATCATTTGATCAAATGCGACATTCAAGCTTAGTATGGTAAAGAATTCTTTAAAAATTAAAGAACCGCATGATCATAAAAAATAACCCTAACTTACCAATGATAAGTATGTATCTTCATTCGAATATTCACACTAATATCATCATAACAACCTTTATAGTTCGACCCACTACTGGGACACAAGGCCTTTCCTTATCATCGAAGCAGCTTTAGGTAGGAAATTGGTCATTACCACATCTGTGATATAAAAGTGCACTATAATATTGAAGAGTCCACCACGCTTACCCAATGCGGATTGGTGGACGGAGTATAAGGTAATCAATACCCTTTTGCTGATCCATTAATCGCCTTCTACGACATCCATTAGAGGATATGGAATGATGTCATTCTACTCTTACTCTGCCGGCATCAAACGGCTAAAACACACTAAAATTGTTAGAACCGATTATGGATCGTGTTATTTTAACATTCTCCATGATTTGAACAAATCACTAAGGGTTTTGATCAATGCTCTGGTTTTGTCATATCCCCGCGACTAAACTATCTAAACACCGCAGTAAATCAATTAAATTCCGTCACTTATCTGGCATTTTCTTTATCAAAAGGTTAAGCAAATGACTCCATTCCACCCGATGGTAAGCAGAAGTGGAGTCCAAATGCGAAGATAGCTGGTGCGAGAGATAAGCCGCCGCGCTAGCCACTCCTGCTCGCATTTCCGACCTGCAAGTTGCTTCTTCACGCCTCTTTTGAATGACCCAGGATTGTAGGAAGGAGGGAACACGTGTGCTGGCAGTGAATTCCATTTCATGGTTGTGAGGCACACAAATGAGTTGCCATGCTTAGTCTTAGCCAAACATTGGAATACAAATTTTATCTACATACGTTTGATCAACGAATCAAAACACTAACGAGGCGTCAACTCAAATGTCCATTAATTTACTTCAACTATCAATTCTATGCATATCTCGGATACAGAACAATTATATCCAATAAATGCAAAGTAACCTACCTCAGGCAGATTAAAATCGACTCCAGAAACTGTAATTGCGCCATTTACCGAAGTATAAGCAATTATGTCTGTTAAATACAACATAATGTTGTATACTCTGTGGTACCATTAATCATGCGGTCGGGAAATATGGGCGAGTCACTCGACATGATTCGAGTGATATGAAACGATGTTTCAAAATATTATTCTAACTAATATTAAAAATGAGAAAGTGAGTTTGTTTGTTTGTTACGCCTTCACGCCTAAACCACTGAACCTATTTTAATAAAATTTCTTATGGAGATAGTTTGAGGCCCTGGGAACAAAAATAGGATCCTTTTTGGCGCAATACACAAGTAAAAAAATATTGCTTTTACTCGAAATGAGGTTTATTTTTTTATGATGAATCTTTATAAACATGTCTTTATACATGTTTTCTTTGTTAAAAACAGGTAATTAATTAACAACAACCAAAATTATAATAAAGTAACATAGTAGCTACTAAAGTCTTCATTTATAAAGACATATTAAGACTAATGATGCTAAACCAAGTGATGTGTGTAGTTTCGTAATTTTTATGCGTGAGTAGTGCTGACGAAGTTAATTTGAGTTAATTAGCATTTAAAAATAGTATTGTCATTACGGTTAAATAAAATCCCTACATAGGTACATGTATACATGCGATCACGCTGGTATTCCCATGAGGGAATAAATGCAGAGCCCAACGTGACATTTTGTTACACATAAAGCCACATCTAACAGTATGGCCTATGCAGTTCTTTAAGAAGTGACAGGTTGCCAGCCTGTAGCTGACATAATAGGGGACCAGACCCAAAAAGTAACAATTCTTCAGTAAACAATCAAACGCAAAAGCCAATAACCAAGACAGATGTTTACACTCAAAATCATCTCAGCAGTCCGGGATTAAATAAAATAACAATTCCTTCATAATATTCACTGGCCTGCAAAACTAAGGCCCGTATTACAGAATGACACTCAGAAGTCAAACATGTCTTGAGAATCGTCTGTCACTTTCTATCACGCACAAAGTGATAGAGACGTAGGACGCTCAAGTCGGCGTTCATTCTTGAAACTTATTCAATAATAAGTATCACACTGTTAAAATTGCAATAACTTTATAAGTATTCAAGATATACTATTGAGATGAAAAGAAATCGAAAAAAAGGTTAATTTTGTGAAAAATACTTCATAGTAGAGATCATAGAGTAGAGAGGATTGTTTTTGTTTCACTTTGTAAAACAAAACAATACTTTTTCTTTCAATTTTAATATTATAAGTGTAGTACTTAGTTACAGGCCAGTTTATTTCACACCGAACGAACCATTAAAATTGAATATTCACTCCTAATCAATTCTCCGCCACTGCGTACCGCAATCCGTTGGAAACCATTCGCCAAAATTATTAGGCAATTTGGTTTATATAACTCGCAGACAAAGTCTAGTGATTGCTCAATAAGACCGTTCAATTGAAGCGGGCGCGCGTCGGAGTAATGAATCAAGGGTAATTAACTAACTAATATAGTTATCACGACATTTGAACGTTAAATTGGCTGAATTGGGAGCGAGCTTGAGTTAGCTTAAGCGCTTTTATTGGCTCTCAGATTATTTTGTAACGGAGCTGGGAGAAGCTTTTAAATTAAGCAATGTTAAGAGTTAAAAGGTATTCCATTTCTTTAACATTAGTTTTTATGTACCGCCAATCAACAACAATATACGGTCTGTCTAGACACTGTATAAAATAAAAATAACTTATAATTCATCGTCTTGTCAGCCGAGAGATGCCCACTGTTGGACACGGCCTCTCCCAAGGTATGATCGGTTCTGCACTACCCGCATCCAGCGGCTTCCCGCGACCTTTACTGGACCGTCGGTCCACCTTGTGGGAGGCCTACTAACGTTGCGTTTTACCATTACCATTACCAGATAGTTGGTCCACCTTGTAGAAGGCCTACCAACGTTGCATCTTCCGATACGCGGCCGCCACTGGAGGATCTTTCCGTCAAAAGTCCTTCTCGCAATGGGCACTGCCCACTTCCAAAATAAGAATGGCATTCTTTGGATAGCCCAAAGCTCTGTGAATACTACGTACAACTAATGTCGTTCCCTGCGGATTATTTCGTGCGGAGAAACATCATTTTTCAATTGATATTTGGTAGAGGTAGGTTTTGGTATAATAATATTTTGTCCTTTTTTAATATTATATTTTTTATTCGTTGCAACCTAATTCATATTTAAGTAGAAAAATATAGATAAGCCGAGTATAAGTTTATTTGGTTTATTTATTATTCTCAGTGATAAAGATGAAAGTTTAGGCTTTTGGCTTGCTGGTTTTGCACATTTAAAATTATTCATTTCTTTTAGCAAAGTATTTCGATTGTTACTATACTATGAAACACACACTGCAAGCAATGCCCAAGTGAAACTATTTTATGTCAAGGATCTGTATAAATATTTTCTATTATATTTTAGAAAATAATGCCATTCAATCTGATGATAGACAGAGTTTCAAATTGCAAAGACGGAGAGAGTATAGGCACTGAACTAGGGTGGCTAGTTCATCAGTGCCTATACCCTTGCCAACCTGTAAAGTGCGTCTTACTGCTGGCAATTAAAACCGAGTAGATAAGTTAATGAAACTTGGCGTTTATTGATCCTTTAACTGTCTCTACGACAGAAGCATTGATTTTATTGCTAAACAGTTGATTTAGAGCGTTTTAATTAAGGTTGTTACATTACCATTCTCTGTTACTTAATGTAGATAATAATCTTATTTAACAATTGAAATAGAGGTTTTAACTGACTGAAGTACCTACATTTATAGTTTAGGTAAGTTTTACTGATTGTCAAAATGAAATATTGTAATTGAAACCGGGTAAAATTATGTGACCTGAGTGCGGAGTTTTGTATGTTTAGCAAATTTTGCTTTAGTGCTCAATGATGTAATTTAATGTGATTGTTTTTTAAATAAGTCATATTTGTTTGTATAGTGAATACTTGTAGGTAATAACATCGTGGATTAATTTATCTTTCTGTAAACTCAAAATAGCACAGGTTTACCTAGGTGCTTTTTAGTTGCTATTACCGTTTAATATTTTTTTTGTTGTAAAAATGATAATACATTAAAAAAATATATTTGACGTTCACAAAAGAAATATAACCTACTTACTTAATTAAGTTATTTTTCGTTTGTGTTTTTTTATTCCTCATAGTTTTTCCTTTTTTTCTGTAACCACATAACATCTTGCTCTGTAATAATTATGCGTCAGAATTCGCCTAGATAACGGCGAAAACAATTATTACCTGCTTAATTTATCTATTACGAAAAAAAAATACTACCATTATTATAATTTTAATGATTTTTCATTTACTAGGATTCGAACCGGGACCACTTGATGTGTAGGCAGCGTTGCTGATCACTCTACTACGACGGCTTCAAACATACTGAGTATAGAGATAAAAATCAGTCTGATTCTCATGAAAGCGCACCAACATCGCACTATACGTAAGTACTTATATTAATCTATGCTAAACACTCCATGCCACAGTCCATAAAAACTAGGCAAAGAATTTTCTTCATAGAGCCAATTTCAATACAAAAGTCGCGGAAGCGAGCTTAAAATAATGAGTAGTTTTATCGTTAATCAAATCAACAATATCAATAAATACTCATTAAGGGCCATTAGTGAATCACGAATTTGTTTATTCTGCCCAGCAATAGTTCAATGTAGACTTATCTTTATTGGGAATCTGTCCTTAGCCCTTATAATGAAAACTGTGATTTGATAGACAACATTGTATTTGTCATTAAAAGTTGGTAGTTATTCGATTGTCAACTCTATTACTTTTAGAAAGGATGCATGACTTTCCAACTGGATCACAGCGATATAGTTGTATGGGATCCCATTGTTATTCTCATACGTCACATCAAGGGGTAAGACGAGGGAACTCTGTATAATTAGTTTGTTTATTATCTCGATCGGTTTATTCGCAATTGGATCTTTTGAATAATTTATAAGTGTGCCATTTGATTTTTCAGTGTGCCACTAAAATACGTTTCATTGATTTTTGTGCGCAATAAAAGGCAAACGTATTTTTAGACATACTTACATTCAAACAATCACGTTTGTAAACCCAAAAGAGGTTTAGTCCAACCTTTGGAAACACCTGGTTGAGATAAGGTTGAGACAGAAAGCCATATCCGGCACTAGGTCATATAGTGCCTCAAAATGTTGAGAGGTTGCCAGTTTGTCACCTTTTTTTCGATGGAAAATCCTATACAGACTGTACCACCTGTGGGCTACACAGTGCGGCGTGTGTCTGAATCTCCCGGGAGTTTCCGGGAATACCCACTAAAAACCATCGTTACCCTCGCAGCCCTTTGTGTGGATGTTTCGTGAAAGGCGCACAGTGTACTCCTCGTCTCCAAAATCATCTCACGGCTGCCCGACCCAATTGCAGGCCGGGCTGCTCTTGAGGGGGATTACCTTAGTACTAGGGCAATCCCTGGTGAGGTGAGGCAATCCGGTGTGCATATGGGGAGCCACTCTATGTGCAGGCCTCACTGTAGGGCTGGAGAAGACTCCCGGGGACGATCTGGTGACAAGGCGCACGTAGTGTGCCGATCCCAAATGCGTTCATAAGGGCTTAGGAGGGTACCGGTGGGTTTTAGTCGAGTAGGACCTGCGCCGGTGAGTCCAAGTGCACCCAGCCAGCGTGCGGTATGGTCCGTAAATGGATCGTATCGTCACAAAAGAAGGGCTAGTGAAGACTGCCCGTCCGTCTACGCCGGATGGGGGGGGCTAGAGGATCATTCTGCTTTTATGCCTTCCAAGAGCTTTGTTTTTGGCTGGCGAGTAAAGCAGAGGTAAGATTTCTCAGTCAACCCATGGGAGGGATATAGGGTCAGCATCTACAGGCTACGGTAGCTGATTTTCATACCACATTGCGGCAAATAAGGCGGACGCTCGTGTCAAACTTGATTTCGATTGACATTAGGTGGCCCGTATGCTTCTTGATATGAAAAATGTGCTTCGTAAAAGCTTTGGAAACATTTCTCCATGGTTATATCATCTCTATACATTTCGTTCACTGCACAACCTCCTTATCAGGCCAACAATCACTCTTTGCTGATGTGTCTGATGAATGAACGTTTTGTGATGCTAATACACAGATTACGTATTAAAACTACAGCTTACAATATCAATTGGAAAACGACTTAACTGTTATCAAAGCAGCTTTTAAAATGCACTCTTAAAGACCATGACAGAAAGTTTGTTTTGCAATGTGGTATTAGGATTTGAGCTTAGGGTGATAAATTCGCTGACAGTAAAAAGGGTGTAAGTACAGTTTAATTGTTTTTATACAATCTCCACTGTAAATTGAGCAAGTTAAGGTTGGTTTTATAAAATCAACAACTAGTTTTAAAGTGAGGGTAATGAGGTATGAGCTAATAGAACACGTGTACTCTTATCTCTGATTAGTCGTCAAATTCAGCGTTTGTTTATTAGGAATTGTTATGGTAAATTGCTTGTGAGTGATTAATGGGTATCGTCTTTGTTAATAATAAACGGAAAAACTTTCGATCTTAAATCACGCGCTGTGTTTGAAGAGATGTAAAGATTGTGATGCCTTTTCTAGGTAGACAAATAGATCTTTATAAAAAACTACAGTGAATTAAACACTGCTATAGTTACGATGGCCGAATAACCACCAGGGATTTGGTTTTAACAAAATGTATTTTTTTTTACTTTACTAATCTTTTTCTTTCGGATAATAAAATATAGACTGCCTTTATTACTCAATGAAAATATAGCATCCTATTGTTGGAAGAATTTATGAAAATCATGTCCAGTAGGTCAAACACACAAACATACAAATCTTTTCTCCTCATAACGAGTATTAGCGTTGACTTGATAGAAATGTAAAACTACACATTTTAGAACTTAGGCCCGTATTACAGAATGACACTCAGAAGTCAAACATGTCTTGAGAATCATTTGTCACTTTCTAACACGCATAAAGTGATAGAGACGTAGGACGCTCAAGTCAGCGTTCATTCTTGAAACTCATTCTGTAATACGAACATTAGTGTGAGTGAGTATTTAGTCTAATCGCTCCTCTTAGATTATAATGAAGAACGTAATAAACCTTATGCTGCGGTTTATACGGCTGCGCTTTGTTTAAAATATAAAGCTTTGCTGAGCCCAGCACTAGTGTTGCCCAAATGCAAGAACAAGACGAGACTTGGCCAGTCTTGGTCTTGGTCTTGCGCCAATACACCTGGTCTTGGTCTTGGTCTTGGTCTTGCGCTCCCAGTCTTGGTCTTGGTCTTGGTCTTGCAGCAAGACTCTTGCAAGTCTTGCAATTACCTATTAGACTATTGTTATTTATTAAAGTTTACTTTAGATCTTAGGAATATCCATAGTAAAGACCAATCAAATTAATAAATGTCTGAAGATTTGATAAGAAATTCGATAACTGCCACATGGTTATCAACTGAGCTATATGCCGTTTTCCATGGGAGTAATTGTTTATTAATAAACATTTACGCTTTATAAGCTAACATGTGCTAAAACATGTAAAAAACAAATTAATTACAATAAATTGACTGTATTTTAAAGAACAATATCTCTCTAGAAAGAGATTGAACCCTCAACCTATCTTTACCATATCCAATCATAATTCTACTTGCGTGATCAGTATAATGTATTCGTTTCCATTCTAAGCAGACTGAAACTTATTTATTCTTTGGAACACTTGTGCTCTTAAAACTATACCTAGGCCCTGTGGCGGCAATCAATTAGTGTCAAATGTTGTGATTTCGGCGCGGCGGCACCGATTGTTGTATGTGATTTAAAGAAGCCGCCGGCGCGTGTATCATCACCATGTAGGTACTTCCGAAAAGCGGCAAATTTCTTTGAGAAGTCAGTACAAAACCTTTGATGTCGCATTATCAAAGTGCCGATGGTTAAAACAAAACTATGCATGCACTCTGTTTGATTTTAATGGATATTTTTTTATATGCTATGTATGTTAATGGTAGGTATTGGTCGTAATGCGCATAGGTCCAGTTTTTCATATTCTTTGATACAGTTTTTTGCGTTTCATAGAATTTCTAAGCGTACCTATACACCGAACTGTTATACCTAACTACTCCCTGAAATAGCGCTAAGTCCTAGCTGCAAGACGCAAGACTCTTGCGGGATTAGTCTTGTTCTTGCTCAAGTCTTGCACGGTCAGTCTTGGTCTTGGTCTTGCTAAAAATACGCGGTCTTGTTCTTGGTCTTGGTCTTGCATTTTTGCAAGACCAAGACCAAGACTGCAAGACCAAGACTGAATTTGGGCAACACTACCCAGCACAGCACAACATAGTTCAATATTGATAGTTCATCCTTACGCCATAAACCTTTCTCTTTCTCACATTGGCTATCAATAAGAGAACGTATAAAACTCAAATTATTTGGGTTGTCACAAACATAATAATCAAGAGGATAGAATTGCTTTGGTTCGCATTTACTGCCGGAACCAGTGTCGCCGCTTTATCCCCTCTACTTACTATTATAAAGTTAATTATTTCTTTTTCTATCGGGTGGTTAACCAGGTACGTCAGAGATTTATAAGTTTATATTTTCTGTCCTCTGACGTGAGTTGTTTATGACTGATAATGTTTTGACAGCAGCAGGGAACTGCTACCACCAAAAATTTTTGCACAACCGCGGCGCCATCTATCTCGCTCGAATAATTGTGTAAAAATCTATTAACAGTATGAATAACTTTATGTTCTTACTAAGATATTTGCCAGCAAAATCTTACCAGGACAGATTAAATAAAACTGGAATTTATCGAGCGAAATAAATAAACAACAGACCGGGCGATTACCAAAAATCGGCACTTAGGCGTAAATTAAAAATACATTTAGCGAGAATCGCAGCGAACGCTGATGGCCCATACATCACGCGTATCTGATCACAGCTCCGATTGATTTTCGGAAATCGCCACCGAATAACCCGGCGATAAAGTGATTTACACTTGGGACACACTGCCTTTAGGGATGTGGAGCAACTTTAATGTAGAAGCATCAGTAATAAGAAGATACTTATTTTAACCTATCGGAAAAGTTCGGTAGGTAATTATTAGGTCGATGTTCATTTGGGGTCCACGTCCGTAAGCCTCCTCATGTCAGACCCTGGTAACGTGGTGGGGAAACTTTCTCGGCGGGTATATGGCTTTTGATGTCAAGCGTGTCCCCTTGGCATTCAAAGCCACATGCCATTGTCGAGTAGTTTTTGTTTTCCAACCACGGCTAGTTCCGGACGGCCCTTTTCAGGGCCACGACCGCGCCCGAAGTTCGCCATGTGCGGCCCGATGGCTGCTCCCGATGTCCTCGTCAGGAGGACGCGCCAGGTCGAGCAGCCGTCGGTGGAGGAGTGGCTACTAGCCACCAATTGGTGCAAGGAGTGCCTAGACGGGCTCGGTGCAGTTGCGCTCACGTGCGTAGATCCGGAGCCATCCCGTAATAGCGCACTTAAGGTCAGGCCAGAGGATGGTTAGTGAGTATGGAGGAAACGCCTTTACCTCGCGTCCCACATATCCCCTGCGGTTAGCACTACCCCGCAGGGACGATGCGTAAATGCATTTGATCTCCCAGTCAACAAAAAAAAAGGTCAATGTTCATTTGAAACCTTTATCCTCGAGACTTGTCTTAATGGTAGGCGTTGATAAGGCCAGAGGTGGAAGCGATGTTCACTTGACACCATCATCCTATGAAGGACTGGGTCCAAGGTTTCTTTTGTAAATGAGAGGATCACAAAAACACTTTGGCTGTTCGGGAATATTATCCATTTGCTCATTTTCGAGCTTTAGTTGGTACCACAACATAAAAAAAGTTATCCAAACTATCCAGCCATGTGTTCTTCATCCTTATCGGGCAACGATCGGCGGGCGCGATTGATCCTATAATGACTTGATTATCGTATTAGCACAATTTACACCGTGGTGTTAGCGAGCTCCTTTCAATCCACTTTCCTCTTTGTCCCCTTGAAGATTCATACCGATCTTCATCGGGCATGTTTGCAATTTAAAACCTTCTTGCTTATTCCTCAATAATATTCTAATGTACTATCCATTTAATATTTATTAACGCTTAATGCATTTAATAATTATAATTCATCTAATAAAATGTATCGGAGCTATAAAATTAACTATATAATTTTATTAGCTATTCCGTGGTCAATTGACGATCAAATAAGCAGTCTTTGGTTGGAATCTCAGTATCAAAGAAAGTATTATCGATTTATTTTAAGCAATTAAGGTGACAAATTATAAACCAATTATCTAGCTAGCTCCAATTAAGTAGGTATCATTAAGAAGTCGTGTGCTATGGATACTACATAACGGACAAATATACATAATAATCTAGATATCTCATAAATACAATGACTCGTGAACAAATGTCCGTGTTCATCACATAAACATTTGCCACTACCAGGATTCGGACCCGGACCGTCGGATGTGTAGGCACTGATACTGACCGGTCCACCACGGCGGCGTTGATAGACATAGTATGTATACTCGTATGTAGTATATATTATGTTATGTTATCGAATGTTTGAGAAATGTGAAAGAAGAAAATATTATGGAATAATTTTTGCGTATACTATCGCGTAAATATTTTCAATACTAGAAAAAATACACTGAAAAAATCGACCTGCCTCAGGCTGGAATCGAACTCAGCATCTTCCGCAAATCTTTTTTCTACAAGAAAATATTCTTTGTTGATCCCAAATAAATGAGTTGGCTGGGACCCAACTGCGAACGGGGGAGGCAAATGACGAATCATTAAATTTCAAATCTTTAAATTCCCTAAATTAAATTTCATTAAAAAATTCACATCGCTATCTTTCTCTGAGTTCGACAATTTTAAGTCCTATAATTCTAAGATGGAAGAGCTTTTAACTATGATAATCTCTTTATTGAGTAATTAGTGTGTTTTTTTTAATACACGTATTGTCAAATAAAATAAAGTTGTTTTCTTTTCCATATTATTCTATATAAAATACTAATTGATTATCTTTCCCCGTGACACTTTAGAGATAAATTAATGGAGATCTATTCTATTCACAACGTTATAATAAAATTTTAAGAGTCACTCGAGAAGAGCAAATGTATAGTTCGGCTGCTTAGTCGGATCCTAATTAAAAGTCAGTGCTTGAGAGCTATTAGCGTAAAATTACCCCGCCCTGCGTAATGTCGCCCGGCAGAATGTTCTCGGGGCGACCTAGATTGTTCTAGATCAGGCACGCTGTTATTTTTTGTAAAGGGTTCTTTGGTTTTTAAAACAATTTATTTAAGTGATTTTGCCAGAATTTTTATTTTATTTCAAAGGACATTCGGTGATATTACCGACCGTTATGCGAAATGGACGACTTTGACAGTGCACCAGCTTTGGTATCGTGTGCATTAGAATACTGCAATCTTGTGAACGTTGGAATGAAAAATATTATGAAAAAGGAAGGCCCAGGCGATGGTGGATGACACAAATTCATCGAAATAGAACAAGGTTTCTGAATCTCATTTCAAACCACTCTCCACGTCGCACTGAAACCGAATGCGAATTTGATACGCTTCTCTTTTATCGCCCAAGAAACCCTTTGAAGCGGGCCAAAAAATCGACACCGAGCGGAGAACAGGCAAGCCCGAGAACGAGAACGCAAGAAACTAATCACATTCACGCTTCTCGGGTGTTCTCGGGGGTTCTCGGTGTAAGTCTGGAGGGCGCAGACGTTCACAAGTTTTGAGTTGTCGGATGGACAGATGTGTTGCCATAATCGTAGTGTGAGGCAGAGTGATGGCTCTGCTTTCCATAAAACGCCAGTCCTACTCAACAAATTTGATAAAAGTCTGATGGTAAATAAAATATTAGAAATACAAAAAGTTTTGAGTTCGACCAACTATTCAACACATTGACTAGGTGGTCGAATTTCAAACATCGACCGTGATAATTTTAATGCAATTTCGTGCCCATGTAACTGTACTTATGTAAGTAGGTATTAAGTAATTACAAGCTACTGTCTCTTCCACAGACACAACGTTTTCCGAGGAGCGTAAATGAGGGGCGGTCTACCCCAGCGGGGGCGGAAGGTGGCCGGGTGGGGTTGTGGCCTTAATTACCGCCGCTTTTATAGTTTTAATGAGTTCATTTTGGAGCCGGCCTAACAAGCGGCGTAATACGTATTTAAACCAATTTTGAAATTAATATCGAAGTGTTGTGCTGTGTTTTTATCGATAATTCATAAGTACAATTGTAATAATATTATGATTTAATTTAAATAGTTCACTTTCGTTTGTTGGTTCACTGAAAGGTTTGTTACTTTTTGGGTTTGATGCCCCTTTTATAAAAGTGACAGCCCGGCGTGCTTGTACTACTCTGAGGCACTAAATGGGTCATACATCCGGATGTGGCTTAATGTGTAAATTTTTTTAGCTAACGATTCACGAGATGAGTACGAGAATTAAAAATAAATATAATTCATTATCATTGTTTCTGAGATTTCATAATTTGTTTATTTTTTAAAGTTATACTCTTACTGCTGAGATGATTTTGAGTGTAACATCTGTCCATGTTGTTGGCTTTGTTTATTTGCTTACTTTTCGTAAGCGACAGAATGGCAACTTGTCACTATTTGGAGTCACTGCCATATGTGGCTTAATGTGTAACAAAATGTTACCTAAATCTCTGCCCAACCCCTCTTGGGACTACGAGCGTGATCGTATGTATGTTAAAAGTAATTATATCTACTACGTATAATTATTTATATCTTTCTCTTTATAAACTTCTTTTAAATAATTTGCCAATTTATATAAATAACTTACTGCAATGTCACAAATACATTATTTATATAGGGTAAAATTTTATCTCTCACATTTTGAAAACGACCGTAAATATCACGATTAAATCCTGGTTTGATTAAAATAAGGTTCTACGATGCATTATGATTCTATTTAACCGAAATGGATGAAATCAAGAAATCCGAAACAATTCGTCGCGGCGACATCACTAAAATCTTATCAGGAGCGCTCGCCGGTCGAGTCGACTATTTTGTCGATATTAATTAAAAAGGGGCCTGTACAAGTTAATATTAAAGAAAATTAAGCAATCTCCGTGCACAGTGTAATGAATTTACAGAACAAACTCCAACTTTGTTGCGGCGTAAAACGGTTGGCTTTATGCTGGCCGTTTTAATTTCGCTGACGAACAAAATAACTTGTTCCGAACTCCTTTGTGAGTTGATTAGGCTGGCGAATTACGTTGCGTTTAAGCGTTAATTAAATTTAATTTGGAAAAAAGCTGCTAATGTTTGACATTACGTGACGTTAACACCTGCTTCTTGTTGCTTGATTAAAACTCTTATTGAAGCTACGTGCGATTTGAAGTTAGCCACGACAGCCGCATTCGCATAAAAACTTCATGTATAACTCTATTAGATGTAAGCCAATTAGTAAATTACAAAAATAATCCTTATCTAAAGAATTGCAAATAGGAAAAAGATTATCATTAGTGTTAAAGGCGTGTATGCTGCGATTCATCGTGTCGATCAATCTGACGAAAATCGTAACGATCGATCGCTACGCCTAACATTTATCGTTACGGTATTCATGATTGCATGCTGTTGATTTGCAATCGTCTTCAATTAAGTAAATCGTTAACGATCTTGACATAAACTAGCGATGCGTCGTTTAGATCTGTCTGAAACGACGGATCGTTAAGATCAATAGCACCGTATATAGGGCCCTTCACAGTAGACCATAGTTAAATATCACTACATTTTTGTTTTGTTGTGTAAGTAAGGTTGCAGAGCTCCACGGGGTAGAGAGGGGATTATGGTTGGTAGCGCGCGAGTGTGACGTCAGTGTGCCAAGCGTCTATAGACTACGGTGACTATGTCACCAGGCAGGCCTATGGTTATCTGCCAAACAACTGACATACAAAGCATAGGCTCAACGTGTGAATATGAAACTCGCGCGAAGCTTGTGGACGCAATGTATTGAGCTCCAGTACCTCGTCAACGCACGTTGTGTGTTTGCGCGTAGAGATTCGCAGCGAATTCGCTCTTCTGGACAAGGGCTAACGCGAACTGCATAAGCAGTAGATGTCACCGCGGTTGTTAGTTCTTGGATTTGAAGCCTCTTTTACGTTGGCAATGGCAACCTGCCATTATTTTGAGCCATTACTAATTACAATTACAAACTGTAAAAGAAGGATAAAATTGCAGAGTTCCTTGCCGGTTCTTCTCAGAACAAAGGCCTCCTGGTAGACTGTAAGTGTACAAATTGTACCTTAATGAATAAAGAAATTTGACTTTGAATTACATGGCCTACTCAATCCTGTTTGGGACTGTGTGCGTGATTGTATACACAATCACGCACCAACATTTCATACATATGTATGAACATTTCATACATATGTATGAAATGGAATAATTTTATTTTTGCGTTTACAAACGCGTAAATATAATACTAGAAAAATGCACTGAAAAATGCACACACAATCCGGGTGGACGCGTTCACCAATTTCGCCACCGAGGCACTGCTTTTCGCTGTCGAAATTTGTCAGTGTTTGGTGCTTATGTTTTTATGGATTGTGGAAGGTGCGGGTTCGAGTCCCGCCTGAGGCAAGTCGATTTTTTTTCAGTGCATTTTTCTAATATGTATGAAATGTTTGGAAAGGCTCCCAAATAAAACATAATAAACTATAACAGAAATACTCCTGTCGTTATTCTTAGTCCCCCGTCTCAGTACATAGTATGAAACGCGTCAACAATTTTTTTTATTTACAATTTTTTTACTCTAAAGCTAAAGAACATTTCATTAAGAACATTCCCATACATACATACAATCACGCTCGTAATCCCATGAGGGGTTAAACAGAGCCTTAGGTAACAATTTGCTACACATAAAGCCACATCTGGCAGTATAGGCCATGCAGTGCCTTTAAATAGTGACAGGTTGCCAGCCTGTCGCCCACATAAAAGGGGCACCAAGCCCAAACAGTAACAATCCTTCAGTAAACGATCAAACGCAAAAGCCAACAATCTGAACAGATGTTACACTCAAAATCATCTCAATAGTCTGGGTAATAAACATTCACAACCATCATGAAATTAAATTACAACATACCGCAAATTCCGTACATTAAAACAATTCACAAAACTTGAACTCAATACTGATAATACTTGTAGCAACGCAATCACACAACTTCGGAATAATAACTTTCTAACATTGTTGGTGAGAGTAATCAAATTCACGCATCAACAATTTTCGGGTGTCTGGCACCCATGGGTGTACCCAATATGGGCTAGCTAGTAGGGTGAGCTTCCCACCCGAGGGGAGGGGTTAATGGGCTCGCAATTATCGCCCTATTAAGTAGTTTAGGGCCGTTATTCTACTTTATGGACTTCGGAGGCTTTGTATATATTGTGTTATACCTACGCTAAGTGTTTAGAGAGGGTGCCGTGAAAATGATAGGTACAAGGATATTTTCTTTATTTACTTAAAATATTTAAGTAGTGATAGTAGTTATAATTATACCATCTAGATGATTTTGAGTGTAACATCTGCCCTAGTCGTTAGTTTACTAAAGAATTTTTACTATTTGGATTTGGTATTCCGTTTGTGTAGGCGACAGGCTGGCAACTTTTGTTGATTTTATGCGTGGGAAGTATTGAATAAAGATATTTAGTTTTAATCAATTGTTTTATTTTACTTTAATAATTTTACAGTGGTATTAATCACACAGAGAGAGCGGGAATATATCTGTCATCTGTCACTTGACAATATTTACTTTTTTTTAAAGTTAATGGCATTGACAACTTACTTATACAGAAATCTGATATTACAACAGCAACCTACCCTGCCACTATTTTGGGGGAACTGTGTGGCCCATACTGCCAGATGTGGCTTTTGGATATAAGCTACCTAAAGCTCTGCTCAAGCCCTTTTGGGATACTGAGAGCTCTATTATATGTATTATTTATTTGAAGTATGGATGTATTTGAAGCGTCGGTGGCGTAGTGCGTAAGAGCATCGTCTCCCACCCGGGAGGCATTGGTTCGATCCCCGCCACGTACCAATGTGTTTTCAAATTTTGAATTCATATGTACGTTTAATCGACGCTTTTACGGTGAAGGCAAACATCGTGAGGAAACCTGTACACACTTATGAAGAAATTATTAGGTTGTGTGTGAAGTCGACCAACCCGCACTCGGCCAGCGTGGTTGACGAAGGCCTAATCGCCCCTAATGTGGGGTAGGCTCGAGCCCCTCGGTGGGGACATTATATGAGCTGTTGATGTGATGTGATATGTATGTATTTAAATAATACTATTTAAGTAAAGTGCGAATACGAAGTATAACTTTAATTGTACATAGTCACATAACACATGATGGCTGTGTGATGGCAGCAGAGTAGAATAGCATCACTCTATATCCTCCAGTGGGTAGCATGTGACTAATAGATCAGCAAAGGGATATTGGTCACCTTAGACTCCGTCCACCAATCCGCATTGGGCAAGCGTAGTAGACAACTGCCTAAACCTCCTTCGATGACAAGGAGAAGCCTTGTGTCCTAGAAGTGGGTCGAGTTAAGGTCGTGGGTAGTATCATTTATCCTACTTAAATAAATACTCTATAACGGTAGCGTTATATGTATAATGAAATTCTTGGTGGAGTAATCTGATGCTGATTACACATAGAGACTAACTCTGGCAGTACTAAATATAATGAAATATTAGACTCAAATTTTGAGGTTTTAGATAAATTATCCTCCCCACTTGTAATGAATAAAAATTCTAAAAATAATTTTATCAACCTTGTCCACCAAAATATTCAAGGGATGTCAGGCAAAAATTTAGAATTGGAGCTATTTATGAATTGTAATAATATTGACATATTGTGTGTTACAGAACACTGGCTTAAAAGCCATCAGCTCATGTTTAATTTTAGTAATCACCATGTTGTCAGCTCGTACAGCAGAAAAAACATATTACATGGTGGTTCATTAATAATTCTAAAAAGAATATTATATGTAAGGAAAGAAATGACCTCGTAAGTATGTCTGTTGAGCGAGTTACTGAAATAGCTTGTATAGAGTTTGAACAATTCATTGTTATTAGTGTATACAAACCACCATGTGCCCCTTTTGAACAATTTTTAAAAATTATGGAAGATGTCCTATTTAAAATCAGTAAATGTCGTAAAATAATTGTTATCTGTGGAGACTTTAATATTAACATATTAGAGACAAACTCAATCACTTGTAATTTTTTAAATTTATTTAAGTCGTATGATTTGGACTACGTTTTTTATGAACCCACAAGAATTACTGAAACAAGTGCAACTTGCATTGACAATATTTTTACTAACCGAAAACCTAGCCAAAAGTCAATTATTAATATGTTGCACTCTGATCATTGTGGTCAATTAGCATCGTTTCCTAGAAAAAAAGTTGAAGTGCAAAGAACGAAAATAAGTTTTATCCCTATAAATGCAAGCCGAATTGAAAAATTTAAATCGAAATTAATTGTGAAGCTACCATGTTTGCCTTATAATGATTGTCCGGATAAGCTATACAGTTCTTTATTTAATTTAATAAATGATGAATTTACCAACACTTTTGTGCCAAAAGTAAAGACGATCTGTGATCATCTAACCTTTAGTGAATGGGCAACGCCTGGTATCTACAATAGCAGGAATAAGTTGTACGATTTGTATGGTCAAAAATCATTTAATTTTGATCCAGTATTTGTTAATTATGTAAGAGACTACTCTAAAGTTTTCAAAAGAGCCTGTTCCACTGCCAAGTCAGTTTACTTAAAAAACAAAATTAAGAATTCTACAAATAAGATTAAAGAAACCTGGAATATTATTAACAGTGAAACTGGTAGGAGTCAAACACGCTTCCGTAATATTAACTTAAAGATTAATAATGTAAATGTTAAAGCTGATTTGGAAGTAGCGATGGAATTTGAAAGGTTTTTCTCAGATGTTCCCATACAGACTACTAAATCACTTCAGTCGTCTTCCACGTCAGCTGAACAGCTGCTTAAACAAAATGTATCATCATGTGATAGTAACTTTGAATTTACAGCTGTTAATTATAAAGATATTATAAATACGTTTAAAACTCTA
Organism: Elophila nymphaeata; assembly: GCA_955850985.1. Taxonomy (NCBI): domain Eukaryota; kingdom Metazoa; phylum Arthropoda; class Insecta; order Lepidoptera; family Crambidae; genus Elophila; species Elophila nymphaeata. The sequence continues at coordinate 10,071,633 of OY039089.1, read as the reverse complement.
GACCTGAAAAAATCTATGGATCTTTGGGGACTGTCAGTCAGGACAATCTCATCCATTATAACTATAATAGCTCCTTATTTAGTAGTCGTATTTAACAATTGTATTGACTCTTGTGTATTTCCTGACTTGATGAAACATAGTAAAATTATACCGTTATTTAAATCTGGCGAAACCTCAGATCCCACCAATTTTCGGCCTGTTTCTATTCTACCGACTTTAAGTAAGATCTTTGAAAGACTAATGCTCAATCAACTATTAAAGCATTTCAATAAATACAACATATTTCATCAAAAGCAATTCGGGTTCACTCGGGGTCGCTCCACCATTGATGCGGGAGTTGAGTTGTTAAAGGAGGTATTTGCTGCTTGGGAAGAATCACGCGATGCCCTTGGGGTTTTTTGTGATTAATCTAAAGCATTCGACTGTGTTAATCATGATACTCTGGTCAGGAAATTACACCATTACGGCGTTAGGAACAAGGCTTTCAACCTCATGACTTCATACCTGAGCAATAGAATACAGAAAGTTGATATAAATGGTAAAAGATCTCCAGGTTCTCTAGTCACAATAGGTGTTCCGCAGGGCTCAATTCTTGGTCCATTTCTCTTTCTAGTGTACATAAATGACTTGCCTTACTACATAAGGGACAATCATGACATTGTGTTGTTTGCGGATGACACTTCTTTGATTTTCAAAATAAATAGAAAATTAGATAATTATGACGAAGTGAACAATGCACTTGCGAAAGTAGTTTATTGGTTTGATATTAATAACTTGTTGCTGAATGAAAAAAAAACCAAATTAGTTAAGTTTACTACACCGAATGTGAGATGTGTAGAAACTAATGTACAAATAAATGGAGTAGAATTGAAACCTGTAGAAACAACAACTTTCTTAGGAGTAATGTTAGACTCTAAATTGCAATGGGGTCCACATATTGTAAAACTTTCGGGCAAACTAAGTTCCGCGGCATATGCAGTTAAAACTATTAGGCGGCTAACTGATATAGATACTGCTAGAATGGTTTATTTCAGTTATTTTCACAGCATAATGTCTTATGGAATTCTTCTCTGGGGGAGTGCTGCAGATATTGATACCATCTTTGTTCTGCAAAAACGGGCTGTTAGAGCAATCTATCAACTAGGTCCGCGTGACTCCCTCAGAGAAAGGTTCAAGGAGATAAATATTCTAACTGTGTCATCACAATATATACTGGAAAACTTACTATATGTAAAGAAAAATATTATGAATTTTTCCGAGAAATGTCATACGCACAATGTAAATACTAGGAAGAAACACGATTTGGTTGTATATAAAACTCGTCTCCACAGAATAAGCAATTCCTTTATGGGCCAATGTATACGTTTTTACAATAAGCTTCCGAAGAATATTAGAGACTTACCTATTAATAAATTTAAAAAAACTGTAAAATCTAAATTATATAAAAAAGCTTATTACAAGTTAAATGATTATTTAAATGATCCAAATGCGTGGGAGTAAAATCTGCCCAAATTTACGCATTTCAAATTGTAATTTATTCATATTGATATATCTATGGACATGTAATGATGTTTTGAAATCATTACGAAATTGTAAGCTGCGGAGTTTCTTTCGCCATTTCTTCTCCGTCTCAGCATAATAATAATTATTTAAGTAAAATAATTATTTCGTCGAAATGGTGGTAGGGCTTTTGACGATTTAAAAGTACTTAGCAAAGTCCATTTAAATAAAGAGCTTTTTCATTTCATTTCATTTCATTTCATCAAACATTCAGTTTTGTATCTACTATACAAAACCGAATGTTTGTGTGATGAACACGAACATTTGTTCACGAATCATGTTCTTTTAAGGTGTCAACAAGCCAAAGCCAGCGGCCCGGCGGCATTGCGTGTTTTGCGAGCAATTCGCGTGTTCTTGAAATAATCATGCCAAAATAATACACCCATACGAAAGTAGTTTGGGTTGACAATTTAGTAGACCGTCGGGCTAAACTGCCAGGACTAGTCAAGTCACCTGGGATATACAGCTGTGCCGGCGGCTTTGGTGTGTAGACACCTTTATACATACAATATTCATTTAAGCAGTATTGTATTATCTGTGATTTAAGATTTAGTATCTAATATCCCTACAACAAGTTCTAAATTATACTAAACTTGAGCTTGATAATAATGAAGAAATATATTACATTAGCGGTCGCACGCGGCTTCGCTCGCGTCAATGTTGGTTATTGCGCCAAATAGTATCCCATATCCTTCCCAGGGTCTTAAGCTATCTTCATACCAAATTTCATTATAATTGGTCCAGTAGTTACGGAGCCCATTCAATGCAAACAAACAATCAATCAAACCTTTCCTTTTTATAGTTTTAGTAAAGATTAGCGGTCGCCCACGGCTTCGCTCGCGTCAATGTCAGTTATCGCACCAAAAAGTATCCTATATGTCATTTCTAGGGCCTCTAACTATATTCGTACCAAATTTTATTATAGTCTCTTCAGTCGCTTCATGTCACGCCTAAACCTCGTGATAGCGTAACAAACAAACTCTTTTTCACATTTATAATATTAGTTAGAATTATTTAAAATACAATAACAAAACTAATAGGTAAGCTACAGATTTACAAACAATTTCCGTTACATAAACTTGCCAATAAATTTAAAAAGAAATTAGCATAGAAGATAAATTTTCTCAGAAGACGAACTTTCATAAAATTTATTTAAAATTCGTACGTAAAAAAGTAAAGAGAAAAATTAAAAAAGTAATTTCATAATAATACGTAAGGATGGCCCACCGATGGCCATATAACTATTTTCAAACCTATAGTAGTGTGGGTGACATATACCCCCAACCCCAAATAGATTGAGTTCAGAGTACCTATAACCACAGTGTAAATAAGACTTCTATAGACTATGCTGTATAACGAAGAAAAAGAGTGTCTTAAATAACATGTAGGTATCCTCATTATAATTGTCTAATCTTGCTACGTAGAGAATAACTCGTTACGTTTAAACAATACGACCGATTTACGTTAATGAGACAAAGTAACAACTTAAGTTAGCAAATGCTATTCCAACAGAAGTGACCTATAACCTTTTCCAATTAGAGGAATATCAGAGGCACCGAGTAAGACAATTCAATTGGCTCTTAAATTTACTGAATAGCAAAGCATTCGAGACTTGTCTATGCGGACTTCTAGGAATCTTTCATTTATCAGATTCTCATAAGAGAAAAAGGGATAGGAATATGCAAATTGCTTGGAACCGACGGACGGAAACTGTGTCCTTAAAAAACCCGACTCTATTTACATAGTCAAAACAACTGTTTCTCTTTGAAAATTTTCAGCGTTTTAAGCTGTTTCGTCGAGAGAAACAAGCACCCATTGTTACGACTTCATTTGCTCTTAAAATGTTTTGCTCTTATAGGGGTATTGATTCAAAGTGCCCGTAAGCAAGAATGCGAGGTATTTTTACGATTTGAAACGAGAAAATGAAAAATATATTGCTTTAAACCTTAGCCATTCTTGGCGAAACGATTTTATCAGGCTCGCCCGCTGCTACATTTGTCTATGGTATATTAAACCTTTGGTGACGCTGAAACGCTCTCTGTGGCTAAGAGCAGTATTAATAACCATCATCATCATTTGTTTCAATGCGAGCCTTGAGGAGTCATCACAACAGCTTTTTTAATTCTACCCACTACTGCGACACAAGGCCTCTCCTTGTCATCGACGGAGGTTTAGGCAGTAGTTTACCACGCTTGCCTAATGCGGATTAGTGGACGGAATATAAGGTGATCAATGCCCTTATAAATAAAACAACTTTTACGGATTTAACTCGCGTATAATAAGATTTTGCATGATGTTATTATTGCCCGACGTTTCGTAACACTTTTGAGCTTTCAAGGGATGACTAAAGATGTAGGTTGTCATATTTTATGAATTAGTCTTAGACAAAGAATCCTGGTTAAATCTACTGTCACTTTAATTATTGATTTGGAGTGTTCCGTTTTACGCAAACGGAACTCACGGTGTCATTAGGTCTTGCTGTGTGTTGGTTTGCTTGAGTTTTAATAATTTTTATTACTGGATCCCAAGCAGGTGGTACGGCCCAACCATCTTCTCTATTGAAATTTGGGTGTTTCTTTATTTCAATATCCTCGCGCAACATCCTTGGGATGTATCGACGTTGTAAAATCTAATTACACGCGAGTTAAATCCTTAAAAGTTGTTTTATTTATAATGTGTAGTGCTCGCGCAAATCTAAGAGAACATTATGATCATACCCCTTTGCTGATCTAATAGTCGCCTTCTACGACACCCATTGGAGGATATGGGGTGATGCTATTATACTCTGCCGGCATCACATGGCCATAATTTGGATTATAAAAATATTTTTCCTTCTCTGCTCTCAATTTGTCTACGCTGCTCCCTATTTGTTTGTGGTCGGTGCAGTATGCCTTGATATCGACTATACTGCTTAAGGATTTGGCATTTGATTTTTACAGTCGTGTTCTTGACACCAACCCTCCTTTGGAATTTCAACTATCTTCACCAGCTTAACGAGATTAGAAGCACGGAGGAAAATCGAGTTGAAAGTTATAAAAAAATAAAAATTCAAACTAGAAAAAAAGCAATGAAAAAAGTATTTACGCGTTTGTAAACGCAAAAATAAAATTATTCCATAATGTAAGGTAGTTTCATCTTAACTTGGGCATCAAATATTTGCAAAAAAATTTCGTACGGATCTTAGAAGTGCAAATTTCAAAGATTTGATGAAACAATGTTTACCATAAAAACATAAGCAACAAGCACTGACAAATTTCGACAGCGAAAGCAGTGCCCCGGTGGCGTAGTGGTTAACGCAGCCGCCCGGATTGCGGAAGATGCTGGGTTCGATTGCCGCCAGGGGCAATTTATTTTTAATTTCTCGCATACGTAGTATAGAGGAAGTTTTGTAATCGTCAAAAAATTAGACGTCGAGATTTTGACGATTACTGACACTAGACATAGGACACACACACAAAGACATAATTCCAAAAAAATATTATTGGGCTCAGGGAGGTCCAAAACGTGTAAATCTGTCAAAATCTCGAGGTAATTTTTTCACGATTACAAGACTTCCTCTATACTACGTATACGAGATAGTAATAATAAATGTATCTGGTACTTACTACCTACCTTCAACTACTGAAGGATCGACGGATGTATCTTATCATTAACTTTAGGAAAAAAATAACATAATATGGATAAATATTATAGCGACCTTAGTAAACATCTCCAGAAAATTATAAAATGCTTTCTTCACGATATTTAAACACATTTAGAGCAGCCAGGTGTGTTAAACTTACAGTATTACAATAAAAATAATTAAGTATAACACACAAGATTATTTCAATGTTATTAATCAATATGTGTACAGTTTTAATAACAGTCAAGAAATTTCGTGCAAATTACCGATCGGGTCAATATAGACCCATAAAGTTAATGCGGTAGTGATTCTGGCCCCAGGACGCCAATTGGAACGCAATTTCTGCGCCGCGGGGCTTCTGCTTCGCTAATGTAACATTAACATTATGCTGTAGATTTTTATACATTAATAACAAAGTACTGAGATGTATGCATAGTAGAATTTGACCACCCAGAAGAGACGGCGAAAATCGATCTTCTTACAATGCTTTTAAGTTCATTTTAAAACGCTTTAAGGTTGTTGTTAGTTGATGTATTTTGACGGATATTGATTGATATTAGTTTTGTTTTCCATAAATTATAACATAAGACACCGCCTTCGTGGAGTGGTTGGTTACGATGCCTGCATACGAAAAGGTCTGAGTTCAAATCCTGGCAGCGATAAATAATTGGGTGACAAATATTTGTTCCAAATCATGGTTGTTTATTCAATTTTTTTTAATTGTCTACTCTAGAACCAATAGAGCTGTTAAATCAAGAACAATTAGTAGCTATAAATTTTGTCAATAGTTATGAAAGAGCGAGACCTCCTGACACAGGCACAGTATGTGCTTAAAAGGAGGCCCCAACCACAGTAATTGAAAGTTGATGTTTATAATGAAAGCACTATTATTATTACGATAATTTAAACATGTAATTTATACCATAAGAGTATATTTTTTTGATATCTACCATAAAATCATAAGCACCAAGCACTGACAAATTTCGACAGCGAAAGCAGTGTCACGGTGGCGTAATGGTCAACGCAGCCACCCGAATTGCGGAAGATGCGGGTTCGATTCCCGCTTGAGTGTACTTATCTAACTAATTCAAAGTAAAATATTTCAGAGTGAAATCTGAAAATTATATTATTTATTTGTTCGTTCCTGTTTGGATTTTAAAAATGAAGGTTTGTTAATTTTTCAGCTTGATGCCCCTTTTATGTAGGCGATAGACTGTCACTTTTTTGGGACACGCGTGGCCAATACTGTCAGATATGGCTTTGTGTGTAACCAATCAGCCCTTTTAGGATTATGAGATTATGAGTGTGAGAGTACCTATGTATATATGTATAAAGCTTAAAAACACAGTGCAAAGTAAAAATATCCCGTACATACTCTCCAAGTGATTATGGACCAATTTAAAACACTTCTTTAATGACGGCATATCATGCATACGTTGTATCGACAATTAGATACGGTATTATCTTTTGGGGCAACTCAGTCGAGAAAGAAACAGCATTTAGAGCACAAAAAAAGTGTGTTAGATCGATATGTCAACTAAAACAGACCGACAGTTGTAGGCCTTATTTTAGAAAATTAAATATACTGACTTTGCCCTGCCTCTACATCTTTGAAACCATACTATTTGTTAGAAGGAATTTGGACTTATTTAATAATTGTAACAGTCGAAGGCTTTATTATAAAATTATGTACCCTCCAATCAGGACTGCTCTGTACAATAATAGTGTGTTTGGTATGGCTCCACGTTTATATAACCATCTACCTAAGGATTTTATTGAAATTGAGCGCTTTTCTATTTTTAAACAAAGATTACATAAATTATTGTTGGAAAGGGCCTATTATTCTGCCAAGGAATTCTTAAATAATAAAATTGAATGTTAGTATTGTTATAATTTTTATTTTACTTTTTTTACGACTAAATTTATTGTAATTTTTTTGACATATTATATTGACATACTGTATTATTTTAATTAATATTAATGAGTAATTGTAATGTTTTCTTTATAATTTGCATGCCGAAAGGTGAAATGTCGGTTGTTCATTTCATGTATACCTACCATCTGTACCTACCCACATTTGCAAATAAATGATTTGATTTGATTTGATTTGATTTGATTCTAATTTTATGCAAATATCTTGACTAGATAATAATATTGATATCAAATAAAATAAAATAAAAAAGTCCATTATAAATAGATCTTTTTCATAATCATCCGTATAAAGAAATGAGTCCTTTACGACCCTTAAAGTTAATGTAGTAACGATTTCAACCAGCGGGAGACCAATTGGTCGGCAATTTTGACTCCGCTTATACTTAGAATTTATATGCATTTTATTTAACAGTTAATAAAACACAATGTCGTTGTAAATATCAGATAGATAAACTATTGAGGTACCTCGGTAGAGTCTATGGGAAATAAAATAATAGATATACAACAAAATACCCATCAAGAAAATATCTTCGCGAAGAAAATAAAATAAAATGTAGAACTTTGAATAGTTGTTAGGTTTTAATGTAAAAAAATATAAAGATTTATTTTTGTCTAAATTGTAAAATCTTAAATTAGAATCTGTTGGTACACAGTTTTCATACGAACATTTTATACTTTGCTGAAGTTTATTAATAAAATAGTTATGTATATAATAATGATAGAATACATCCCAAGGAGGGTTGTCAGGCAGCATGTCAGAACCTATAGCAGTATAACGATAGCAAGAAATACCGCCCCAAATAAATAAGGAGCAGCAAAGAATAAGAAGTATATTAACTATTGTCATTTGTTCTTCTGTGTGTGTTTTTCTGTGTGTCACAAACTTGAGACAAGACGATTTATAATAAGATGGCTTATGTTTTACATTAGTTACCTGCTCGTACATTTATTTATTTAGTTCCACTAATTACGTAGCTAACTTACCACGGTCTTTAAAATTTTTAAAACAAGAAATGTAAATATTGTTGAACAAAATTAGGTTACTAATTATCTATTTAAAAAAGTGTCTATTTAATCATATTAATTACTTTAATTTGCAGTTAATATTGGAATAAATCATTAGGTATTTAGTTAATGCTATTCAATTGTTGCTTCGTGCAATTGATGAAATACATAATAAAATCACGAATTACATTATTAAAGCAATTAAAATGTCCATTGGATACACTATTGTTATTCGTTCTTCTGTGTGTACTAACTATTGTTATTTGTTTTTCTGTGTGTCACAAACTTGAGACAAGACGATTTATAATAAGATGGCTTATGTTTTACATTAGTTACCTGCTCGTACATTTATTTATGTAGTTCCACTAATTACGTAGCTAACTTACCACGGTCTTTAAAATTTTTAAAACAAGAAATGTAAATATTGTTGAACAAAATTAGGTTACTAATTATCTATTTAAAAAAGTGTCTATTTATTTTAATTATATCATATTAATTACTTTAATTTGCAGTTAATATTGGAATAAATCATTAGGTATTTAGTTAATGCTATTCAATTGTTGCTTCGTGCAATTGATGAAATACATAATAAAATCACGAATTACATTATTAAAGCAATTAAAATGTCCATTGGATACACGCCGAGTAATTGACCAATTACCGAAGATACATTCTAAATAATTGCCCTAATGGTTATTTACCTTGAATATGTCTTTAATATTGTGAAATTGATAACTAACAAGAACTGAAATCGCAATCAAAATACATTTATTTCGCAGAACTATTTACAAAAGCAACGAAATTGCCTTAGGACATCGGTCAACGTTGGAGTTACCTCACACTACCGTCTACTGGACGACCGAACAATATTTTATTAACCTCTCATCAATAGACACATAATAACAGTTTAATAGACACCGATTTATCTCCGTAACAAACCAGAGCTGGTACTACTTTAATAAAACTGGACGTAACAAAAATGAACCATATGGCCAAAGATTTAAGGTACCTGTTCGGAAAAGTAGTGTCGTGAGTAACGTTGTATCGATATAAGAATCATATCATCCTCATATTCGAAACGCGTGCCATGATTCGGCAAAATCGATCAAAGTATCGCCGGACCACCAATGAGCCTCTTAAGATGTTCAAATTGTGATGACTTGTAGTCAATATTATCGATACCACATCCTATCGACATGTCACTAAGAATGTTTGAAAGAAAACATTTAAGATTTTCAAATCCTTAATCTATGAGTTGCTGACAAATTAGTCGCCCTCTACGCAGGGGCGGTCTCATAGTAAAGGCATTTAAGCACTGCCTACCTCAATATATTACTCATACACTACTATAGATTATACGTCCTTCCTACCAACAAAATAATGCAACCTATAGGCTTCGGGCGACCTGCGTTAACGTATACATACCTACACCTACGTGCCAATATGCGCGGTAAGCACTAGTTTCATCTGCTTGTAAAAATCACACACACTACAATATTTTTTACTTGTTCAGAAACACACAACGATTGACAGTATTAAACGACAAGATTGAAATATTATAACTTGCTGGTATTATAACTAGGAAACTGACATTCTTAATTTAGCCGTATTAAGTAGGCTGACCTACTCGACCTACTGTGATTATCAATTTGATATTGTTTAGGATGCCGATTAATTTATGGGATTATTTTATTAGAAATTGGAAAATAGTTTCATCAATAAATAATGAATTACGAAATTTAAATAACCTTTCGTCGCATAAAATACTAGGAATAAATTTTATTAATTAAAAGTATTCGCAAGATTATTCTCCAGTACTCCCTAGGTGGCGCTACGTACGCTAGTGTCTGTGAATAAGGAACAAAGTAAGTAGTTTTAATCTTAATATTTACTTAAGATCTTTTTAACTTATTTGAATTTTAAAATACTTTTTATATATTATTATTTCACTTCACTGTTATAAAACACACCTTGACGTGATTAACTTATAAAAGTAAGGAAATAGTTTTAAAATGAATGAATACGCCACCAGCGCCAGCTGCGCCAGCCATTTTTTATAATCCAAATGTTTATGACTGTCATGTCACTCACGCGCGCGAATGTTGAATACTTTTTATTGCAAATCTTATTTTTAACAATATTTATCTACTTAAAATATTTGTTTTTATAGTATTGTGTTGTGTTGTGCATTTACGACGATAGAAAAATTGCAGTGTTCCCAATGTTCTGATAATTCCATTTGCTTGAAATACTGCGTAAGAAACCCAGATTTCATAGGTAAGATTTTTTTGATTAAAAGATAGGTAGTTATTTTTGTTTATTTACAAATAACTATTCATAGTTTCATGAAACTATTACACATTCATCGAATTGACCCATCCTGGGTTCGTCATTCGCAAAAAGAACAACCTGAAATACCTATATTGTCGTAAGTACATAATTGTTTTTAAGATTTTATTTTCTACTAGCGGCCCCCTGCAAGTTCGTCCGCCATGCATGGTACTATACATGTAAACCTTCCTATTAAATCACTCTATCTATTAAGTACCTATTGAAAATTACATTAACATCTGTTGCGTAGAAAAGCTATAGGTAAGCGTAGGTAGGTACAGGACGCGGGTGCGACTTTATTTTATACTAGGTATGTAAAGATTTCCGCGTAGCGTTTCAGATTGAGTTTTAGAGACTTCGATCTAAATGCCTACCTTATGTATAAATTAATGCACGCCACTGCCTCTACGACACCCATTAGAGGATATGGTGTGATGCTATTTTACTCTGCCGGCACCACATTTCTATGTCGACAGTAATACAAAAATTAAAAATATTTTTTTACCACAAATGAATTGTATCATTGAACACGCACAATTTAAACGCTTCTAAACTTCTAAAGCTTTTTACAGAACAATAACTTGCGGATCTGCCTGTACAATCGTAAATTATCGACACTGCCATATCCCTCATCCCTGGCAGTTACTAAAAAGAGTTCCCAAGAGGCACAATCAACACACATTGAATACCCCTTTGTCGTGCCGAGTGATTTATTGATTGCGTTTCTGTCAACACGACTGGCACTTTACACCGACTGTGAATACTTCATTTGATCCGGATTTTTATCGATAATATAATCGATCGTGAGTCACATCACTCGTTAGCCGTATTTAGTGTACCAATCATAAGGGGCGGTGCTGCTTGATCGCTTTAATGATTCCTCGAGCGAAAATTTACTTTTTACTATTTATTGTTGCATTGCGTAAAATTATTCCGAACTGATGAGGCTTAGCCGTTGGAGTTAGTTTTTTATGAGACGACAAAAACACATCAAGATCTTTAATTTTGTAATTAAAATCTATTGTGCTGAAAATGAAAAAATGAAAATGAATAAGCTCCTTATTCAAAAGGACTTTGCTAAGTACTTTTAAATCGTGAAAAGCCCTACCACCATTTGGGGACCCCGCCACGTACCAATGTGTATTTAAATTTTGAATTCATAATTATGTACGTTTAATCGACGCTTTTACGGTGAAGGAAAACATCGTGAGGAAACCTGCACACACCTATAAAGAAATTCTTAGGTTGTGTGTGAAATCGACCAACCCGCACTAGGCCAACGTGGTTGGCTAAGGCCTAATCGCCCCTAATGTGGGGTAGGCTCGAGCCCCTCGGTGGGGACATTATATGAGCTGGTGATGATGATTTGACTGTGGTCTTCTGTAAGGTGGAAGCCCAGTACGGGCGCTCGAAATTCGAGGGGCAGTTCAATGGACACACAGTATGAATGAAATGATGAAGACGATTATTATTTTAAGAGGCACAATAAGGGTTGTATGGTTAAGTAATATAAATAACGTATTTATGATATTTGTTAGAGCAGCCATCCGTGCTTGGACCATGGGTGGTCTGTAATTGCATTTTCATTTGACAAGCCACTAATGTAACAGTCAGGTGTCCATGATTTTCGGGAAAGCGCGGCAATTAGTTATCTAATTCAATATAGTATCTTAGTAATTGTCTGATGAGGATTACCCTGATCTCGGGATTTCTTTGCATGATCATAATTAGAAATGATGAGATCCATCTAAGGTCACGGATTTTTTTCCCAGGAACTGCGAACCTTAAGTGACAGTATGCAGAGCACATTGCGAGGACTGACGGCCGTTGGGGCAGAAAAGAACCTTTAGAAGAATGACAGCCGCGTTCCGTGACATGCAGCGTTGGTAAGCATAACGATAATCTGGTAAAGGTCACGGGAAGCTGCTGGATGCGGGCAGCGCAGGATCGATCTTCGAGACGGCTTATGTCTAATAGTGGGCGTCTTTCGTCTGGTATGATGTTAAAACATTTTTTTTGTAGATATGTTATTGACAACCTTTTCTTTTATTTTATGTATTTTAAGTGTAATGAAGAGAAAAATATTGAGTGTAAATTCTAAACTACGAGTAAGTGAATAGAGTTTCCTTCAGATATCCCTAACGCTGTTGCCGTCATGGCCACCCTACTCTCTTCATTGTCGCGTAACGGCCGCTCCCACGTACACTTCTGTAATTGCGCTAGATCGTACTTTAATTGTTTCCAGAGGTTTTTTTGCTAGAATTCATTGTCTTACCACTTTGTATGGAATCAACAGTTAATTTTTCACTAATCAGTCGTATTCTGAACGGGTGAATTGCCATAATTGAATGTTGATTCTGTGATCTGTATAAATTATAGACGAACTGAATTACTTACACCGTATTTTGTATTAGTTGACAACCACCGTCGAATACAATAGGAAGTACAAAAGGATTTTAATATTTGAAAAAAGATATCTAGATTGGGTAATTCTATATGTAATTACAAGTGTAATATGCATCGGACATGAGTGGAGAGGCAAAACGGGGATCAGCTAGGCGATCGTTTATCGACAAAATCTAAAACATCTTCTATAATATAAAAAATAATCGATGAATGTGTTGCTAAGCGTAAATCTCGAGAGCAGCTAAAACTATTTCGCTAATTCTTTTTTTATAATTGTCCTTGAAGAACGAAGATGGTTCTTACGGAGAGAAAAAAATTTAAAATTAAAAAAAAATTAAAAAAGAAAATTAATTACATACCTAATGTAATTGTTGACTTATTATTTTCTGCTATTCGGGAGGCCAGGTCTAGAAAAGCAGAATAAGTATTAAAAAAAATTAAAGAATCGACTGTTAGGCGGTACAATTTTCGCCGGGTCAGCTAGTTTTAAATAAAAGCCATATCAAAAGTACGAGAAACCGTCGAGCATGTATGAGCACTGTGACAAGAGTAGGTGAAGAGAAAGAATTAAGTAATCGTAGCAAGTTTAGTGAAAACAATAATCTAACTTATATGATTTGAGATCCTACCCCTACCTACCCCTACTAGTGCCTACCCCTATTAGAGAAAGGTGAGACTCTATGTGTATTTAACAAATTTTGTACAAGCTGAGTGAACTGTAAGTGAAGTGAGGAAATAAAGTGGATTGGTCGCTACAAAGAAGTGAATACATAACGGGAAATAATTAATAAATTTTCGAAGTGTTGTGTTTTTGTTGATGACTTGGGTTTCTAGAGCTTTGCGAAGAAAGGTACAGCATGAAAATTTGAATTATCTCACGCCTAGTAATACAGTTAGTATTACTAGGCGTGCGATAATTAAAATTTTACTACACTAGTGATGACTCGTTTATATAAATAGAGAAATCAAATATCTGAGCAAAACGGGGTAGGGAAGAGGACCATGTTTGGAAACACGCACATCTAGGCTACGGTGTCTACCAGTGTCTGCCTACCATCAGGCAGGCCGTCGTTGTCTGCTAATCGAATAACATGAGAAAAGTATGTTTTCTAATATTATGTATATGTTCAAATACTGTAAAATAATAGATATACATAATAAAATAAAAATGTACGTAATTTGTGATGAAATAGATAAGTAACACTTTTTTCTTAAAACCTAGAATAAGGGATAGGAAATTGCGTAATCTATCATACTTACCTAGGTATGTGCTGCCCTCATACAACTTCACATATGGTAAAAGAAGCTCGAGTTATTTGCTACCGGCATTATTAAACGAGCTGCAAACGAGCATAGTCGATAAAATCTTGGATGACCCGGGAAAATGTAAAAGGACACTAAAAAATTTTTATTTATCAGTGTGTCGGTGAGTGATGGCAGCAATACATAAACCTTTTACGGTTTCTCTTGCTGCTAATAAAATGTATGTATTATTATTTGAGATCCGTGTTAACATGAATAATTTAATAAAATAAAAAAAAAAGTATAAAATCATATTTTGTGGAAAACCTTTAATTCATTTTATTTGTAATATTTTACTTTACAATTAAATTAAAGTACATTGCTGTTGTATAGTGCATGTAGTTGTCACCTATAATTAAGTTTGCATTTAGCATCCTGTGATATTCGATGTCTTTTCCAATAACTGTGTCAATGTAAACTTGTTGGTGATCTCAATAAATAAATTCTTTCAACTAACACCACCGGTGATGTCTTGCAGAATCTCTATTCGTCAACATCAAGAACTAAGCACTTCACCTACTTTCAAGTTCTATCCTATTCTTAATTAATGGCGTCGCGATACATAAACGTATGCATTTTGCCAATTTCAAGTGAGTAACAAAAATTGTACGGTTGAATTGAGTCTCTTAAGTCGTTTTTTTACAACAAGAACACGGGAGAAACTCTAATACCTACTTAGTTCATTCTGCATAGCGACATCCCTATTAATCGTTTGACAACCGATACTGACACGTGAAAATCAAACTAAACTTTGTAAGCACTGCTCATTTTGGCATACTTTATAAGCACCGCCCATTTTGGCATACTTTTACGTCGGGCCATTTCAGAGCGTCAAAAATACTTCCATGTTTTTTATGCGTGCACTGCTTTTAAGTTATAAACATGACAACCTAGCCTTGTGCTGTTGTGTCAAAATAACTATTTTTATAAGGATATTTTTATTCAAATAATAAAGTCTTTCTGGATAAATTCACTGATTTATGAAAAAACACGGGCGAAGCCGCGGGCAAGAGCTAGCACAATTATAAGAAAAGCTGATCGACTTCACACGTTCAAATAAGTATTGCGTTTCTTACTAAGTTTTAATACTCGACAAAATCAATAACCTAAACGTGGGAATTAGGATGAAGTTAAAAGATTACTTTGAACTTACGTAACTTATTATACCTACTAGTTGATAAAAGGAAGAGACTAGTTACTTATACAGTTATATTTTCTACATTTATCAAATATTAACCCAAAATTTTATAACAAATAAATATTAATTTATAAACATATTGATTAAATACCCTAAGTTTCTTTATTTATTACCTTCTTTGGAAGTCGGTCTTCCAGAGAAACACACTTACATCTGAATTTCTAGTCATTATCAAAAATATTTGGCATATAAAATCTATACTAAAGCTCTTTTTTAATAATATAAATTTAGAACTAAGTACGTAACAAATTTACTAAACATTTATATGAAACGAAGACAAAATAATAATAAATTAAGTTGGCATAGCAAATAGTTCAAGTCTATTATTACAACGGAACAAATATATTTCGCAAAGTAGGTATGATCTTAACGTAAGGACATTCTAATAGACGAAATGTAGTCGAATTGAAAACCTCCTCCTTTTTTGAAATCGGTTAAAAATACGGTCGAATTGAGAACGTCTTCCTTTTTTTCTCGTATACGTAGTACAGTTTTCGACTTCGAGATTTTGACGGATATACACGTTTTGGACCTCCCTGAGTCCAAAAATACCGTTTTTGAATTGTCTGTAAGTGTTTGTGTGTCTGAATGTCTGTGTGTCTGTGCGTTAGCACGATAACTCGAGTTTATTTTAACTTATTGCAACCAAATTTAACATGCATCTATGTCATCAAAATATAAGGCCGTCGTGGTGGAGTGGTCAGTATAGCTGGCTTCACATCAAGCGGTCCGGGTTCGAATCCTGGTAGCGGCAAATGTTTGTGTGACGAACACGAATGTTTGTTTGCGAGTCATGGTTGTTTATATATTTATTTAAGTTTATTTATAAAAATATCTAAAATTATTATGTATATTAAAAAAAAATGTCCGTTATCTAGTATCCGTAACACAAGTTCTTAATGATACCTACTTACTTCGGGCTAGATAATTGGTGTGAGCGTGAAAATATATTATTATTATTATTATTATTATTATAAGGTTTCTATCGACTTTTGAGTCGTCGATCACGAAAGTTAAGCAACCAAGTGCGCGGTCAGTACTCGGATGGGTGACCATTATTTAACATGCATGTATGACATCAAAATATAAGGTTTTTATCAACTTTTGAGTCGTTTCCGATATACGAGAAAGTCAAGGGGAGACCACTCCCGATTTTTAGAAATCAGTTAAAAAGAGCGTAAGAAAAAGAATACACTAATGAAACTAAACTACTTTCTTACCTACACAACAAATTATTTATTTCTTTAACCTAATAAAAGTGACATCGCTCGGAAATTACAGAGCTATTTTTATAAAACTTTATTCATCTTGTAGATAATTTGATTAAGTATCAATAAATATGATGAAAGTAGCATTTTGATGAGAAATATCAACAGTTTTTTAGTTTTTTGTGTGTTTTCTGAGTGTTTAGTTTGGTAAAGGTCACTAGCCCATATCGCCCCCTTAAGAACTCACTACAGTGGTATAGTACCTAATTTGTCCGTCGGTAGTAGTTCCTGTTAAAGCAAACAAGCAAAGAGTTTCCCTATTGTTTGTCATGATGAAAGTAGCATTTTGATGAGAAATATCAACAGTTTTTTAGTTTTTTGTGTGTTTTCTGAGTGTTTAGTTTGGTAAAGGTCACTAGCCCATATCGCCCCCTTAAGAACTCACTACAGTGGTATAGTACCTAATTTGTCCGTCGGTAGTAGTTCCTGTTAAAGCAAACAAGCAAAGAGTTTCCCTATTGTTTGTCATGTAATCTCTTTCTACTAAAAAGTAAATAGGTGTCAAAAAAAACAATTGAGATTGTCTTCGGTGTCAAGTGCGTGAAATATGGAAATTTGTGTTTTTATAAATATTGTGTTATTGCGTTTTTGATATTTGATATTATACTTATAACTAAAGTATTCGTGTATATCATTACGTAGAACGGTGGGCAATACAATCCCGTTCAGGTTATGGGCCCAGTAACGGTTATTGCGGCGACAACGTAGTGATAAACCAGCTTCAAATATTATGGCGACGCAAGGTAATATTGTTAACACAACATCGAGAGGCGAACGATCAGAGAGATCAGAGCCCGGACACGATACGAGTATGAACTTAACGTCGATTGAGAAACTCGATGGAAACTCGAACTATAGCACTTGGAAGTTCATGGTGGAACTGTATCTCATCCACGACGACCTGTGGGAGTACACACAGATGACACCGGTTAGTACTGATGTAGCAGGCTTGAAGAGAGATCAAAAAGCGAGAGCCAGGATATGTTTGATGGTGAAGCCACATTGCCTGGTCCATGTTCGTCACGCGAGAACGGCGAAAGAGGCTTGGGACGCTTTAAGGTCAGCTTTTGAAGATAAGGGTTTGAATAATCGATGCAGACTATTATCAAAGCTAGTAAGCCTGAAACTAGAGCAGTTTACATCACTAAGAAATTACGTCACAGAGATGATGTCAGTAGCACAGCATCTGAGAGACATCGGCAAAGAAGTAGACGACGAGTTGCTTGCTGCCCTGATGTTGCAAGGGTTAACAGAAACTTTTCACCCTATGAGACTAGCCATAGAAAACTCGGGAGTAGAGTTAACGACAGATTACGTGAAGACCAAGCTATTACAGATGGAGGATTCGTATAGCTCAGGACCAAGTACCAGTACCAGTAATAATTCTGCACTGCTAACAGATAAACATAGCAAAGCAAAGAGATCTCTACAGAGGAAATCAAACGCGATCAAATGTTTTATTTGTGACGGACCACATAGAGCTAGAGTTTGTCCTGAGAACCCTAAAAATAAGAAGAAAGCTTCTATAGCCTTAGGACTTGCGACCTCAGGAGCTTCAGAAGAATGGATTCTCGATTCTGGAGCCACGGGTCACATGACTAACAATAGGGAATGGTTGATGGACTACAAAGCGTGTGACAGGAAAGTAGAGATAGGATGTGCAAATGGAGGTAAGGTGTATGGTATAGGAATAGGATCTGTGAAATGTGAAAAGCAAAATGCAAGCGTGAGTGATGTGATGTATGTACCTGACTTGGCAACTAACCTGCTGAGTGTAAGCACTATTGTAAAGAGAGGCTTTGTGGTAGTGTTCTCAAAGAAAGGATATCAGTTACTGCGAGCTGATGGATGTAAGGTATCGGGTGATACTGCACATACAGGTGTTGAGGAGAATGGTGTTTATAAACTTAAACTCTGTTCACAGAAGGTTGCACTAGCCTCGACTGTCAGTGGAGATATGGAGTTGTGACATAGGCGTATGGGACACCTCGGCGTGCGTAACCTTACATTACTTCGAGATAAGTTGGCGATTGGGGTAAGTTTTCCTAACACTTCTGTTAAGAAAACTTACCCCAATCGCCTTCTCTCCCGTCGTTAGGCACAGTTCACTAAGGACATTGATGGCGCTTGCGGTTCAAATGAATCTAAATATAGATCAGATGGACGTGAAGACAGCATTCCTCAACGGAAATCTAGACGAGGTAGTCTATATGAAGCAGCCGGAGTTCTTTGAAGAGAAAGGCAAAGAGAACCATGTGTGCCTGTTACGAAGATCACTGTACGGACTTAAGCAAGCCCCAAGAGCGTGGAATAAGAAGCTTCATACCGAGCTTATAGGACTTCGGTTCAAGAGATCAGATAACGAGCCCTGTGTTTACACACGATCAAAGGACGGAAAGATCATCATAATCGCAGTGTATGTTGATGACATTCTGATTTTTTGGAATGATGCCGAAGAGTTGCGCAAGGTTAAAGCAGAGCTTACGAATAAATTTGAAATGAAGGACCTTGGCAGAGCTGAGTTAATGTTGGGCGTGCATATAACTCAGAACGAAGGTATCAAGTTGGACCAAGAGCGGTACATAGAGAAGATCCTTCGCACTTTTGGGATGGAGGACTGCAAACCAGTCACCACACCAGCAGTAGCAGGACAACGGCTAGAGAGGCCGCAACCTGAAAACGAACTGGATGAAAGTGTGCCTTATCGATCACTAATTGGTTCACTGATGTATTTAGCCGTGTGCACGAGACCGGACATTGCACATACGGTAAACCAATTAAGCCAGTTCAATAGTTGTTATGGAGATGAGCACTGGATAGCAGCAAAAAGAGTGCTTCGCTATTTAAAAGGAACAAAGAGTTTTTGCTCGAGGTATACAAAAGAGATGCAACGAGATTTAATTGTTGGCTATGCAGATGCAGATCATGCAGGAGATTTGGATCGCAAGTCTAACTCTGGGTGGTTGTTTTTATCTCAAGGAGGAGCAATTTCTTAAACAACAATACAATACAATACAAATATTCTTTATTGCACACTTAAATTGACATACACAGAAACAAAAATTACACAAAGAATAGTACAATAGGCGGCCTTATTGCTAGGCAGCAATCTCTTCCAGGCAACCTGCAGTTAAGGAAAATCTGAATATAAATTATTTAATAATGGGTGCAAGAATAAAAACAAAATAGCAGAAATAAATTTTAACATGTATATAAAAAAAGATAATATTATTATACAAATACATAAATATTATAGAAAAATATAAAATTAGGTATATTATAGGTACATAAACTAAGGAGAGGTATGAAGAAAGTACCTCTTTACTTGATTCTTAAAGGAATCCAATGTCTGAGCCCTCCTAATAACCTCAGGCAAAGAATTCCACAACCGGACAGCATGCACAGCGAAGGAATAAGATCGGAAGTCAGAGGAATGGATTGGGATATCTAAGGTTAGAGTAGCAGATGAGCGTAAAGTACGATTTAAGGAATGGGACCGAAAAGAAAAAACTTTAGCGAAATAGGATGGAGAAGTAGGTAGGAAAAGAATGGAGTACAGTAGAGAAAGGATGTGTAAGTCTCTGCGCCGGCGAATAGGAAGCCAATTAAGTTTAGAGCGAAAGTACGAAACGTGGTCAAACTTTCTCAAGTTAAATATGAACCTGATACATAAATTCTGCAGACGCTCGAGTTTATTAAGGAGATCCTCCGAGAGATCCACGTAACTAACGTCAGCGTAATCAATTATTGAGAGCAGAAGAGACTGTGCCAGCATTATTTTGGTACTGGTTGGCAAAAAATTACGCATACGTCGAAGCGAGGAATACGATGCAAACATTTTCTTTCTGATGTTATCGATATGTGGTTTCCAGGTTAGACACTGATCAAAAATTACACCAAGGTTTTTCACAGTTTTGGCGTATGGTATAATAGTGTTATCAAGGTTGATAGCAGGCAAAAGGTCCGCATCAAGTCTACTCATAAAATAAGGACTGCCAATGATGATGCACTGGCTTTTTTCTGCATTTAACTTTAAGCCATATAATTTACTCCACGTACAGATAGATGTTAGATCTGCATTAATAATGTCAATTGCACGAGCAATATCGGACAAAGGGGCTTGTGTGTATATTTGAAGATCATCGGCGTACAGGTGAAAGGAACTTGAAAGGGAATTAGTTACGGAATTAATAAAGATTGAAAAGAGAAGAGGAGATAAGACACCACCCTGTGGGACTCCAGCAGGAAGGTCGCACCATTCAGACATATTGTCTTCTATGCGAATACGCTGCCGCCGTCCGAACAGGTAACTTCTAAACCATTCAAGAACAGATGAAGAAATATTAAAAGAACGTAGCACTCCAATGAGAACATCAAAGTCCACGGTGTTAAATGCATTACTAAAGTCTAGTAACGTCAACAATGTAAGTTCACGATTTTCCATACCACTTCGAATGTCATCAGTGATCTTGACCAACGCAGTAGCCGTACTATGACCTGGTCGGAAACCGGATTGGAAGGGACTTAGGAGACTATTTTTGTTAATGAAGGATGTAAGTTGGGAATGGACTAATTTTTCAAGGACCTTGGAAAGGAATGGTAGGATTGAAATGGGTCGATACTCAGAAAAAGATGCGGGATTGGATTTTTTAGGAAGAGGTATAACATAAGCCTCTTTCCATAAAGATGGGAATACTTCAGTGGATATTGAATTATTTAGTATTGTAGTGACTGTCGGTACAAGGATATCTAAAATAGGAAGGATCATATTACGGCTAATGCAGTCACTCCCGATGGCATTAGAAGCTATAGACATTATTGTTCTTTTAACATCAAATTCTGTAAAATGGTTGAAATAAAAAGAAGAGCAACCAGGAGTCGGTAAAGTGGAGAGGTGACTTATAGTATCGGCCTTAGACCTGCTGTCGAGAAGGGAATGAGTAGCAAAGTGACTATTTAAAAGGTCAAGATCAAGACTTGATTGTGTAGAAGTATTTTTACATTTACCAACACCAAGAGACTTTAGGAATTTCCAAATTTTGGCCGGGTCACCATTTTCGACAGATTTATGAATGTGGCGTCTTTGAGCGTCCCTTATCACTGTATTACACCGATTTCTAGCGCGATGATATTTACCTTTATTTTCAAGAGATGGATTACATTTAAACTTAGATTTAGCCCTATCTTTCTTAATCATTAATTTCCTTATGTCATCTGTCAACCATGGAGCCGGCATATGCTTAAGCTTTACAGGTCTGATCGGTGCATGAATGTCGTAGAGCTCAGTGAGCATCTTATTAAAGTGTTGGACCTGTTCATCCACACTATCCCCAATAAATACTTTAGACCAGTCAATGCCGGCAGCATCCTCACGCAGTCTTTCCACATCAACACTAGCGAAGCTACGCTGCATAAGAACTCGATGCTTGGCCTTCGGAGGACGAATACGATACGATAAGAATATCAGATCGTGATAAGAAAAAGCGTCTGCAGAAAATTGACCATGTTTACTTACGTGATCAAGGGAGGAGACTATTATAAGGTCGAGAAGAGATGGGGAGCAGTGAGGTGAATGATGGGTTTCATTTAGAGGTAAAATATGTAAATTGCTAGAATCAATGACAGAATGTAAATTATTAGAACGATGATCGTCTTTCATCAGACAAGTATTAAAGTCACCCAAAAGTATTGTATGACCATACAAAGGTACAAAGTCCTCTAATAATTGTTCGAGAGAAGAAAAGTAATTAACCCTTAATGAAGGACTATAGAAGACACCAAGGAGGAGCTTTGTGTGGGAAAGTGAAATTTCAAGAAATAAGTGCTCGGCACTGAAGGGTGGTGGCGGCTGTGGTGAACTACTAATAATGGAATATTCAATATTCGAACGGAGATAAATGGCGACCCCCCCATGCGAAGAACTTACGCGATCGTTACGGATCAGCTTAAACTGATCAACGTACAATCGCGTTATCGACTGCTGAGGCAGAGTACGTCTCGCTTTCAGAGGCTGCGAAGGAAGCGGTATTCCTCCGCAGATTTGTAGCTGAGGTGAGGCAAGAGTCGGACATGTCACCATGCATACCTATCTTCAGTGACAGTCAGTCGGCTATAGCGATAGCAAAGAACCCTGTACATCACCAACGTACCAAGCACGTGGATGTGCGGTATCACTTTGTGCGAGAGGCAATTGAGAATGGTGATATTTCTTTGAGATACAAGGAGACAGCACGGATGGTAGCGGATGCTTTGACCAAGACGCTGTTAAAAGGGAAGTATGAGTGGTGTGTGAGAAATATGGGTTTATCTTGAGAGCTGAGAGTAATTGAGTGAAAGTAGATATGAGATTAAGGAGGAGTGTTAAAGCAAACAAGCAAAGAGTTTCCCTATTGTTTGTCATGTAATCTCTTTTTACTAAAAAGTAAATAGGTGTCAAAAAAAACAATTGAGATTGTCTTCGGTGTCAAGTGCGTAAAATATGGAAATTTGTGTTTTTATAAATATTGTGTTATTGCGTTTTTGATATTTGATATTATACTTATAACTAAAGTATTCGTGTCTATCATTACGTAGAACGGTGGGCAATACAATCCCGTTCAGTTCCCAACTCAGATCATCCAAAGTTCACATTTTCCATGAGTACAGTATTTCCTACTCATTAATGTTCGTATGTATTATAGAATAAGTTTCAAGAAAAAACTCCGACTCGAGCGTCCTACGTCTTTATCACTTTGTGCGTGATAGAAAGTGACAGACGATACTCAAGACATGTTTGACTTCTGAGTATCATTCTGTAATAGTGCTCGTGACTGTACTATGTTTGGTTCTTGGTGGTACATGTTTTAATTCAGCTTATCAAACTCTGTCACCATGAAAAAGTGTTTTTACGATAAGTAAGAGATATTTTTTAATGTTACCTCAAAGATATTTCACTCCATTAAACATTCTATAAGCGAAGCTAATTAGTGCACCTGTCAAGAATTATCCCACGATCGATCAGAGAGAAGAATCCTTCCAAAACACCTGATCGCTAACTTAATGCTAACTTTTTGACGAATGTATTCCGAGATTGAAATTTGTCTGCCATTCAGGAAGACGTGGGTCCCTTTGAAGGTATAATGCGAAAATGATTGACTCCTCATTGTGTCTACTTCGAGTGCATCGCAGCGCGTAAAATCTGATTTTATTGGATAATTTTTCTGTGTAGGCGGATCATCGTCAACGTAAAAGGGAGTAAGTACAATTAAGCAAATTATGTGCTTTGTAAATTTATATGAACTACATATTTGTATTTTAATTAAAAAACTATGAAAAGTGATGCCAAACGATTTGGATAATCTTAATATATATAAATTACGTGTCACGTTGTTTGTCCGCGATGGACTCCTAAACTACTTAACCGACTTTAATCAAATTTGTACACCGTGTGCAGTTTGATCCAACTTGAAAGATAAGACAATTTTTATTTTGATAAGTAGTCCTCATTTTTTTTAAACTGCAATTTCAATGTTATAGGACAGAAGTATAAAATTACCTCAGTAACGCGGGGCCGGGACAGCTAGTGTTATATAGTTTAACTATTGAGACATTTTTAAAATCTACAATAATACAAGACCTTTCTTTTTTCTTACCCTGTTCCCAATGTATTTGAGGTCGGTGACTTGCTATCGACATACTGCTATAGGTTTTGGTATTCGTTTTTACGGCCACCTGCCTGACACCAACTCTCTTTGGGAACGACTGCTATATTTCGACTGCAGGCGGAACATTAAGTTGAAAATTTTTCAGTCACCCATCCGAGTACTTAACAACCGCGCACTTGGTAGCTTAGCTTTTGCAATCGCTACGCAGAGCGTACGACCAGCGGCGCCATCGACTTCCTCCATAATACAAGACCTTTACGAAGCATATTTAAAATCACGTATAAATAATTCACGTATAAAACTGATAGACAATTTGTGAGCCATGGAGAATTCGCAGAGAAAAATGTGTAACCTCAGTAGGAACGCAAAAATTAAAATTTCACACTTACACCATTTTATAAGTAGGCACAATTTCAACAAAAGCTATGTTACTCATTGTCTACAGCATTACCCGTGGAGTCATGAATGACAGTTCGCAACGCTCGGGTGGCCCACAATGCGCCAATCACGGACAATGCCAATCCAAACTGTCAAACTGGCACAAACAATCAGCGTTCCAAACTTATAACAAATTCCACCAATTACTTTAATTTTACTGTATGATTTATTGATGCTTAAAACCAATTTGAAATATGATACGGAATTACTGATTAAACGTAAAGCATTAAATATTATATTAATAGAAAATAAAATTAGCAAGAACAACTTTTTAACTAGGTATTTAGAATTGATGAGTAGGCTGTGAATATTTCTTCGTTGTAAAGCTGTTCGATTTTTTATCTTGCATAATGTGTTCATATCATAACTGTACGAGTCCAAAGTGCTAGTCCAAATCTACTCAATTAAAGTAATCAAAGGCATATGGGGTTGACTGCTTCGCTTATCAAAGAGTTTAAATTATTTATATACGTACGATTACAAAACATCGCAGTATATTTCAGCTATTGTATTATTTAAAATTCTATTTCAGTATATTTTTGTGTTGAGCAGCAATATGTAGATATGCCAATAATGCTATGATATGTGGTTTTATGTGTTAGCAAATGTTACCTAAACCTCTGTTGAGCAGAAATGGGTTATAAGCCGTGATTATATGTATTTATAGTTATGATATTAGGGACCTATTTAAATAGTACTATCTCTATTTATGATATAATTTGTGTTTTTGTAAGAGAAACAATCTTGATGAGTCGATTCGAATGGAATTTGTGGATTACGAAATTTAAAAAGGTCTTACAATATTACTGCTATGATAGTACATACGTTAGTTACGATCTGATGACAAAACATTTATAATTTTATTAATTATTACAACACATTTCATCGATCAGTGGAGTAGGTACCTTTTTTATGATGATGGATAATCCATTGACGGACCATATCTCACACTGGCTAGGCGTATGGCGTGTGTGGGACTCACTCGGCGCTGAACAACGCCGGTCATACCCACTGAAAACCACCGGTACCCTCCTCAGCCTTTCTGGAAGCGTTTTGAGATGAGCGTACCTTACGTACGCTATTTCACCAAAACGTCCCCGGGAAATGGAGTAGGTACTGTGACGACCGCCGGGATCGTCTAGGGCGTAGCTCAAATGAAATAATTGGTTACTATTAGACCTATTATATTCTTTTATAGCAAATCTCAAATATTTAACAACGGTGCAGCGCGGCGGTCGTGCATCTAATGTGAACCTGCCAAATCCTAATCTCTGACGTCACCCTGCGGATCGCGTTCCCAAATCAAATATCTGTATTTATTACCTACTTATAATCGGCAAACTTAACGTGCCAGTGGCGAAAGAGTATCGACTCCGCCACAGTACCTAGTACCTACATAATTTTGGTTTGATGAACACTGATGTAAATTATTTTAATTAACGGTCAAACATATTAATATGCTTAACATGACTAAAAATAGTAATATCTAACTACTACTACCTAATAAACTATTTTCATACAACGTGATTTTTTCAAGCGTGTAATACACATAACTCAGTGTTATTACTCTGACACATATCTTCTAAGAACAGTCGCAGTGTGAGGCGTACTCAATTCTGCCATAACAATTAAGTGCTTCGTACAATTTTGCTATTACAAAAGCAAATTATCGCAGAGCCCATTCAGCGATCAACACAAAACGTCAATTTTGACGTCAAAAGCGTCACTCCCGCTGATTTTGGGCTCTTTGGCTTCAATGGGGAAAGTGATACATCATCCTTATTACCAAGTAATAAGGTGGACTCTGAAGAAGAGAATTTTATTTTATTTCTTTTATTCAAGAATAATATAACTGGGCTTAGACGCCTGCTATGAAGTATTCGCTCGTGCCGAGATTTGAATGGTCACTAATCAATTTACGTTCTTCAATCTTCAACTCAACATGCAGCACGATCATCTCAAGTAGGTATTAATTGTAGACGTTACTACCCAAATACAACGAACGCAATTTGAAAATATTATAAACATAGTTCATGGTATTAATATTCTGAACATAATTTTAAATGACAATATACAACAAAATTACAAGCCTCAGCAGGCTTTTAAAGATAAAAAGGTACCAATAAGAACACCAATGGGCTTACCATTGTTAAACCAATTACCGACACAAAAGAGTCGAAAATGGACTTAAGCATGTTTACCACAAGGTGTTCTAATCCCACCTAAGCTCAGAGGATTATTTTTTTTTCTATTTCCAGTATTGGCTTTTGAGTTGCCAACATGGGGTTTAAGTTTTTATGTCAACAACCTTTTTTATTTTCACCCACGTATTTTGTTTGTTTTTGAAATTCGAAATTTTTATAGAATACAATTTAAAGTATTACGATACTGCAATGACGTAGGAATTCCTACGTCATTGCGATACCTTGCGATACTGGTGGACCTACAGATATAATTATGATTCCACCACAAATAAATATCAACAATTTAAACAATTGTCAAATTTTTTGAATTTTTAGACCTAATTTCGAAGCGATATGAACAGGCTTCGCAAAGAAATTTTTTATAGGAAGACGAATTCTTGATTAAAACCGCTACTTATAGTTTTGTAAAGCGAGGAGAATCTAATGGCGCAGTTTTACGAAAATGCAGTTCGGAGTTACCTGTCAGATGAAATATTAGGGGTTTAAGTATGAAATTGCCGTTTTGTATGGAGGATTTAACGAAAATTCATTTTTCCATACAAACATATTTGCGATGTTTTAACGAACCACAAATCTAAATTTTATGTAATTTTGTGGATATATTTAGACAACATTAAGCTATAGGATACATAGAGAAAAAAATTGCGAATTGATATCTGTAAAAAAATATTCATATTTTTATAACGGAGACGGGCACCTCTTAGGACGAGCCGTTTTTGAAGACGTATTTCTAGTATAAAAAATTAAAGTAAGAATAAAATTTTATACGTAAATATAAGTCCCTGTAATGAAGTTTAAAATAAAAAAAAATAATGGACATAGCTATTGTATTATAGGAATTATACACTAATGAATAATGAGGAAAAAATCGGCAATTTCATTCTTTAACCCCTATTACAAGCTTTATAATGACAAGCAATACTTTGCAAAAAACGATTTTGTAATGGAAAATTTACTAGGTACTATTATAAACCGGTACAGAGTATAAAATAAGACATTATATTAAATAGGGATACTAAAAAATGTATAAACTAATATTAATGAATTTTTTTACAATGATTTTGAAATTATACTCATTTAATATACTTACTACAATATATATCATATAATGTTAGATATAATAAATATATTTTAATGTTGTCATATGCGATCAGATATTTTTAATAATTATTTGAAAAATTGTCTAAATCCGTGCTCGCGGCCATTTTTCGATCGTACACCCCTGGTCCTCCCAGCTAGTGGACCTATCGCTCTGCGAGCATTGTCTATGGAGTAACATTAGACATGTGTATCTAACAACAATACAGCGAAAAAAATATTATTGGTACTTCGATAGATGCACACTCTTTAGTATATTAGTTGAAAGTGATTAGAATCTACATAATTACAGTAGAATCTCACTAATCCGGCACTTCAATATACCGACACGTCCAACAATCCGGTATCCTCTGCTACTACAATTGCACAAAAACAGACCTCAATTATAATTTATTTTAAAACTATGTAAGATATTAGAAAAATGCACTGAAAAAAATCGACTTGCCTCAGGCGGGACGATTCGATTTTTGATGAAATCGATTTTTTTTTCAGTGCATTTTTCTAGTATTAATATTTACGCGTTTGTAAACGCAAAAATAAAATTATTCCATATGTAAGATATTATTTGTGAGTTATGTAACGGTTATAAAAGAAACGCGTAGAACATAAACATAACTTCCATTGTCCCTTTATGTAATGCTGCATTTTATTTATTTTGATTTTTTCTATACAATCCACTAATCGTAGGTGGCGTAGTGCGTAAGAGCGTCGTCTCCCACCCAGGAGGCACTAGTTCGATTCCCGCCACGTACCAATGTGTTTTCAAATTTTGAATTCATATGTACGTTTATTCGACGCTTTTACGGTGAAGGAAAACATCATGAGGAAACCTGCACACACCTATGAAGAAATTCTTAGGTTGTGTGTGAAGTCGACCAACCCGCACTTGGCCAGCGTGGTTGACTAAGGCCTAATGTGTCCCTAATGTGGGGTAGGCTCGAGCCCCTCGGTGGGGACATTATATGAGCTGTTGATGACGACGAAGAATCCACTAATCGGAACATTCCAATAATCCGGCACTCTCTGATTTTATTAGTGTCGGATTAGTGAGATTCTAGTTTATTAGCAAATACTAGCAAATGTATACAAAAATAAGCGATAGATAGTAAAGATGGCTAATAAAAATACATATTATTACCTTCACTCATTTCGAAAATAAAGGTTAATTTGAATTTTGAAAATGAAAAATTAAAATGAAAATGAAAAAGCTCTTTATTTAAATGGACTTTGCTAAGTACTTTTAAATCGTCAAAACCCTACCACCATTTCGGGACGAATAATTATTATTATGCTGAGATGGAGAAGAAATGGCGAAAGAAACTCCACAGCTTACAATTTCGTAATGATTTCAAAACATCAATATAAGTCAATAAATAATTATCAATATAATTTAAGTTCCATTTTAACATGCGTAAAGTTTGGGTAGTTATTACTCCCACGCATTTGGATTATTTATCTTGTGAAAAGTTTTTCTATATAATTTAATTAATCATATTATTGAACTAAGCAATTTAAATTTTGATACCCACCACCATTTTATGTTATTGTTAGTTAGGTACTTACAGATATTCCTTTCAATATAAGTGGTAAGCATACATTTAAGATCCTCCGGTTAACAATGTTATAAGAATACAATGTCCACACATTGTACAAAAAAAAAAAACAATTATTACATATTATTATTGCATGTGTCATACAATTGTCCATCTAAAGATAACAACTAATTATAAGACCTACGTTTACATCAATCAAGAAAACATGACATTAGAAATTAATTTGCCTTCTTCCTCCTACCCTGCTCCCAATTTATTTGCGGTCGGTGCAGTATTTGTTGCTTTTGACATAGATTAATACCTATTGCTATAGCTTTTGGCATTAGAATTTACGGCCGACCGCTAATGAGTGAAGATAGTATTGTTTTTTATTAGCAATATTAAAAATGTACTTGATTGTCAAGTATTTTTCCGAAATAATACAAGACTCTAGCGAATGCTAATAATAAACAAAAAAATCGGGTTCCCCCTTGACTTTCTCGTATACCTACCGGAAACGACCCAAAAGTTGATAGAAGCCTTATATTTTGATGTCATACATGCATGTTAAATTTTGGTCACCCAACCGAGTACCGACCGCACACTTGGTTGCTTAACTTTCGTGATCGACGACTCAAAAGTTGATAGAAACCTTATATTTTGGTGTTATACATGCATGTTAAATTTGGTTGCAATAAGTTAAAGCATACTCGAGTTATCGTGCTAACGCACAGACACACACAGACATAATTCCAAAAACGGTATTTTTGGACTCAGGGAGGTCTAAAACGTGTAAAAATCTCGAGGTCGAATTTTTTACGATTACAAAACTTCCTCTAAGTATACTACGTATGCGATAAAGTAAAAATAATAAATAAGTCCTTCTAATTCACTATCTAAACAATTAATAACATGGGGATTACCCACTAATAGTTTTTTTATTGAAAGATAATTAGCGTTAATTGTTGCATTTGCATGCAGGTTGGTATCATGGCGATTGTTTACATTATCTGTGTAGCTCTCACGATTTTATCGTATTCTTTATGTATGTTTTCAACTTTGCTTAGCTATATTTAATGTATACGATTAATATCACGTATAACTTTAAATATGCGTAATAATATGCGAAGTGCTACTTATGCGTCCACTGGGTGGTTTGCATATGATTTTTTTTAAATAGGCATACTTACATTTGCCTACCCCTTAGCTTGATTTTAGGTAAAGATGCAGTTTACGATATTACTTACTTAGAAATAGAATAGAAGTAGGTAAATATGAAGAAATATAGTTGAAACATTCATTCGAAAATTGGTTTAAATTAGTTATTAATTATGTCCTGCAAGCTTTTGTCACCCAAATTTTTCCATAAATCAGTTAATTCGTTCATACTACAGGAACACATTGAATTGTTG
This sequence comes from Elophila nymphaeata, assembly GCA_955850985.1. NCBI lineage: Eukaryota > Metazoa > Arthropoda > Insecta > Lepidoptera > Crambidae > Elophila > Elophila nymphaeata. Next base: position 10,040,682 of record OY039089.1, on the reverse strand, counting down.
TAAAAGTAATAAAAGTTGCTTATAGAATAGAAATAATCTTTATTGCACATCGACATAAATATAAAAAGATTACAGTAAACATTTACAGTACAATGCACAATGGGCAGCCTTATCGCTAGGCGCGATCTCTTCCAGGCAATCTTTGGATATGGACAAGGGCGGATCCAGCTTTGGCGCCAGGGGGGGTCACGTAATCGTGGTCTAGTCACAAGAAGTTATAATTTAATTTTCATAATAATAGATACAGGTAAAAAGTAGAATTCAAAAACCGGATGATTTTGGAAAACCGGTTTTACCGATTTTCAATTAAAAAAACCGGTTAAAAGGGTTTTTTTCGGGTTTGAGTTAAAAGTCAATAAAAATTGTAAAAAAACATAATATATTTTTTTTCTTTTCTAATAAATTCTAGATTTGCACGATTAACACTTTTTGGTGTAAAGAAATAAGTGATTTACTTATTTCTTTACACCAAAAAGTGTTTGAATGTCTACCTCTCGCAATGACATCAGATGTCTTGCTTCCAGAGTTTAACTTCCATAAGAAGTACCGTGGAACTAATTAAAAGGGTGGACTGGGCCGAGCAGACCGGGCAGACCAATAAAAAAATTATAGGTCTGAGCCGAAAGAGTGGACCCACTCTTTTGGCTCAGACCAATAATTTTCGATACCGAAAAGGTCAATAAGCTAGCAAGGACTGGGACTCGAGGACTACAATTTGGCCCACCAGAGCCTTTCTGTCGTATCTTAAAGAACCAGGCTATGAAATAGGTACTTAAACACCACTTACCCACCTCCTCTGAGAGGCAAAAGTGGACTGGCAAAGAACGCCTGGGTTAACACATCCAAAATTGATCCATACTCCCGTAAGCGCACTAATCACCAGCGAAGGAAATCGCCCCGAAACAACGAAATAATATGGCGCCAAGTTCTGCAGAATGGCTAGAAAATCAGTAGAACCAAAATGTTCTGAGCCGGTTCTCTCCACAGAGTGCTTGTATCAGTCTGCTCTGAATTCCGATACCTGGGCTATACATACAGCACAACGGTAATATAGACCGAGATGTCAATCATCGAGTAAGCTTAGGATGGATGAAATGGCGGCAGGTTACGGGGACAATATGGGACTTCCATTGGGGCCCATTGAGGGGCCTCAATGGGCCGCTTACAATGGGCCTCATAAGAAGGCTCAAGGTCACCCAAAGGGCAATGGAGAGGGCTAATGCTTGGAGTTTCTCTGCTTGATCATATCAGACATGATGAGGTCCGCAGGAGAATCAACGTCACCGACATATCCCAAAGGAAGGCACATTGAGAGGATGACTGACGGCCGTTGGGGCGGAAAGGTCCTCGAGTGGCGACCACGTACCGGAAAACGCAGCGTAAATAGGCCCCCCACAAGGTGGACCGACGATCTGGTAAAGGTCACGGGAAACCGCTGGATACGAGCAGCGCAAAGCATCTTGAGATCTGTCGTCCTGCATGGATCAGAAAGTAAGGCATTAAAGCGAATGGATGAAAATCGATAACAAGTGCATTTGCGGCAACAATTTTTAAGAACACTATTACCTATATTGGAATTTTAAAGTTTTTTAACTTAGTACTTTATTACTAAAGTTTATTCGTACGGGTTGAGATTAGGTCTAGCTATACTATACGTTAGTCGAAACCTTGTCGAAACAGTGCGGGCAAGTGTCACACGAAATGTGACATAATATGGCGAAAAACCTCAGATCAAGAAAAACAAGAAGTTGGCGGCCGTGGCGGCTGGCGCGGTAAATTCAATTTTTCCCGAATGATGCGTTTTCTGTCAAAATATTATATTAAGTTAATTAAATACCTACTAAAAGTACCTAATTAATAAAAAAAAATTAAAAATATATAAAAACATTATTTTAATTAGTGGTCCACCTAGGTCCTGGACCGAGCCCAGGGGGGGGTCATGACCCCCATGACCCCCCCCTGGATCCGCCCTTGGATATGGACAAGATTAAAACAAATAAACAGAAGGAAGATGGCGATGCTACAATTCAATAATAGCTGAACGTAACATAAATAATAATACATAACTACACTAGACACCTTTATTGCATATAAGTATGTATAAAATACGTAATAAATAAATATATAAATATTAAATAATCATAATATATAAGTATACTAGTGGACCCGACAGACGTTGTCCTGTCCAGCGGACAAAATTGTGAATCTAAACCATTCTCAGAGCCCCTTGAACACACACAAAAAATTTCATCAAAATCGGTCCAGTCGTTTAAGAGAAGTTCAGTGACATACACACTCACAGAAGAATTATATATAATATATAAAGATGCAATTCCAGATCAAAGTTCAGACTATAATATACGTGTGGGCCAAAGTTCATCCATTCATGATTCAGGTGTTCTGACATGGCTGAGTCTCAAACATTGATCCATTTAAATTTTCGCTTTTATAACACAACTTACAAGTTATATTTCTTACCACAAAATGAAGGCGTAAATTAAAAAAGAATCCATTGTCAAACGGCACTTATATTACGCAAAATATTCCAACATTTAACAGCTAAGATATCAATAAAAACACTTAAATTAAACTAACCTTTATTAACCGTATAACGAGATCAAAATATAATTAGATTATTAAAACCAAGTAGGTAAAAACTTGCAAAGTTATAGAGGTGTCCTGTAATAAACGTCAGGATGATACAATTTATTAACCCTTACAATGATGCGGCCCCTAATGATCAGAAGTCGAAACAAAACGGTGTAAAATTGAAAAAAGAAATCACAAAAAAAGTCCGCTACTCGAACTTCGTTGACACAAGTCACAGAAATGAGGCCGGGTCTCTCTTAACTAATTTCTTCCATTGCTACCGTATACAGAAAGTGTTAATTGCTGCGCACGACAGAGATAGCAATAATAAAAACACTCTAAAAAGAGCAGGACGTATGTTGACACGGCACCAAAATAAAAAGTTGCTCCTACCAGTCGGGGCACTTACAGTAGCGATAGCTCGTTAAGGTGCTTTCAACCCTTTAATGATTATTTATGTTTGTTTGTATAACTGTTTGTTTTTACTGTTCACGTCTTTATTGTTTCTACTGCTTATGACTGAACATTAAATTTATTTATCTTCTATTTTAATGCTTATTACAATTTTATTTTTGATACAGGTATCGTTAGTATAATTTTCTACAAGGTAATTTGCACTAACGTAGGCTTAATGACTGAATTAATAATGTAATACGATGAAGATAATAATATTTTATATCCGCCTGTTAAACACAATAATACCATAGTACATGATACTGAGTTTAAAATAACGTATTTTTTAAGTTATGAGTCAGCAGTTGCGTGCTTTATACAACTAACAACTCATCTTGAGTTATTATACATTAACTGGACTTTGTGTTCCAACCTTCAATGTAGGTACTCTGTGCAACCATCTCAGCACTGGGCCTTTCAAAAGAGGCGCATTGAGTTGGTATGCGGTACAAGGTGTATGAGTAGTGATAATTATCAATTTTGACGATTATGAGTTTCGATCGTTAGCATAAAAAAATATTATGAGAACAAAATATTAGTATAAACAATATGTATGAGTAATGAAATTTTGAATTGGGATGATTATGAGTTTCGATCGTTAGTATACAAAATATATGAGAAAAAATGTTAGTTTAAACAATGTATGAGAGTACTAGTATAGTATTATATTATCTGTGATATAAGTAATGAAATTATGAAAAGTGATGATTATGAATTTCGTTCGTTAATATAAAAAAACAATTTGGAGAGTGATCATTATGATGAAAAATTGTAAGTAAGTATAAGAAACATTTTCAAACTTCCGATAATAGAAAAAAAAGTGATGAGAAAAAAGCGAACCCCACAGACAGACACGGATACACAACAGATTTTTTTTTAAATTTATTAATCATATTATGAGTCACATTCATAATCAATCATCATTTTTAATTAAAAATAACTGTAACGGTATAAAAATCATAATTGTTAATTAAAAATAACTGTATTATGAGAGTTTTTACATTACATTTAATATTCTATTGTTTGTGTGCAAAATAAAATATATACTTACATACTTAAACTAATTATCTTGACTAATTAGTTGGCCAATCAGAATTAACAGTTATGTATTTTTTTTATTTGTACTGATAATATTGTTTTTAATATTGAGAACAACATTGATGATTCTTAATATTCTTATAATTGGTTACTCATTTCATTGTTGCAGTTGCCCTCATTTTAATAATAATCACACCGTCTAAATAAATTAGGGTGAAGTTATTATTACATTATTATTGTTATACCTGCACCTTCCGATGGTAGTTAACAGTGTAGTTTCCGTATTGGGAACACCGTTAAGACCACAGAACTAATAAAAGAGGTTAGAAGTCGTAAGTAGGCGGGGCGCACGCGCTGCTAGTTATGAGTAAACACTCATATTCGATCCTTTTCTAAGAGGAAAAATATTTAAAAAATAAATCTAAAACACCGTCTTGTGCTATTTTAACTGGCAGGAAGCAAAGTAAGACTCATAATCTTACTAATGGAGATATTTCTTTTCACCGGTAAATACAAATATACTGTTATATTGAAAAAATATTATGTTGCGTGTGGCGACACTGGCTCTGGTATTAACATCGCTTGATACGACTTCTAACCTCTTTTATCTGTTCTGTGGCTCAGACCACAGATTTAATAATACAAGATTAGGCTTGATATATCAGTGATTTAGATTATCGCACGCACCAAATGGTGACTTACGCAGTGACGAGTGTTGGTGTCATGAAGGCAGCCGGCGATAAAACTATGGCAGTGTGGTAACATATTGAACCGACCCAAATAAATTAGGGCCAGGGTAGGAAAAAGAATATTAGTTTATAATATCCACTCTGAGTTTTTGAGGAATACAGTACCGAAATTAAAAATATTGTATTGGTATAATATTATAGTATAGTTAGGTAGGTATTATTTTCTCCATGTGTGAAATTTAACCCAAAATCTGTTCAACGACTTACGCATGTCCACGTACATCTAACGATTAATGTAAAAAATAAAATTGAAAACGAGTGGTGTCAATCAAAACAGACCAATTATTTTTTTCCTCACAGCTCATTCTGGTCTACCGAGCCCGGCCATCACTGACGGGTTACATCAAACGTTTGACAAGTTGACGTGGATTGGCACCCAGCACACGCATCGGCATCCGCGATATGGTTAATTAGTAATAAAACCATACCATTTTGGGTCCGAAACACCATTTCGATTGACGAATGTAATCTTTACTGACGCATTGGAGGGTTATTTAAAAATAATTGCATTCCAGAATTGCTGAGATGATTTTTAATTTGGCTGGTTTTACGAGACATTGTTGCCCATTTCTCTGAGAGAATGCTTACAAGAAGGCATGTTTTAAATCACTGTGATATATTACTTTTTAATTGGATCTTACAGAAATAATCTTGGCCTTCATCTCACCTGTAGGTAAATGATAAGGTCGATAGTGAAAAAATTTAAAAAATGATTATTTGTATAATAATCACCAATACAAACAATACAAAGTCAAAATTTATTACTAGAAAAAATACACTGAAAAAAATTTACTTGCCTCAGGCGGGAATCGAACCCAGCATCTTCTGAATTCCGCAGCCGTCCGGATTGCGGAAGATGCTGGGTCGATTTTTTTCAGTGTATTTTTTCTAGTATTAAAAATATTTACGCGTTTGTAAAATTTCAAAATTTCTTTATTCATTTAGGTACAATTTGTACACTTATGAAATTCAATTTGTTTGTACAGTTATGAAAGTCAGTTTTCTGAGAAAGGATAACCTGTGTTACAGAAGCCAGTACCTTCCTATCGTTGTACAATACTATAAAGTCCTCTGGTTTAGGGTAAGCTAGACCCAGGACCTTTAGTCGTCTATTGGCTAGTGCATTTACTATTTCTCCTCACCACACATTCTACAGATAGGGTCTTCAGCTTTGCCTATTGTACACAGGTGTCTTTTAGTAGCAAGAATTGCTGAGATAATGAGTGCCAGTGAGAGCAGGCGTATTTAAAAAAGCCCTACTGTCAACCAAACCGATTATATAAAAATGGTCAGTCTCCTGACCATTTTTATATAGAAGCGGGACTAAGGAAGCTTCCTTGGTCCAGCCTCCATACATTGTCACATGTGCGTGCAGCAATTGAAAACTAATTTCGATCATCGAAACTCACAGCTATATTTGCTAAGTCTACGCAGTTTCTTTAAGTTATGTGTAAACTGCTAGTTGCGAGTTGCCTGATGCTGCAATACGAAGATCAAAGTTGTCATGTCTGCATAGCACCTAAAACAACTCAGCAGTCCGGACAGTACCATATAGAATCGGGGTAGTTCATTCTATCTCAAGAGTTCTACATAAATCAACATTCTTACTCTGGAAGTTACAAATGGAAGGTCTACGAATTAATAATTCATAAAAATGATTAGTACGGTGGAACTAGTTAGAAATTACATTGCGTGTACGTCTGATAAGTCGATAATCAGCTGGTTGTTATCGGGTATTTATACTATTTTATTGACTGGTGCAGGTATACTGTCTACTGATGCTAAGCTGGCGGTAGCTAAGCTATACATTAACAGCTTTTGATTTTTTCCTTGAAAACTAAAGTCTGGCTAGGAGTTTATCGCAGAAACTTTTTTCTAAGTAAAATTTATAACCGCTTTGGTGCATGATGAATCATATCCTGAAGCGGTGGTATAGTTAGTCTACGACAAGTTAAAGGACAGAGTAGTAAATATCCTCGTAAAAAAATAATTTGAAAGCTCATTTGTCTAAAGCACAATAAATAAGAAAAAGTTTTAAAAACAGTAACACGACTACGGAGAAAAGAATGAAATCTTGGGATTTACAAGGTAAATTATTTACTGTGTCACGGCAGTAACTGCGCTGCGCCAATATGTATTTTAAAAATATAGCAATTTAATCTCATTTTAAGTGAACTATCATAACTGTCATATGTAAGTTCTTATGAGAAAATAAATTACTTTAAATCTAAACCGAAAAAAAAGCGACTCGTACTATTGTTAGTCAGTTAAAATAAAGCCTACCTGGAAGACAATAACGAATTGATTGACACCAAAATCGGATGAACAGTTTAGGCGCTATGCAGGAACATACGTAAATACAAACATACATAGACTGCTAAGACCATAACCCTTCGTTTTGGCTTCGCCGTAGTCTTGTAAAAATTAAATTCTCTGCCAGCAGACGTGAACTTACAAAACTAAGTCATTTCAACAGAGTTGGCATGGCGACAATGGCGAGTGCGTGGGTAAATTATTTCTTGCACCAGCTATGTTCGCATTTTGACTCCACCTCCAATGTTATTATAGTATGAGATACGTTATACGCTCACAAAACAGTAAAAAAATATGATCCTAAATGCCGTAGCAACACACATGTACACTTCTATTATTTTACTTATATTTCACTACATTGGCAAAAATTTAAAAGGGATGGCATTAATTAATCCAATAGGATCAAAAAAGACAGCTAGTCTTTGTCATTGCGTGACATTACCATAGCAACACTAAGGCCAACAGGCAACAAGTGTTGTCTGTTTTGATGTGCAATTTCGGCGCCCCTATGACGTATCTACCTCTTTTTATATTATAAATAGCGTTTGCTCGCGACTTCGTCCGCGTAGAAAAGTTACTTCGGGCAGCATTTAAATTTTCTTATTATTTCTTCTCACCCAAGCGCGATATACCAATTTTAATGGATTTTACTTTAAAAATGACGGATTTCCATACAAACTTCCATCCCTTATTTTACCCCCTTAGGGATTGAATTTTCAAAAATCCTGAAATATTTCATTCTTAATTTCTAACTAATTAGATAAATACCAATTTTTATCGATTTAGCTTCAAAACTGACTGATTTCCATACAAACTTTTCACCCCCTTAGAGGGTGAATTTCCAAAAATCCTTTCTTAGTGCACGCCTAGACCTCATAAGGAACCTATGTGCCAAATTTGGAATCTCTAGACCCAGCGGTTTGGGCTGTGCGTTGATATGTCAGTCAGTCAATCAGTCAGTCAGTATTCATTTTTATATATAATAGGTTGGGGAAAAAGTTTCTTCGTATTTTTTAAGAAAATTCAAAACATTTTTTAATATAGTTTATTTACATTTAACTAAAGTATGTAGGTACCATTTTGTTCGATAACTTTTTGCCATCTTGTAGGTAGGGACATGATCCCATTGCTATAGAAATTTTTGGACTTCTGGTCAAAATACCGCGACAAGTGGTTTTGGCAGTCCTCTCGTGATGTTAACCTGACACTGCCTAAAGAATTCTGAAGAGACCGAAACAGGTGGAAATCTGAAGGTGCAAGGTCAGGACTAAACGGCGGATGCATTAACACCTCCCAGCCAAACTCTCTTAATTTTTGCTGAGTGGCTAAAGATGTGTGAGGTCTAGCGTTATCATGATGAAAAACCACACCCCTTCTGTTGATTAATTCCGGCCGCTTTCTCTCAACTTCTTGCTTTAATCTCATCAGTTGTTCGCAGTAGAGTTCAGAATCGATGGTCCTGCCTGGTGGTAACAGCTCATAATGAATAATGCCCTTCCAATCCCACCACACACACAGCATCACCTTGTTGCGAGTTAACCCGGGTTTCGCCACAGTCTGTGAAGCCTGACCGGCCTTTGACCACGACCTTTTTCGCACGTTCTTGTCGTACGTGATCCACTTTTCATCACCAGTTATCAGCTTCTTCAAAAATGGTTCGGTTTCATTACGTCGTAATAAAGAATCACAAATGAGTACACGGTTCATTAGGTTTCTTTCAGTGAGCTCGTGAGGTACCCAAATATCGAGCTTTTTTGTGTACCCAGTTTTTTTCAAATGCGCCAAAACTGTTTTGTGGTCAATTCCCAGTTCTCCAGCTACGTTGTAACTACTGACATGCCGATCTTGCTCCACTTTTTCAAAAATGGCATCCATTTTATCTGTAATAGGGCGACCAGAACGACGTGCAACTTTGACATCAAAATTTCCGGATTGAAAACGCTTAAACCAAATTTGTGCTACTCTCACAGACACTGCACTAGGTCCATAAACATCGCAAATTTTTTTCGCGGCTTGCTTTGCATTTTTACCTTTTTTGTAGTAAAATTTTAAAATGTATCAAATTTCTTCATTAGATTCACTCATCTTGGCGGTACGAAAAACAAATGAAAATCACACATTTTCCTAATTTGAATTTGGAATTATGTTCTTTAAAATTTAAACTTTCAATGATACCAAAACCAGCCAGATACAAATAGTATAGCCAAAGAGATTTTATTACAAGTTTATACATACTATAATGCGAAAAGACTTTTTCCCCAACCTAATATATAGTTAACGTTGCTACCCCCGCTTAGCATCAAAGAATATTTGGCCCTGAGATTTGACCCCACCTTTGAGATAAAATATTGTGCATATCTTCACAAATCCACTGGACATCAATCCTAAGGTAATAGAATAGTAACGGCAATCACATCGCGGATATGAAACTGCTCTTGGACGTTAAACACATAAGAACCAGTAGCAATTACCTAGTCAAGATAACAGGTACGGCCATTTGCTACTATCCCTCATTGGCTATTTAGAAGTCAAATGACTTATTTTTCCTATTACTACTGTGGGTTTGTTATTATTAATTCATATTAATAATAATAAATAAACGAACTTATCAATTTATATTGATAACAACCACTTGCACAAACACACACACACACCATATACGCGCGTGCAAATTGTAAAAAAAAATTATGTTTTATTGTAAAAGCGCATTATTGTATACCTACTAATAAACATGAAACTTTAATTGTAAAATATAGAGAGTGAGTGGGCACTGACTTCTTTAACACAGGTTTGTACACCTAGCACAGGAGTCAAGTGTTTTATTATTATATTTAATATTATTATAAATAAGTGTTTTATGTCAATAAAGATTATTAATATATTGAGGTTGATACAGCAGTTAAAAAATCGATATTAAATATTCATTTAAAAATACAGCTTACGAGACAGAGTCGTCGAAATATGGCAAACATGAAACAGATTTACACTATTCAAACTTTAATGTATACCTAGCTTTGATGAAATAAAAACTACAAAATTGAAAATTTTTAGCTAAGAATCATTTCGATCACGTCATCTTTCAAACAAAAACACCGCATCAAAATTGGTCCATTCGTTTAGGAGCTACGATACCACAGACAGACACAGATACACAGACAGGTTAAAATTAAAACACCCCCCTTTTTGCGTCGGGGGTTTACAAAGACGTTTATCAACCACCACCATAATACAACACAATTGCAAAAACGGCTCGGAATCTGGGATGGGGGTAGTCATACGTTTTTGGACCGTGTTTCGGAGTACATATTTACATACGATGCGACCAAAACCGTTCTCTCAGCCGACACTTGTATCGGGTTGTTCCTTTATATCCTATATCATCAACTGCACACCGTCCATGTCATTGTGTGGTCGTTGTCCGAGCACTCTAAACGGCAACATTACAGCCACACAATCAAAATAGTTTAGGAGAGAAAGAAGAGAGAGTTCGCTAGTTTGACACGACCGTCCGCATGTACTGAGCGAACTATTCGATGTGAAGACAAGCAGATCAAAACGCACTCAATTTAATTATGTTCACAGACAAGACTGCCTCACAGACAGGTTAAGATTACCTACTTGACAGATAAAGTTCGGAAGCGAACCAAATTCGTGGTTCGTTCAAATCACATCATTAAATGGTGACGTCAGAAAATAGCAATCGTCAAAAATAGCATATAGGTAGCCTACTGTGTTCCAAGATTGGTTCCAAGTAGTCCTGCCACAGATGCTCCTTGACAGAACTACTGGGATTTTCTTCTGCTTTTTTTTTTAAATAAATGGCGTTCGCGACACAACGATTACGCACTGAAGTCAAGTGAAAATGTACTTACACTAACAGACGATTGTACGGTGGATTGAGTCTCTCAACACGTGTTTTTACACCAAGAACTCGGGAGAAACTCCTACTGGGCTTTTAAGGAATCTTATCACTAATAACTCTACAAACACTATTTTTGTTGACACAGACTATAAAAATATAATAACTAATTCACGCCCTAGGTAGGTAATCGTAACGGGGTCTACGTCCGGAAGCCTCCTTGTGGCGGATCCTGGTAACGTGGTGGGGAAACTTTCTCGGCGGGTGTGTGGCTTTTGATGTCAAGTGTCCCTTGGCATTCGAAGTCACATGCTATTGTCGAGTTGTTTTTGTTTTCCCACCACGGTTAGTTGCGGACGGCCGTTTTCAGGGCCACGACCGCGTCCGGGGTCCCCCGGGTGCGGTCCGATGGCTGCTCCCGGTGTCCTCGTCAGGATGACGCGCCAGGTCGAGCAACCGTCGGTGAGAGGCGGCGGCCTATAAGGCTGGCGTCGGACAGCGGCCCGTGTGGGCTGCTGGCCAACAGTTGGTGCACAAGGATTGCCTAGACGGGCAGCGTTGGGACGGTCTCGGTGTAGTTGCGCTCACGTGCGCAGATCCTTCCCGCAATAGCGCACTGGAGGTCAGGCCGGGGAGGATGTTTAGTGGGTATGGAGGGAACGCCTTTACCTCGAGTCCCACATATCCCCTGCGGTTGGCACCATCCCGCAGGGACGATGCGTAAATGCATTTAACCTCCCCGACAACAAAAAAAAGGTAGGTACTTCATCGTCACACAACAGGTGTTCCATTGATTCTCGATAATCACCACACACTCGACTATGACATTTGATATGACCATAATTTACTCATTTACGCAAATACTATTTACGTATCAAGTTTTATATAACTTATACTGTAACAACTATAGACCTTACGTCACTATCACAAGTCTTGTTTTACAATAAATAAAATTAACTATATCAAAAGTGATTCGTTATAAGAAAAACAAAATACGGACTTATCGTTTTAAATGTGCCATTAATTGTTAATTGTGGCGGTAATTGCAATTAAAATTAAAAGTTATTGCATACTGGGTATCTTGGGTCAGAATGGCATATACCTAACATAAATATTTATACCGCTAAGTGACTCTTGGGTACAAATTAATGGAGCTTTGGTGTATACATATTTATGTATGACTTTCGTTCCGTTATTCGAATTGGAATGAAATAATGAGAAGTTTTTGTCGGTTTTTATGTGTAATAGTTTGTTTAAAATATGGGTGTCATATATTTTAATGCATCTAGGGAGTACTTGGCGAGAAATTCATGGAAGCAGACCTCATGATGGTGACTGATGAGGTGGTAAACCCACTATAAAATTCTCAACGTCATACACACCTCAAAACATTAAGTATGAGGCATCATTAAGTGATGCCTCATACGTTATCGCCAACACAGATGCTTGTGCATCAAAGTAACACCACTTTCACTGCACAAAATTGACTCTGAAACATTATTTTGGATTAGTGAAACATTTTTTTTCCCGAGGCCATGGTTCTCCACCAAACACTCCTCTATAATTATTCTAAGGTAAGCATAACTACCACCACGAGATTTAAATTCATTGCTGCTAAATTCTATAAATCTTCAATAATTGGGTGACAAGGTCATTAAGAATACACCTATAATATTTACTGCTTCATTGTTTTCTGATCAGTTCAATTTTTGCCATTTTTTAGGGTTCCGTACCTCAAAAGGAAAAAACGGAACCCTTATAGGATCACTTTGTTGTCCGTCTGTCTGTCTGTCTGTCTGTCTGTCTGTCTGTCTGTCTGTCTGTCTGTCTGTCAAGACCCTTTATCTCAAGAACGCGTGGACGTATCAAGCTGAAATTCACATGAAATACTCAGGTCTATTGTCCCTTTAAGCTGTGAAAATGTCAAACTTCTAAGCCAAGCCAATCAAAAGATACAGCCGATTATGTCGATATTTTCAACAAATTTCCGACACTCGCAAAGGAATCAAAACCAACAGGATACTTCCCGTAAACTCAGAATCTTGAAATTTGGCATGAAGCATTGTCATATAATGCAAATATAGGAAAAACCGGCCAAGTGCGAGTCGGACTCGCACACTGAGGGTTCTTTGGTATAAACTGCTGTATCTTTTGATCGCGTTAACTTAGAAGTTTGATTTTTTCACTGCTTAAAGGGACAATAGACCTAGGTATTTGGTATAAATTTCAATTTGATACCTTTATTCGTTCGTGAGAAATAAGGTAGTAAGTTTCATTTTATTAAAATATTTTTATTATATTATATAACTAAAAAAATGTAATTTTCGCAATTTTTCCTATATTTGCATTATATGACAATGCTTCATGCCAAATTTTAAGATTCTGAGTTTTCCGGAAGTATCCTATAGGTTTTGATTCCTTTGCGAGTGTCCGACACTCGACAATTTGTTGAAAATATCGACATAATCGGCTGTATCTTTTGATTGGCTTGGCTTAGAAGTTCGATATTTTCACAGCTTAAAGGGACAATAGACCTGAGTATTTCATGTGAATTTCAGCTTGATACGTCCACGCGTTCTTGAGATAAAGGGTCTTGACAGACAGACAGACAGACAGACAGACGGACAACAAAGTGATCCTCTAAGGGTTCCGTTTTTTCCTTTTGAGGTACGGAACCCTAAAAATTGCGAAAATCACATTTTTTTAGTTATATAATATAATAAAAATATTTTAATAAAATGAAACTTACTACCTTATTTCTCACGAACGAATAAAGGTATCAAATTGAAATTTATACCAAATACCTAGGTCTATTGTCCCTTTAAGCTGTGAAAATATCAAACTTCTAAGCCAAGCCAATCAAAAGATACAGCCGATTATGTCGATATTTTCAACAAATTTCCGACACTCGCAGAGGAATCAAAACCTACAGGATACTTCCCGTAAACTCAGAATCTTGAAATTTGGCATGAAGCATTATCATATAATGCAAATATAGGAAAAATTGCGAAAATCACATTTTTTTAGTTATATAATATAATAAAAATATTTTAATAAAATGAAACTTACTACCTTATTTCTCACGAACGAATAAAGGTATCAAATTGAAATTTATACCAAATACCTAAGTCTATTGTCCCTTTAAGTAGTGAAAAAATCAAACTTCTAAGTTAACGCGATCAAAAGATACAGCAGTTTATACCGACACCTTAGACGAATTTCCGTCACACGCTAGGGAATCAAAACCTACAAGGTACTTCCCGTGAACTCAGAATTTGATTTAATACGTCATAAATTGTAATTCGCTACGTTTGTACGGCGGAACCCTCGGTGTGCGAGTCCGACTCGCACTTGGCCGGTTTTTTATAGATGGCGGAGAAATAGTCTTTTGTCGATATGTACCTCCTGCGAGGGAGTCTCAGAGTCACAGCAGGATTCGAATCCGAAAGGAGGTCTCTAAGGGCTCGGACCTCAGCTCAGGCGTGACTTGGCGTGGAGCGATTTGCTTAGGTAATGTAGAGTCGTTAGGAGCCCAGGCATATTCTTACGACAAAAAGAGTAATGGGCTTAACAGACAGCCTTGCTGGACTCCGGCTAGCTTAGGATGTCTGCACGAGCAGCAACAATTATCAAAGACTTTCTTCATGTTCAAACTCAAAATCATAATACGCAATTTTTTTTTAAGGTTTTAATGTCTTAAATACCAAGTATACCAACCAATAAGATTTGTTTCAAAAGCTCCGTACGGTTACATTACATTATATTTAAGCCAATACAATGTTGCTAGATATTATTTATGTTGTATTTTTTTTACTTTTCCTTCTCTTTTACCGCACCTGCTTTCGGTCTTAGTAAAAGCTTCGTCGAATTACAAGAATAATATTACAGCAGCACTTTCAATACTTCGGTGAAGATATAGTGGCCAGTGACATGTATATCAATACTTTTAACTCGATTAAATAACAACTCCTTCCATATCTACTACACGACAAAAACGTCATCGGCTATTAAAGGATTTTAAACAAGCCGATAGTCGTTCAATAGATAACCTATTTCTTATCGAGTGCTCTTAAAAAAAACTGTAAAAATATATGACTTTATGAATTTCTCTCCACTCTAATTGTTATGTTGAATGCATCCGATAACCTTTGCTTACGTACAGCGAAGAGTTAGTTATTGAACAGAAGAGGCAATGCAGTTATTTTATAAATTATTTTTACCTGCAATCGAATACTAATGTTCGTATTATAGAATAAGTTTCAAGAATGAACACCGACTTGAGCGTCCTACGTCTCTATCACTTTGTGCGTGATAGAAAGTGACAGACGATTCTCAAGACATGTTTGACTTCTGAGTGTCATTCTGTAATACGGGCCTTAGATAACTTAACTTAAAACAGTGAAACAGTGTACTTAAAAAAAAATATTTAATGAAAAGAGTTGACGAGTTCAGGGTAGAAGTCACCTCTTCTTCTTTTTTAAATAAATGGCGTTCGCGATATATAACGTATTTCGCCAATGTCAAGTAAAAATGTACTTAAAGTAACAGACAATTGTACGGTAGATTAAAGTTAAAAATGGAATGTCTCAACACGTGTTTTTACAACAAGAACTCGGGAGAAACTCTAGAAGTCACCTCGCGAAAAGTCTTGCCCATATTATCATAATGTCATTTTTCTCGGTAATGGCTCGGAGGAACCTCTAAAGGTAATGGTAACGTCGACAAAGAATTAAATTCTTGAAATAGCGTCAACTATTTTCTTTAAGTTTGACAGAAGCGTTGTGGAACACTGCTTAGACAAAAAGCAGTTCGATTTCGAATCCTGATAGGGACATGAACACATTTTTTTCATGTTTCAAGGTTGTTATGTACCTAATATATTTGAACTTTAAAAAAATATCGATATCATCGTTTATGTTTATTTGTCCACTATCTAATCTCTATAGCACAGCTTCTTAATGATACTTAATTTGAGTTCGGTAATAGGGTATTTTGCACCATGAAAGAAAAACATAAAATTGCATTTTTATGATAGATATTGCAAAAAGTAAACGAGAAACATCGATATTTATTCATAAATATGCAATTTAAATTTTATAATTCAATTCTAAAAATCGACTTTTTTAATCTGTAGGTACCTAAAAGCTCTAAAACACCGTTCCTTATATTGGAATGTGACGTGACGTCACTCCGTTAGTAAACAAAGTAGATATGTATCGTGCTTTGTGTTGATTTTGAAATCGCAGTTGTTTTGTTTACTAACGGAGTGACTTCATGGGCCAAAAAATACGGCAGCTAGCGTTTCCGCCCGAAATTTCAAAATCGAATATAAAACTAAGTTTTTAAGCATATACTATTGGTGTAAGCGAGCTATTATTTTAAGTAATATATATTACTTATTTGCCACTTCCAAATAATTCGTTAGTCTATGAGACTCCAAGTCCAACGCAGGTCACTAGTTTCGTGGAAGCCGATACGATAATCAAGTAACCAAAGCAATAACTATGCATTAACTTGTAATAACTAATTATAATAAACATAGGTTATGGAGATGACGCGCCCGCTGTCAGTTCTATGAATATACATACCTGACTCTAGTGACTTTCATTAATACTGTATGTAATGATTAAGCAAATTAGAGTAATCAATAATGCTCATATTGATAACAACAAATTTAATATCCAAGTTTAACCTTCAGCAACTGATGCGGTAGTGTGGACTGCTCAACTTCGTCGAAATTATCGATATTTTTTGATTCTCGTGAATTTTCTACTTCGTCAACTGTAAATTAATCTCTGTGCCATTTTCAACAGTTTTAACCCCGCGCTGTGTTATAAATTTGAATACACTTCAAAGTTCTGTGCTTCCAAATGGACAATCCGTTTCTGATTAAGTTTATTGTTGTTGTAAAGGATCGTGTCGAATCTGATCGAGAGTATGTTTTTAGCTTAGATGCAAGAATATCTTTTTAGCCGTTTGAAGATCATTGACTCTCCTACTATAACGGAATATAAATAACTGGTGACTATTGTCACAGACTTAAGCTTTATTATCAAGAAGATCTTGATAATTACCAATAATAACATTATAGATAAATATACAAGAATTTTACCTAAAATATATTTCGATTTAAGGACACGGCTAATGTAAATACATAACACTGACGAGTAAACGATGATTCCGAGCTCGGTTAAGTAGATCGGCCGTTAAAGGACGCTAACTGATTAACAGTGATTAACACACTAAAAAATATTTCACCAGTCGTTTGAGATAAACCTTTTAAAATTTGGTGGCCTAAGTAGTTCTGGCCACTAATCTGCTGAGCACTCACTTTAGCCTACAGTAAAAAAATAGGTCTTTAAATTGCGTAAACTGTTTACAATTTCACAGACATACGTTTCTATTAGTTCGGTATTTAGTTTTTCATAGAATAATTGCAACTCTCATTTAAGTACCATGTAGATTTCGCATGTCGGCAATTAACAGTTTATAAATAATTAATTACTAACATTGTTTGCTAACTGTATACACGATATGCTTCTTAAGGGGTAGTTTTGTTGTGTATTTATCAGAACTATTACCACATTACTCTTACGATTTATATGGACGGGGCAAGGCTGTATTGTTGTAAAAAATGTGTGTTAGGGTTGCTACACACATAAGCGGGCCGGAATTAATCGGAACAGAGTGAGGCCGACAAAAGTGTATCGGATTTTGCCGGTCCGACTGTGCTAATTAACGCCGGGCCGCTCGCTTATGTGTTTCACAATCCTTATAAAAATCAGTCATGATAAGTGCAGTAACTTAATTTCGAATGTGAATATTCCCTATTTCACATAACATTGTAAGTTTTGTTTGTTTGTCATTTTACGGATTGTCGGATTTACAGGTTTTGGACGTCCCTGAATTTTAAAAAAACCGTTTTAGGAATTATGTATGTGTGTCTGTGCGTTAGCACGATAACTCGAGTACGCTTAAACTCATTGCAACCAAATTTAACATGCATGTATAACATTAAAAATATAAGGTTTCTATCAACTTTTGAGTCATTGATCACAAATGTTAAGCAACTAAGTGCGCGGTATTTACTCGGATGGGTGACCAAAATTAACATTCATGTATGTTATTAACTTAACATGCATGTATGACATCAAAATATAAGGTTTCTATCAACTTTTTTGCAACTGGTTTCTTTGTCGCCCAACCAAGTAATGGAATTCACTTCCAGTAGATGTGTGCCCTTCCCTCCTTACTACAATCCTGGGTCATTCAAAGAGGCGTGAAGAAGCACGTTGCAGGTCGGTAAGGCGAGTGTGGCTAGCGCGGCAGTTTATCTCTCGCACCAGCTATCTTCACATTTAAAATTAAATTTCTGTTTACCAAGAGTGGAGTCATTTGCTTGACCTTTTTATATAAAAAAACTATTCAGTTGCTTTGAAGTCTTAGGCCCTTATTACAGAATGACACTCAGAAATCAATCATGTCTTGAGAATCGTTTGTCACTTTCTATCAAGCACAAATAGATAGAGACGTAAGTACGACGCTCAGTACGGCGTTGATTCTTGAGACTCATTCTATAATATGAACATTAGACTTAAACGTATTACCCTTAAGTAAGCGAGCAATTAAACAGAAATCGGTAGCAGCTCGTCAGCGGAGGAACCATTTTAACAAGTCTCATTCGGCAATTAACGAGTCGCAAGTAATTGGTGAACGGTTTTTTTCGTTGCCAAGTCACGAACGGAAACGTCAGTGGGTCGTGAGATAAACGACAACGAGGTTTGTTCAATGGATTGTCGAAGCGATATGTTGACTGTAGCGATTATAATCGACAGAGTTATTTCAAGAATTGGGAACTTGAATAGATGTATTTTTAGTTTATTGTACAAATTTACATCTTACGTTTTGTCCTACTTAAGTGGTACCTGCAACGAGATTATGACGATTTTAAATTAGCTGTACAATACCCACTTTATCGCATAAATAATGTTATAAATCCAGAGAAGGAGTCCAGGTTATATGGTCGAATTGAATGGTAGGACTCTTGTTAATACTACCTGAGTAGTACCTATCTAACCAAAACCACAAAATTAAACTTATCGTGTTCCGACAGTTACTGATAGTCATTAACTCACATGGATTCAGGAATGAACGCTTGAGCGATTGGTCTAGTGCCGAGTCATCAAAAATTTCTAATTAAAAGTGTTTATAATAATAACGGGAACATAATAAAAGAAAATAATGACCGATCTCTCACTGCTCAAAACATCAGTATAAGTATATGACTTTCAACTAGAATTAATTGTTAATAAAATAAATATAATAATAATAATAAATTCATTTATTTCGACCAACAATGAGTCATTTGTGTAAGTAATACAAAAATAAATCTTAATACTATTGTTAGTAGAACATCATTATTATAATTAGCATGAAATTTAAAAATAAAAATGAAACATTGAATCGGAATTTAAATGACAATAAAAAAAATATATATAAAATTAATATACCTTCTATTTTCGTCGCTAATACCGATATAAATAAATCTCAGAATTATAAATACCAAATAAATAAACAAACAAATACTGCCATTTGCATAATGCATTGCGTCGATCAGAGTCCAGCAATTTAAGTGTAAATTAACAGTATTCGTTTCATCACACGTTTAAACTAATACCATAGGAATTTTTACTAATATAACAATCTTTGTAATAGACTTTTGCCAGCTCATTAATTAACAAGTTACGCAACTATTAATGTAGGTAACCTTTTTAATGTATTCAAAAACAATAACGACTGATAAAATTTTAAGTCAATCAATCGAGTACTAATTTCGTCACTAATACCGCTATAAATCTCAGAATTATAAACATCAAATTATCGGTGATACGTTTTCGTCATCTACGAGTTATTTTAGGGTTCCGTAACGTAAATAAACATAAATCATAGAGTCACTGTAGGATCACTTTCGTTGGCTGTCTTTCTCTCAAGTTCCTATTATCTTTAAGGTAAAACTAATACCAAATACTTATTCAAGGCTGTAATTTGTTTTTCATGTACTAGCTGTGAAAAAATTTACTTCTAAATAAGTAAATGCAATCTAAAGTGCCCCATACTTAGAAAATGAGGGAGGGAATGGTGTTTTGTTTTAATTTTTTCCAAATATAGACATTTCAACTTAAAATATGACATTTTTTTTTCGGTAGCACTTCAAATGGCTTTACAGTAAACTGAAGATTCGTTATATCTGCGCGCTAATTTAAAGTTGCATGCGCCGCTCTCCGTCGCTCAAGGGTCGTACGGAAACACGGAGTCTTTGTACGGAAAGGATGTGTCACACGCGTAATATCCTAAAATTCAAGCCTTTTTCAAGTTTATTTATTAATAAGATCTATAATTGCATGAAATTAAGCAATAAAAATAGCAAGTAAAAAGAAAAATCAAAAAACCGATCTGCACTTATAATACTCTTTATTGCATTTAAAAATACATACGATAAATTGTCAATTACATAGTTTGCAAGGGCGAATTTATCTCTAAAAGAGATCTCTTCCAGACAACCCATGAATGTGTGTAATAAAATGAATACGGTAGGCGACGCAGTTGCAAAAAAAGCGGTACCTAAGAAACAATACACAACACACACAAACTTAGATAGGTACAGTAAACAGCACGTCGGGCTATACAAAACTGCCAAATTTCTCCAAACGATTTTCAACCTAAGGCTATTAAATATAAAGTGCATAATCGATTGGAAAAATTTGACAGTTTGTGGTAACCCAACGTGCTGTTGCCTGTACATTATGTTGGAGCTGCCGACTGGTAACACAAACTTTCTGCTTCACTCGTTTTTTTTTCGCGCTGCACATCTATGGAACAGTCTTCCGAATATTATCTAGGAAAGTCCGTTCTTAAATTCTTTCAAAAATAGACTAAAGAAGCATTTTTTGACAAAAATCTCTTGATAGTGATCGCAAGTGTTTCCTATCGGTTTGATTTATTTATTGCTTATGTGGGTGTATAATATATATGTAGATATATATGTGTGTATGTATATATATATTTATATAAATTTAAGTATTTGTTTATTTATAATGATTATGTATGTTCAAATATTGTTTACTAGCATGTAAATTGTTTATAGGTATATGTTTTCAAGTGCAATAAAGAGTATAATAATAAAGAGTATTATGAAAAAGATGCAATGTTCAATTATTGTGATTATCGCACTTGTTTACTTAACTGCCTGCCTACCTATAGGTTTCTACGAAACCACCTGAAGGCGACTCCGACTCGTTGCTAGCCTTTTTTTTTTAATTTAAAATCCACAAGCAAATAACCATAAATAACGACGAAGGCTCAAGTTTCGCTTACAAATTGTCTCTGGGCCAAGTTTATAGGTCATAAAACTAATGCGAGATAAACCGGTGAATTTATAATTAACATTAATGGCTTTAAACTATTAACGGCTACCGGATAAAAACTCTGAATAAAGACATAAAAAATAAATATATTTATGTAGATTTGTCGATAAACGCTTAGTCCGAATCAGACACTTGTGAGTGTTAAGAGGAAGCGTCGTCGGTGTCTCATTGAAGTCGAAACAAATGAATTCAAATATTTAAAAGTCTTATAATTACCCGGTGAAAAGATGTATACCCGAATTGCTGAGATAATTTTGGAGTGTAAGGGCGTATACAGAAAGATTTTTTAATCACAACCCAAATTTTTGGAATTCGTTCAGACTATAAAACTGAACTATTTTCATCATGGGAGCAACTCCAAATTCACGAAAAAATGAGCTGTTTCAAGTAGGTATTGTCATTTTGTATGAAACATCTGATATTTTTTTCGTGAATTGGAGTTGCTTCCATAATGAAAATTGTTCATTCGAGTTCCGACCTCCTCTAATAAGCCTAATTTTTACTAACATTATAATACCAGTAAGCGAAAACAATTGTTTTTGGTATTTTTTTTATTATCCAATTATTAGCATCCGCGGTCAGCAAAAACTCGTAGATAAGTGCAGAGTCCACTTCCAGGATACCTAGCTTTCTTTTCTTTAAAAGTAACGTTGGAAAATTTTTGGAATAAAAATTATATTTAACAAAAAATAATGTCATAACGAAAGCAAAAAGGAGGGCCCTTCTTGCCCTTAACATCTTACAAAGATAAAGTTTCGGGGATACATCCCAATTCCAGTTAATTGCCTTAACGAGTCGGCCCGTTTGGTTATGAACATTTTTTTCTATGGGTGGGCGACTATCGTGGCTACCACGCCGATAATGTAATGGACTTCATAATTTACACGCCTGAGTTATTTTATTTGTTTGACTCTTAAATATTTATGAAGACAATGTATCATACTGTAACTACGAAGCGGAAAAATTACGTCGTATTACGGTATTTAGGTCAAATGCAAAGAAAATATTGTATTTAACTCTGCATTGCATTAATCCCTAATCTCATTTTCTTCCTTCTAATCAGAAACACGCATGCCAACGTGGCTACCATTCCAACGCGAACTAAGAGATATGGCATTTTTTCTATAGATCTCGCACAATAGAAATGGAAGACACTGTCAGCACACGTGCACTCTCCTTACAATCCCAGCTCATCACTCCGATCCGTTCGAGTAACACTCAGCTAAACACTACACACTCAAGCACTAGACACACCTTTGTTATACACCGCACTCGTCGAACAAGGGTGCGAAGACCCGGTCTACATACGACGCGCTATACCCGGTACAGACATGTACCGGGGCGCTTTTCCCCGCCTCCACCACGACACGATGTGCCCGAGCCGAGGTCCGAGCCCTTAGAGGCACCCTCGGGCATGTCGCTCCCTACCGACACGGACGCCCTAGGGACGCTAGGCGGTCGAGAGACTCCCCACGGGGGAGATGCTCGGTCGCCCAGTAATCCCCTAGGAACGTCCGACCTACAGGCTTGAGGACCCCCAAGGTCTTCGCCTTCTTAAAACCCGGTGACGCAGAAAATGTCATCAGACACAATCTGCAATAGTATTCAAAAACAAAAAAAAAAAATCCCAGCTCATTTAAAAAAGGCGTGTGAAGCAGCTGTAAGTCGGCAATTAGAGGGTGGCTAATTTGGCCGTATGTTGTCTCTCAAACTAGCCATTTTTACATTTAGAGTCCACTTCTACTTACCATCAGGTTGACAGAGATATTTCCTGACTTTCTTATAGAAAGCATAGGTTTACTAAACTCTTAGCTTTTGCCCGCTTAACTTCGTCCCCGTGGAATAGTTAAGTTGGGCAGCATTTTAATTTTTTCAGGATACTTAATTTTTTGCTAATCACACATATTTATTTTTCTAGTGCCTAAATTCAAAATAATAATAATGGAGCTTCAGAATTTGTCACACCATTTCGCCTTTTAAGGGTTGAATTTTGAAAAAGACTGAAACACTTGTTTACCCATTTATCACTAGTAATCCTGTGAAGTTTCCAATTAAATAGTCTAACTTTGTTTCCGCATACAAACTTTCATCCCCTATTTTACCCCCTTAGGGGTTGAATTTCGAAAATCCGGCCTTATCCCTTATCTACATCATAAAAGAAACCGCTGTGCAAAATTTCAGTTGTCTAGGTCAAAGGGTATGGACTGGGTGTTGATCAGTCAGACAGTCAAGACTTTTCTTTTTTTAGATTAAAATTAGGCTAAGCAAAGGGAGAAATCAGGGTAGTGACACTGAGTGTTGACACATTATAAGGAGGTCCCCTTAACCCTACACTTGTATCACAAGTCCCAGACAATGCTCATGACTCACGAAGAGGAGTAACTTTAAATATTTTTTTAATATATGGAACTTTTATTTTGAACTGTGTGACAAAGCAGAGTTCGTTGTTTGATAAGCGTCTGGGCGTCGGTAGTCTCTCGATTTCCTGACTATTAAACTTTACGGTGTACATTTAAAACCCTTGACACGTTCTAACACATACTGATATGTGAGCGGCTCCTTTGTGGTGTGACCCGACCCTGTGGTGAGGGTGGGGTGCCCATAACAGCGTGCATACGAAATTAATTAAAAAACCTTACGGGTGATCAATGAAAATTGAGAGCAAAGTACAGCGCAGTCTATACTGAGCTGTGCGCTCACTAAGTTTTATATATGAGCTATCTCAATGTTAATTGCTCATCCTTAACCCAGATACTTCACTTAAATCCTTTGAAATCCAAAGCTATTATATTGGGAAGTGGCTATATGACCAAGCAATTGGACCTGAAGGTGCTACCGCCTGTAATCCTAAACAGCTCGGTAATACCTTTCTCTCTCACTGCAAAGAATTTAGGAATCACCTTTGACTGCAACCTGAATTGGAAAGCTCATGTGAACGAAGTGAGTCGCAAAGTCTTTTCCTCCTTCCACACGCTTAAATCTTTGCAACACTTTTTACCGACACAAACTAGAATTTCTTTGGCCCAGTCGTTGATTCTTCCCATCTTGGACTACGCAGATGCTTGTTACCTGGATATCACGGAGGAACTATTAAATAAGCTTGAGCGACTGCAGAATCTATGCATACGTTTCATCTTTGGGTTACGTAAATATGATCACGTCTCTCATTTCCGATCTCAGCTAAAGTGGCTCCCTATCCGACTTCGAAGAAACTCACACATACTTTTTCTTCTTTTTAATATCTTACATAACCCAACATGTCCAAATTACCTTCGTGAGCGTTTTGATTTTGCGCGTCCTCCTGGCATACTCTGCAGATCGCATCTCCGCACACTTCTTAAGCTTCCTTCCAATCCTTACCGAACTGATTTCTTCATTGACTCTTTCACTGTTCATGCAGTTAAGCTATGGAATGCACTACCGCCCGCAATTCGAGAAATCTCGTCACTTCCACTTTTTAAGAAGAGAGTTAAAGAACACTACCTTTCTTTGAGCTAAATTCCTTTCTTAATTTTAGACTTATTTTATATTAGGATTCCTTGTATGTTCATGTCATATATGTATATATTGTATTGTATAATTATATAGGTAATATGTATTATATTGTATTGTATTATATTGTATTTATTTTTATTGTATTGTTTTGATATTGTATTTATTTTTAACTTATGCTTTATGTATTTAATATACCTATAGGTTAGGTACACACGACATTGACGTCTCGCAGCACATCTCCTATTCTAGGTGGGTTGGAAGAGATTTCTTTTAGAAATAAGCCACACCTTTTGTACATTGTTATTATTGTGTTTTCCATTATTGTTTCTATGTGTACAATAAATTATTAAATAAAATAAAATAAAAAAATGCTCCTGAAACTATTTACCATCACGGATCTTGATAATATTTTAGTATGTTGTTATTTATACTTCTACAGATACGAGAAAAATCATGAAAAAAATCAGAGACGTTTCGGAAAGCCGGAAAATGGGCGGTGTTATAACACCTGGTAGGAGAATGCACTACTATACTGTGGTACTAACGGGTGACGATAGGATTGGATTAAAAATATTAAATGAATTGTTTTCATTTATTCTCACGATATATTTAACTTAAATAGGAGTATGATACGCTAATAAACAATTTTTAGGATGTAAATCAACATCACACTTCCTACAAAGGGAATTATTTTTCTTTTTGCAGACCTTACGAGTCAAAAATTTTTCTTTTTATTAAATGGTATGGTCCAATTTGTCAAATTTTGAACTTTCGCTATGAGTAGAAAGAGGGACAAGATCCACGCTTATCATTTTTCTTCTTGGTCTCTACTAAAAAGCCCTACAACAACCCTTCGAAAAGTAAGATGGTCGTAATCCCTTCCATATTGCCTATACATTTGTTAAGTACCTATTATCAGTGGCCATATCTAAACAATGACAACAAGAAGAAAATAGCACTTTTCGCCACGAATAGAGGTTAGGTAAAGACATATATTTTAGTCAGATAATTGAAGAAATTCTTTAGGATTATCCCGATTATGCGAAGTATACTCTTGATTTTTCACCACTGCTGATGTTCCTGTTACAGGAGTAGAGACAGCATTATTTTCTAAAGCGCTTGATTCTGTGCGTCTTTTTAGCTAAATAAAACAGTTACATATTATTTTCATCATCTGAATAAAACTCATATAAATGGCCTTAGCTTCGGCTCCGGGCTGCGAACCGGAAAAATTGTGCAGTTCCACGATGTTTTCGTCACCAGAATTCTCATCGGTTACGTTTGCATTTTCATTATCAAAGGCAAAATAGCAATAACACCTGGCAAGGTCGTTTTATTGTACTTTTTATCCAATTTCTCTATTATTTTGATGAGCTTTAAGGCCTTCCTCTGATTTAATCTAAAATATAATACCAAAACATATTAGACGTTGATACTCCTACCAGGTGTTATAACACCGATGCGGTTTCAGAACCTATAAAAAATGAAATATTGCACTAACACAATCAACTTATTTGTATTTGGGTAAATAGCATTAATATTAAAATAATATATGCCAAAGACATACTAAGAAACGAATATATTTTTAATAGCTTACCTTTTTATCAGACATAGTTAAATTATAATATAACTGCACCTTTAAAACACAATTTATGCTACAAAATAATTTTATTTTGTTTATTACAACTGCCTAGAATCAATCTCTGATAAGTACAAAATGAGATAAGCTTATAATTTCGATAGAAATATCCATTTTAAAATCTTATATTTGAGGGTAATTACAATTAAAGTTGAGCGGTGTTATAACACCTGGTAGGAGTAAGTGGGTTAACCGACACTTATGTTACAAGTCCTAGAGACTGCTCCTGGATCTGCTCTCTGTAGCAAGATGAACTGTACCCGCACGCTGAATCTATGGAATGCTAAGGCAACTCGTCTCATTACGCCATGAAAAAGTTTATTACAAAAACTTAATAAAGATTATTAAAACTTCAATTCCAAGTTCTTTAGACTAGCGTTCTCTCTCATAGACAGTGACTATCCTTCAATGTGGCAGGAACAGAAAAAAATTCAATAATGAAGCACATTTTCACATTTGGAGTTGCTTTAGTCAGTGGGAACACTTCACATAACACTCTTATCATTTAGTGGTAGTGTTATTCAACTGCAGAAGAATTCCATGTGAAGAGTTCTCCACTCAATAATGCGTCCTCCTTTAATTCTTAAAATGCTTGAAGGCATATAAATGTGTCTCCCTTAATACACAAAATACACGAACCGCTGATTTTGCTAAGTCTATTGTCCGCTTATCGCTTTCGCTCTTACTGGAGCCACACATAACCGCCAATAACCAGGCAATCAAAGCCCTGCGTGGAGGGTTAAACCGATATTGGGCCTCAAACAAACATAAAAACGAACAGTAAAATTTTACGAGCACAGATTTAGTGGTCGCCGTGTACTATGCTTTAAAGAACTGTATGGGACACGATAACTTTTTGGGAAAAGTTGGCTTTTATGTCCCAATCCCAAGCAATAATGAATAGGACCAGTTTTACTTTGTTGAAGATATACGATTTCATTCTACGATGTTGCCTATGTGAAAAAATGAATTATAATCTTTATATTGTTTTAAGCTTACGTGGTCACTGTCAATTAACCCAGATACTGCGACGGGGCTTTTAAAAGGCCCGAAAAATATATTTAAAATACCCTCAATTTTCAAGTAGTTAAAATTAATTCTCAAAGATATTTGCACTGTCAGGTTACTGAGTACCTATCCGTGTATTATTTGATGCGGCTACGTTTACAACTAGACACTTGTTTATTTAAATTTTTTGTGTCTTTGAAGATTTAGGAGTATCTGTTTCATGATGTCTAGACAAAGGTAAGCTTTTCTCATTTATATATGTGGATGTTGTAGCTAATTCATTTCAATATTTAATTTTAGATATGTTATCTAAAATATCAGGGTATCAATTTGTTTTAGTGCAACAACAACTTATTCCTTTTTCACGTTTCAAATTGATGGCCTTTTAAACGCCCCGTCGCAATATGGGGGTTGATAATATGATTGTTTTCTTTTTAGCACCCGACCTTTGAGAGCACTCAATCTCAACGAAATAGTTGATGAATAAGGGCGATATGAGGATTCTGATTTGTTGCCAACTCAAATTACAATTTTTCCACCTGAGAATGCTAATGCCATACGTCACAGATGAGGATTCTGGAGATGAAGAATTTGTGGCATTGCAAAATTTACCATGTAAATAATTGTTTTCTGGTTGATATAACTATGTATCAATGATTCTATCTTGTTCTACTTTCTCCTGGCTTTCGTCCCATTTTTATTAGGGGTCAGCCCTCCTAGTACTTCTGCGCCACACCGTACGGTTGTGTGTTGTCGTTTTATCTGCATTTGTGTATTTTATGTCATTCTGAACAGTCGCTAACCAGGTGGTCGTCCACGGCCTCTTCTTCATTCCTCTATCTTGTTTTGCTTATATGGATGCAATATTTAGATCTTTTTTATGCTCTCAACTAAGCCGAGGTTACGTTTCATCTGAGTTCCGACGAAGAAGACGATGTATCTTTGTCAAGTTTGTCAAAAAGAAGGCGCACGACGGATTTGACTTCAGGATACTGACGCCGTACCTTCTAGTCCCACTGCATTTCCCACTATTTCAGGTGCGTCAACTAGTTCTACATTTGTTCAGCCGACAGTTCCCCGAAACCAACCACATATAATATAATACTATTTTTGTCTGTCCCAATTTACGGGTGAAAAAACCGGGCCCCGCCTTTTTGTCGCGGCCAGGCTGGAGAGTTGAAGAGGAGAGAGAGAGTACTGGGCCACCTTCACCGACCCTAGCTGTTCCTGGCAAACTGCAAACCCTCCCGATCACCACCATCGATCTACCATCTCAGGGCAGTACTCAACCGACCTAATTTGGAAGTAGTGGAGTGTAGTGCAACCAGCGGTAGACCTTGCGACCCTGAACACGTTCTTTTAAATAAATTTTGTCTACTGGGGTTGGTTATTTTACTTGAAGCAACCCCCTATCGTAGCATACTAGCCCCAACTAAGATGCAAAGTTTGCAAAGTTTAAAGTCTTTTTTGTATTTGCCAAAAGTGTAAATGCATTTACATTCTAAGAACTGTTTCCTCAAATATCACACTAAAACTCAGCAATGTTCACCAAGTACTGTTGTTTTATTGTGATATCATATCATTGTCTATAATTATTGTGTATAATTATTGGGTTTATTAATTAAAAACTGATATTATAACAATTTGTTTTATTATTTTTAGACCGCCACATACATGTAAACAACCCCCATACTACGACGGGACTTTTAAAAGCCCACCTTTTCCAGGCTTTTCTGGAAACATGTAATTTTTTTTACTATTTTTCCCAGTTATTACGAGTAGTTTTAACTATCATATCCGAATATCACCAAGATCGGAAACAAAAAATAGTTACAGTAACATCTGGGTTAAATGTGAGAAAATGGGATTTATACCACGTACCTCTGTTTTTTTGGATTATCCGATATTCCGGCGCAGTTTTATGCGCCATGGTCACGGATGAACTAAAGTCTGTGCGAGTTGATGGTTATTGACAGACAAATCTGTCTACCCTCTTTCTAAGTCTTTTATTACGCTCGGCACCCGTACCACTGTTCTCATTCCCACTATTCACTCGAAACTGCTGCCTACACACAACACTAATAGTATCCGGACGCGTCACGGCACAACTTTTATTTACCAAGGTTCCACATAAAAAACTGCGCCGAAATATCGGATAATTCAAAAGCAGAGGTACGTGGTATAAATTTCGTTTTCTCACATGTTTGTCGATCGATGCGGATTCAATATTCAATTCACAGTTACAGATCTCCCCTCTCCCCTATCAGGGTTTGGTTGCTAAATGACCGTTGTTATTTTTAGTAATTTAACAATAATTGTGGAATAATTTTATTTTTGCGTTTACAAACGCGTAAATATTAATACTAGAAAAATGCACTGAAAAAAATCGACTTGCCTCAGAGGCGGGACTCGAACCCGCATCTTCCACAATCCGGGCGGACGCGTTGACCATTACGCCACCGAGACACTGCTTTTCGCTGTCGAAATTTGTCAGTGCTTGGTGCTTATGTTTTTATGGTAAACATTGTTTCATCAAATCTTTGAAATTTGCACTTCTAAGACCCGAACAAAATATTTTTGCAAATATTTGACGCTCAGTTAAGATGAAACTACCTTAAATTATGGAATAATTTTATTTTTGCGTTTACAAACGCGTAAATATTAATACTAGAAAAATGCACTGAAAAAAATCGACTTGCCTCAGGCGGGACTAGAACCCGCATCTTCCACAATCCGGGCGGACGCGTTGACCATTACGCCACCGAGACACTGCTTTTCGCTGTCGAAATTTGTCAGTGCTTGGTGCTTATGTTTTTATGGTAAACATTGTTTCACTGGTAAACATTGCTAGGCTTACTTTTACTAGCAGATGGAACATTGCAA
Source organism: Elophila nymphaeata (assembly GCA_955850985.1). Lineage (NCBI taxonomy): Eukaryota > Metazoa > Arthropoda > Insecta > Lepidoptera > Crambidae > Elophila > Elophila nymphaeata. The sequence goes on along the minus strand of OY039089.1, from coordinate 10,010,232 downwards.
CCGACTGCAAATCGAATACGTCTTGATAAAGGGTCATGGCAAAAGTATTTGTATGACGTCTGGGATGAGAGTAAGTGATGCGAAAGAAATATGTAAGGAAACAAGTATGTAAGGAAGGTGTAGCAAGTGGAAACAAGTGGTCTCTGCCTACCTCTATTGGAAAATGGCGTGGCTTTATGTATGTATGTCTGAAAGGCATTAACTAGAAACAGTATCGTAAATCATAAAGTAAGATATATTCGATAAAGTTTCACATACTTCGCGTAATTTCCGGTAGAGATATATGCCTATGGGCGCACGTCTGACATCCCGGCACACCACGTCACACCTGAACCTTGGGTCTTTATATTCTCTAGTTTGCCGTTCCTTTTCTTTCAGAACCCTGCAGAGACAAGAAGACTCCATTATGGCAGATTATGGCTGTCTAGTAAACCTTTACAGGAAGTTCGTTCTATAAGTTAAAGAACCAAAGACCTTACCTTCTTAAAAAGTAATTCAAATAAAAAAATTAAGTCCATACAAGTGTGCACTGTAAATAAAAAATCATACAATATGTCAAAATATCTCAAAATTAGTTTTATTCCCCCCATCGTTAAAGACATGCTCTACATTTTTAATAAGGCTCGTCCATTCATTCGATTGAGCGGTTCATTCATCGGTGCTAAAATAGCGCGTTTATCTTGCGGTCAGGAAGCCATAAACCACTCATGCGCGCTACTCAATCACTCAATGGCATGTGACAACTCACTTTTGCTTTACTCTACTATTGTCTTTTGTGACTAAAATGAACATTGTGGATGAACACCACGTGACATCTCCGAGTTATTTTAACAACCTAATAATTTCAAATAGGCTGATTTGGGTAAGATACACTCAAATTAATTTGTATATACTTACTTTATTTTAAGGAAACACAAAGCCAATTTGCCACTAATAAGTGTTATATACCAAAAATAGTGACCTAGTTAGCTGTTATTGCAGAAAACCCGAGTTAGCATAGATTATTTAACAGTGGAGATTACACCACTGTGAATTATTACATTCTAATAATGGTCCACTATTAAAGTGGACTTCTTTCCGCTTTATGGGTATTTTTGTAACACCATGTATGATGTCAATAAGAAAATTATAGTGCTTGAACTTATTTAAGTAACTAAAAGATACCTTCAAGAAATACTAAAGACTGAGAACATAAAATAACAATTATATCAATATTATTATTCAAAATAATCCTTAACAGCATTTTTATACCCTTCTATGGACATATTAAATATTTTATGTCTAGTTCCGAAAATAGCTTGTTATAATTTCGAGTTAAAAGAACGAAGTATAAAAGGTATTACTTGCATTACTATCATAATTAGTAGATTTGGAGATATACTAACCAAAGCGTGTTGGCGATGGCGTGGACATTTTAAGAAAATAGTACTCATTTTTATGTGTTGTGTTTTCCATAATTATGAATAAATAATTAGTTGTGATTACTGTCCATGCAAAGGTGACCTGGAAGAGATTGCTTGTACAGCGATTGTCTAACCAGTGTACATTTTCTTAGATAGAGTATTTACCGGATTGCAATAAAGAATATTTGATCTAACTATCGATTCTGGTTGATTAACGCTGGTGGCAGCAGACAACCTTCTCAGCGTCATCGGGTTTTTAGGAAAGCGAAGACGTTTGTGGGTTCACTAGCCTCTAGTGCATACCTCCTCAGAGGGTTTCTAGTTGGAGAGCATCTCCCGCGATGGAGTCTCTGTATCGATTAGAGACAGACTAGAATTTAGGTCGTTCGAGTTGGAAGGGAATATTGTCGCGTTACACCTACTCCCGGGAGAAGAATAGGCGTAACGGAGCAGGTGAGAGAACTGAAGAGAGAAGTAAGAGATAAGATAGATAAGGAAAGTTCTAAACTACAAAAGATAAAAGAGAGTTTTAAAATAATATGTACATTTATTAAACAAGTAAACACTTAGTGTCCCTAGCAAAGTAGCACTCGCGACGGTAGGAGGAAGACGTGGGCGGAATGGGGACGGCACTCGCGATGGACCACCGGTGGTAATATATGAGGGGGATATGGGAGAGAGGAAGAGGGAGAGTATTCTTCTTGCGGGCAACGACGTCCCGGGCCAATTCCCGCAGCGGCTCCCCACGTTGGGCGCCAAACTGTCGCGTTACACCTACTCCCGGGAGAAGAATAGGCGTAACGGAGCAGGTGAGAGAACTGAAGAGAGAAGTAAGAGATAAGATAGATAAGGAAAGTTCTAAACTACAAAAGATAAAAGAGAGTTTTAAAATAATATGTACATTTATTAAACAAGTAAACACTTAGTGTCCCTAGCAAAGTAGCACTCGCGACGGTAGGAGGAAGACGTGGGCGGAATGGGGACGGCACTCGCGATGGACCACCGGTGGTAATATATGAGGGGGATATGGGATAGAGGAAGAGGGAGAGTATTCTTCTTGCGGGCAACGACGTCCCGGGCCAATTCCCGCAGCGGCGGCTGGGCGGTGCACCTTGCCAACCAGCCCAGCAGTGGCGGTGCTCACAGCACCTGGAGCTTCGGTTTTCACGCAGCGGATTTCAGCAGCCGCATCCGGAGCCTCATGGGTAGCTGGTAGTTTCTTCGTTCTTCTCAAAGACAAGTTTACACGGAGCCTTCTTGAGTCCCGGGCCAATGCCAAATGGCCCGGGAACGGCCTGCACCACAGTGCGTAGTGTACGAGCTAAACTCGACGACTGAACTCCCGTATCAGACGACCGACCTCCTTTATACAGCCGTCGCCGATACATAATTTTAAAAAACGAAGAGCAGCCAAAACAGATGAATTAAGAATTTTGAATTTTGAATAAAGATATATGCTGTTCTCTCGGTAGCCGTACTATAGAAAGAGATGAAAATATAATTTAAAAATGACAAGAATAGCATATTTGAACACGCATAGTCCGATATGAAATTAAATAATGAATTATTTATAAAGAAAATATTAACAAAATTAGGAGAACAGATGAGATAGAAACAAATACACGATACGAAGTAAAATAAATATATAAAGAAAAGGCTACCGAGAAAAAGCTTATTTTCCTTAAAATTTCGGAGATATGCCAATTAATCCTACAAACTTATAACTAACTTAGAACTAAACGGCAGCAGGACGGTACATTATTCCCCCCCAAAGAGAAAAATTTACCCTTAGGTAAATTTTATAAAGATTTGTACACGGCCTCAATTCTGAAAGGGGTGTGGCTCACACTCTATGGCACACACTCCGGAACGTGCACTTGTTAATGACATAGGCTTATTTTTATGGAAGTTGTCATCCGCTCCCCTTGCTAACAACCAAACTAACTAAATAAACATAATACAACACAGAAATAAAAATGACCTATGGCTTATTTTTAGAGTAGTCAACCGCTCAAAAGTTCCGAGAGAACTTACATCTCCAAAAAAAAGATAAAGAGAAACAGATGCCCAGAGGAGCTTAGCTACCCTCTCAGACCCTAAAGCTAACCTAACCTACCTAATAAAAAACTCCCACACAATCACATGAAATAAAATAAAAGTTAAAAAGCCGAAAAGAAGAATGAGAAAACCTACGCCGTACCTGCTGCCCCGATATATACAGATATATAAAACATAGTTATTTACAATACACACAATAAGTTAACAAAAACACAAATCCACATTGCAAAATAAAATAAAAAGAAAACTGTTACGTTACAGTTTGGCGCCCAACGTTCTTTTGTTTTTCGTGGAAGTTCTAGTACATTCTTACTTATATTGTGTATTTTGTTTCTCGTACTAATCTATTTTTTCTTTTTCTAGTTTATGCTGGTATATTGGGATGGCAGTCACTATTGGTATTTATGTTTATTTTATTTTCTCGCGGTTTAGTTTTATTTGTCTTGTAAATACTTGTATATACTTTGTACAGCTGTAAATATTGAGCTGGGGGTTCGGGGAGTAGGCTAAGCTCTCCGAACCTAATAATTACAATTCTCTCTCGTGAACTCTCTTATTCCTTGGTGGGAATCTTAATACTTGTTGAGCGGCTGACTACTCGTAAAATAAGCCCTAGGTCACTTTAACTTGTAAATATTTTTATTTTTTTTGTTTTTGCTGGGGTTTTCTTAAACAAAGGAGCGGTTGACACCTCCTATTGTAAAAAAATATGCCTCGGTCACCTTTCGGAGTACACGTTCTGGAGTGTGAGCCATTGAATGTGAGCCATATCCCCTTTCGATTAACGAGGTCGTGTACTCCAGCAAAATTTACCTTAAGGGTAAATTTTTCTCTTGTGGGGGGGAATAATGTAACGTCCTGCCTGCCGTTCCAATATCTTATTTATTTAATATTCATATTTTATCATATATTTTGAATATTTTGTGTATTTTACAAGTATTTTCTCGGTAGCCTTCACTTTATATATTTATTTTACTTCATATTGTGTAGTTTGATTCCGTCTCTTTTGTATTTTTAATTTAATTATTATTTTCATTATAAATCATTCATTATTTTATTTTTCTTATCGGACTATGCATGTTTAAATATTTTATTTTTCATTCGTAGTCTGCTATCCTCACCTTTTCAAAATAGTATTCTATCCCTCTTTATTCTATAGCTACCGAGTGAATACACCTTTCTATTCTTTCATAATTTATTTACTCTTATGTTTTTCGTTCTTCCATCAAACCGATGACATGTGACAGCCATATATAAGGGGCTGTCGCGTGTTATCGGGGGTCATTCTTGTATATTTTCCGCCCTGGTCATTTCTCATCATTCTTCCATATTGTTCACATCATCTCGACGCTGTACCTCTGCCCGTTTCCGTGCCGCCTGGGAGGCGCGGGGACTATACCTACATGAAGACACGATGAAGACTCCGAAGCTGCTGCCCTTGGACCATCACTCCGTCCGCTGATGCCATTCCTGTCAAGACTTGAAGACCGGTGCCGCTCGGCGGCTAGCCTGCGGGACTCTGCGAGCGACTGCGAGTGTCGCCGCGGCCCACATCGAGCTGTCGCGTGTCTCTGCGGGCGGCTGCGAGTATGGCCCGGCCGCTTCGTCTGCGCTTCGGAGCACCATGAAGATCTATTCCCTCGCGAGTGCACTCTCATCATCCTCTCGTCCCTCTCCACTACGTTCCTCTCACTCTCTCAATCCTCTCATCCCCATTCCCTCTCGCGCGCGCCGCTCCCCGTCGCGCGTTTCCTATTATTTTTTACAATGTTTTTATATTAATATTTTACTTGTATTTTTCTATAAATTAAATATGTTATTTTCATTCTCCTTATTTTTAACTTGCAGTTCTAGAACCTCCGCGAACTCTCTCTATCTCTCTAGTTTCTCTTCAGACTGTTTCGTGACAGTTTGGCGCCCAACGGGTTTTTGTTTTGTAAATTATTTGACTAGGGTAAATAAGGAAAGCTCTCTTTTATAAACTTGCCTAGCATTACTCTAACATGGCTCGATTTATAAACTCTTCTCTTCTCAACAAGGCAGAGTTGGTGTATGAAGTCACAGTCAGAGGTGAAGAGCCTTCGGAGACCTTAGTAGCTCTGAAAGCTCAGGCTATTAGGCTATACGATTCTTTTCCGCCTGAGGATATTATTGATTCGTTGCTCCCGATCAATGATGATTTGGACCAACTGTCAGTTACTTTGAATTATGTTGCGGCAAAGGTATGTTTGATTGAATCGGGCAGACGTAATCTCATTAGAAAAGTTGAGTCGTATCTCAACCATGTATTCTTCAGGTTAGAACGGGTTGATGTGGATTTACAACCTGAGTGTAGGGAAGCCTACGAAACTCTTAGGGAAAGATTTGAATTGCTGGAAAAGCGATTTGAATCATTAAGTTATGAGACTGCAAATGCAGAGCCTCTCCATTCACATCCTCATATTAATAGTCCCGTTAGTACCCCGCCTATTGCAGATCCCACAGTTGTTCACACAAATTTACCTTCTATCCCGATGGGTACTCCTCCTCACCCGACTAGTGTAAAAGAATTAAAATCTTTTTCTTATAACGGCAAAACATGCCCTCGTTCCTTTTTACAAAAAATTCAAGAATTTTCTATTTCCCGAAATATTGACAAAGCTACGCTTAAAAATTATGTCTATGAATTTTTTGTAGAAGATGCGTTGCATTGGATTCGCTTCCAATTTATTCGTAACCCTAGTTTGACGTGGGATGAAATCGCAGAGCTCTTGGTGAGGGATTTCAGTGCATTTGATTATGATTACAAATTGCTGGAGTCGATTCATAATCGTACACAAGGCGCAAACGAATCTATTATAGTTTACGTCTCTGTAATTTTTGGTATGTTTTCCAGACTCTCTAAAAAACTTTCTGAGCAGGAGCAACTGGACATTTTGTTACACAACATTCGTCCTTGCTACTCTGTGTTTGTAGCTCTTAATGGTGTAGACTCTATCGATTCTCTCCTTGCAGCGGGTCAAGCTTGCGAAAAATCTATGGAAAGAGACAAGGATTTCCATGAGCCCATTCCGGATCGTAATGCTTGTGCTGCTGAGTTCAATTACAAGTCAGTAAACTCCGCTAAACCTATTCCATATCCTCGGTCTCATTTTACACCTCCTCAGGATTATTCATCTCATATCTCTCAACGTCCTACGGTTCCACATGTTCAAAATTCTGGTTCTACTGGAAATTTTTCTTCGAGACCCCGTTTTATGTCTCAGCCACCTCCACATTGTCTTACGCGTCCCTCTCCGAATCGGCCAACTGGTGATGTCAATAAACAACTGGTAAATGCTGTTAATGTAACATCTTTTCAGTCCCACTTGTTTTGTGTTCGGTGTCGTGTTAATGGACACTCTCTTGGTGGGTGTAGTAAGCCCAGGGATTTAATTTGTTTCCGATGTGGCCTGAAAGGTTTTAAAGCGGTCGATTGCCCGCAATGTCACAACTCCTCTAGTTCAAAAAACTAACTTCTGTCTTGGATAGTAAAACTCCTCTTAATTCTAAATTTAATCGTGACGATTGGAATCTTTGGCTAGATACTATTAGGCAATTTATGCTTTGTTATAAAACCAGCTCCTTATTTTATGAGGAAAATGATTATGAGCGCCCCTTTATTGATGTAACTATTTCGGGTAAGTCGTTTTCGGCACTTCTAGATAGCGGTAGTAGTATTACAATTCTGGGGAACAACGCTCATAAAAAACTTGAAAACCTTGGGTTCACACTATTCAAGACATCATCTCAAGTAATGGTGGCCAACAGGAATACTGTTAGGGCCATCGGTTATATGCTTTTACCTATTTCCTTTTGTAATGTTACACATATGATAAAATCCTTTGTTTTTCCAGATTTATATCCTTCTATGATACTTGGTGTCGACTTTTGGAAAAAGTTCGACCTAATACCCAAATTATTTTCACAAAAATTAAATCTTACTTCGCAAGTCAATTGTGTTGACATCCCTGATTCTCAATTACTTTCTTTTGTTCATCTTTCTGAAGAGCAAAAATGTATTGCCCAAGATATAATTGACCGTTTCAAGAGTATTTCTTTTGAAAAAATTGGCAAACTTGGACGCACTGATCTAATTTGTCATAGGATAGATACTGGTGACGCTCTTCCTATTCGGCAGCGCTGTTATAGGCTTTCTCCTGAAAAGCAAAAGGCTTTGGTCAGCGAGTGTGACAAAATGCTTAATCTTAACGTCATAGAGAAATGTGAAAGTCCTTGGCTTTCACCTGTGTTAATTACACCAAAGAAAAATGGGGAATGGCGTTTTTGTGTAGACAGTCGCAAACTTAATTCCATTACCAAGCAAGACGCCTACAGTTTACCGTTTGTGGCTGAAATCCTAGACCATCTAAGGGATGCTAGGTATCTCTCCAGCATTGACATTGCCAAGGCTTTTTGGGAAATTCCTCTTCATCCGGATGACAGAGATAAAACTGCTTTTTATGTCCCTGGTAGGGGTATGTTCCGTTTTACCGTTATGCCCTTTGGTTTGACTAACGCTCCAGCAACTCAACAACGGCTGATGGATCAACTTTTTACACCAGAGTTTGATAATAAAGTCTTTTGTTATTTAGATGACATTATAATCATCAGCAGGACTTTTGAAGAGCATATCTCGTTATTGCTGAAGGTTTTTGAAAAATTATCTGTTGCAGGACTCACTATCAATCTAGAGAAGAGTCAGTTCTTCCGAAATGAACTGAAATATCTTGGCTATATCGTTGACAGCCAAGGCTTGCGTGCTGACCCTTCTAAAATCCAGGCCGTCCTCGACTATCCTACTCCCTCTTCCAAAAAGGAGGTCCGGAAATTCCTAGGTACCTGTAGTTGGTTTCGACGTTTTATTCCCAATTTCAGTGCCGTAGCTTCTCCTCTTAATAAATTGACATCTTCTAAAGCTTCTACAAAATTTATCTGGAATCCAGATGCTGAGACTGCCTTCTTAAAGCTAAAGGAAGCTTTAGTTTCTACTCCTGTCCTTTCATGCCCTGATTTTTCTCTTCCATTTTCTGTCCATAGTGATGCTTCTAATTTCGGCATAGGAGCTATGTTGACTCAGATTCAAGACTCTAAGGAAGTTGTTATAGCCTATATGAGTAAGGCGCTTTCAAAAAATGAACAAAATTATTCTGTTACAGAAAGGGAGACTCTGGCAGTGATAACGGCTCTTGAGCACTGGCGCTGTTACCTAGATAACGGTAAACAGTTTACTGTCTATACTGACCATGCTGCTCTTAAGTGGTTCCTTAATTTATCTAATCCTTCCGGTCGTCTCGCTCGTTGGTCTTTGCGATTATCGTGTTTTAATTTCGTATTAAAGCATAAGAAAGGGAAAGAAAACGTAGTTCCTGATCTCTTATCACGTTCCAAACCACCTGAAGTCACGGCGATGGGTTATGTCGCACCTCTTGTTGCTGATCATTCATCTGAAATTCAAAAGTATAATCGCCTTCTTTCTGATTGCCACGATAGTCCTGATTCTTTTCCAAATTATGTTGTGCGTGACGAGAAACTTTATCGTCGTGTTAGTTCTTCCGACTGTGTAAATGACGACTTTCTGTGGAAGGAGGTGCCGCATCCTTCCCTTAGGGACAATCTAATAAAACTTGCTCATGGTGATTCTTCTAATCCTCATTATGGTATCTTCAAAACTTTTAAGAAATTGTCTCTTCTGTATTACTGGTCTGGTATGTTTAGACATGTTGCTAAATTTATTTCTTCGTGTGAAACTTGTTTGTCTTTTAAACATTTGAATCATTCTCCATATGGTCCAATGGGAAAACCCAAAGTCTGCTCTAGGCCTTTTCAGACAATTTCTTTGGATCTGATGGGACCTTTTCCTATGACAAGGCAGAGGAACCAATATATTTTAGTCTTAAACTGTTGTTTCACGAAGTATTCATTGATATTTCCTCTTAAAAGAGCAACGGCTGATGCTATTATCTTCCACCTGGAAAATTCTGTTTTTTTAACTCATGGTGTCCCACAAACTATTATAATGGACAATGGCTCGCAGTTTCAGTCTAACTTGTTTCAAAATTTCCTATCCCGCTATAACATTCCTTTTGTTTCTTTCACTCCACGCTATTGTCCGCAGGTTAACCTTACCGAAAGGTATAACCGAACAATCATAACTGCTCTGGCTGCCTTGGTGGGCGAAGATCATCGGTCTTGGGACAAACACCTTTCAAAGGTCCAAAGCGCGATGAACAGTGCGGTAAATTTATCAACGGGATATTCTCCTAACTTTTTAGTTTTCGGACGGGAAATTATTGTTTCTGGGTCGTTTTATACACCAACTGCTGACCTTGACGAGATCACCTTTATGCCTCGTGATATCTTTTTATGATATTTTTTTTTTTTTTTTTTTTTTTTTTTCTTTTTTTTTGGTTGGGGGTAGTTGGATAGAACGGACAAGTAATATCAAGCTCTTCAATTTTATTTTATTTTATTTAAATATAATATTATTTTTACAATATTTATGGTTGTGAATAAATGGTGACATAGGCTGCTCACCCCCACAGTATTATTTCCTTTGATATTTATCACATAACACTTCTTCACACAACTGACACAAGCATGGAGCACTTGCAAGAATCTCTCACTAACTTAAAGGAGGCCTTTACTTCACGGATGGCGAAATTTGAAGCAGAGTTGAAGTCACCTGCGGCTTCAAGTGCCACTACATCAGGATTAACTGGTGAATTTAATCAGTTTAAGACTTTCATCCTGGAGTCGTTAAACATCTTTCAACGACAGCTTGAACTCCTAGCCATGAATGTAGATCGCATGGAAATGCAGAGTCGGCGAAAAATACTCCTGTTACATGGCGTTAAAGAAGGCAAGTCTGAAGACACATCCAATGTAGCTGCTGGGGTTGTCACTAATCAGATTGGCATAATAAACTTCACCCCCAGCGACATTAAGAGGTGCCATAGAATGGGCCGTTCAGCAGGTCCCGATAAGCCACGGCCGATACTTGTGAAGTTCCGGGACTCAGATGTGAGAAATAAAGTATGGTTTGCCAAAACGAAGCTGAAGGGTTCTGGCGTAACCTTGTCAGAGTTCCTAACACGATCTCGACATGAGGCCTTCATGGCTGCTCGAGATCGCTTCGGCGTCAACAAGTGTTGGACCAAGGACGGATGCGTTTTCGTCATTGGCCCCGATGGTTCTCGTCATCGTCTCGTCAGTGTCGCCGAGGTAAACAAGATAGAGCAGGAACCGGTGAAGGCGGTAGCAGCAACGAAGCCCAAAACAAAACGTCTAGTTGTTGTTAAAAAGTAAGATCTCTTCCAGGTCCCTTTGTGTGTTGTAAGTGCAGTTCATGTATTCCTTAGATTAATTCTCATTTTAGTTTGTCATAGAAGTGATAATAAACTAGGCAATCACTCGTAGCTATAGTATTTGTGGTACCCTCTTGGTAGTTATCTGGTTTTCGCTGTTTACCTTACTATCTATTTACTTAATTTTGTTAATTTTTTGTTAATAACCCTCAATTTATATAATTTTGTGAGTTTTACAATTTTACTTAATTTGACAGTGACATTGACTACTACAAGTTCTTTTTTTTTTTTTTTTTTTTCTTAAATGTCTACTATTACGATATGGCAAAGGAATCTAGCCCATACAGCCATATCTTTAGTTTTCTATCTTCTTTTTGATTTTTGCTTTGGAATAAGGGTATTATGTGGTATCACACAGTTCAGTAAATTATTTAATTCATATACATACTTCTTTTATCATACATTTTTTTTTTAAATTATTTATTGTATTTTAGTGAGTGATTGCAAATTCTTTTACATTCTTTTAATGATTTTTTTTTTTGTATTATTATAATCTAAACTGGCGGGTGGACTGCGTATTGAGTGATTTCACTGTTTTTAGTTTTTCTTTTTTTTAATAGTATTAATTTATCTTTATTCTATATTTATTTATCATTATTTATAGTATCTATCTATCTATACTATATAAAGCTACAATACCACTCACTGACTCACTGACTCACTGATTGGGCCATTTTTTCGCATATTTAGAGGCTCTGGATCGCATTAGAGTGTATGGCCGACTTTAACTAGATTTTTTTCAACGCAGCTTTTTAACTTTAATGAGTGTGAAATTCAAGATGGCGGCTCCGCTCGAAGGACCAACTTTTTCATTTAGAGTCCTGAATTTTTTCTTTTTCGGTTTTTGGTAGATTTGACAGATTTGAATATGATTTTTTTTTAAAAAGTCGAAAATTCAAAATGGCCGCGCCGCCGTCTCGACTCGAAGTCGGCCTCGCAGGCGGCAATTCGGAACGACACCACGCAGAGGTGAGACGCGCCGCTGGCGATTTTTCTTCGTCTTCTCTCTCCGGATACGGTCCTCTGTCCCGGATGAGCGGCGAAATTGCAAAATCCAAGATGGCGCCGAGGCCAGCGGCCATTTTGTTACCGCAAAAAAATGCACCATTTTCAGAGTCCCTTTTCGGGGGCACGGCGACGTCGGAGCGGAACCGTAGTATGAGACCGGGGAAAGACCTCGGTGAGAGGTGTTGCCAGGTGTAAAAACTTTTTTGACATTTTCCCTAATTTTTGACAGATTGGCCAAAATGTGCCAGAATTTTTTTTTCACGTTTCGCTCAAACCGAGTATGCAGTTTGGAGCGCAGGCCGGTCCGCAGGTGGCCGTGGGTAATTTTATTTCAGTCCGCTGGCAACACCGCCCGCCAGGGGAAAAACATTTTTTCGATATGGTGTTGCGCCAAAGTTAGTTGAGGCGACTGGGTGGGTGCGAGAGGAGAGGTAAAAACGCCATTCCATCCGCTATATAGTCTAGAATATGGGAAAAATATGGAGGTTCCAAAATTCAAGATGGCGGCGCCGCTGGCGGCCATTTTGTGATTTTTTGAAAAATTCCATTTCGTTTTTGGGAAATTAAAGGTGCTAGATGGTTTTCGATTCAGTCGATGTATGTAGGTCGATTGTGGGAGGTCATGGGATGTATAGCCACGTTTAAAAAATTTCCCCATTTTTCGGGTAATTTCCGAGATTTTTCCCGAAATCTTCGAAAATAGAAATAATGACATTTCGATTCATCCGAGTGCTACACCCTATTGATCGAGCCCTACCAAATGACATTTGACCATTTTCAAGGCCGCAGTGTGGCAACACTGGAAGTTATGGCTGGTTTCAGGTTTTCCAGTTTTTGGTCTCGTGGCGCTCTCCGGTGGGAGCTACGGGGATAGTAAAAACTGCGTTGGACTCGCCATTTGATTGGCTATCCGCCATTAATGCTCTGGTTCCCAAAAACAAGATGGCGGCGGTGATGGCGGCCATTTTGTAAATTTCGAAATTTTAACTTTTTATTTGATTGGGTTTTTTTAGAGGTAAATAATTTTTCACCTGGGTAAGTTTGGCGTCATTCTGTAGTCGGATAGTGCGGCCATACTTTGGTATGCAGATTTTCCCCAATTTCGGGGTATTTTTTGAGTGATAAAGTTCGTATTAAAAAAAAAAAAATTTTTTGCTTTTTGAAAAATTTTGCCTGAGAATCGTTGTCTGGAATCTCTGATGGCCCAAAATGGTCATCTCGAGTCGATGTAATGGCAACACTGAGAGTTGTTGACGATTCAGTGAGGGCCGGTCACTTCGGTAGTTCCCCATACATTTACTATGAAATCGTTCTTGTATACGTAGTATAGGGAAGTCTTGTACATTTAGTATGAAATTATCTTTTTGTTGTCTTTCCCGTTGGTCTTTCCTAAGGGAAAGTTATTAGTATTTAGTATGAAATGAAAGAATCATCTCGTTGATGTGTTTTCTAAGGGATAGTTATTGTTATTGCTTAGTTCCATATACATTATGCCACTTTAAAAACTGAAGCAGAAAATTTGTTATGTGTGCTAACGCTTACACACAGATACACGCACACTACTAAAAATTGGTGTTGCCACTAAAATCTCGTCACACCAAAACCAGGTAATTTAAATAAAACATGAATACTACTTTTGATTTTGAAGTGAAACTTCTTTAGTAGGTACTTACCTATCGTTATTTCTAAAGTCGATGACACGGAAAAACCACACCAAAGTTTTTGACGGATGGTTTGAAATAGAATGTCAGGGTATCATTATCGTGTTTTTCGGGGGTCCCGATTCCAAAAAAAAATTATATTAAGATCCAAGATGGCGGACGCGCCTTTTTAATAAAATATCAATATGGTTATCGTTTTTGTGGTTTTCGGGGGTCCTGATTCCGAATACAACATCCATTTTGAGATCCAAGATGGCGGACACAACTTTTTAACAATATATCAATATGGGTATCGTTTTCGTGGTTTTCGGGGGTCCTTAATCCGAATTCAACATCCATTTTGAGATCCAAGATGGCGGACACAACTTTTTAACAATACATCAATATGGGTATCGTTTTCGTGGTTTTTGGGGGTCCTGATTCCGAATACAAAATCCATTTTGAGATCCAAGATGGCGGACACAACTTTATAACAATATATCAATATGGGTATCGTTTTCGTGGTTTTCGGGGATCCTGATTCCGAATACAACATCCATTTTGAGATCCAAGATGGCGGACACATTTTTTTAACAATATATCAATATGGGTATCGTTTTCGTGGTTTTTGGGGGTCCTGATTCCGAATACAAAATCCATTTTGAGATCCAAGATGGCGGACACAACTTTTTAACAATATATCAATATGGGTATAGTTTTCGTGGTTTTCGGGGGTCCTGATTTCGATTACAACATCCATTTTGAGATCCAAGATGGCGGACACAACTTTTTAATAAAATATCACTATGAGTATCATTTTCGTGGTTTTCGGGGGTCCTTATTCCGAATACAACATCCATTTTGAGATCCAAGATGGCGGACACAACTTTTTAATAATTTATCAATATGAGTAAGTAAAAACGCCACTCTATCCGCTATACTGGGTGTAAAAGACATGAACAGTGAAACGAAAACCATGTATTCTATACATCAAAATAATACATATTTCAAAAAAATATTGCTGGGAAATGATTTTTATTTTTTGGGGTTAAAAAAAATTGCAAATTGTACCGCGCAATGTAAAGGGCTCAACTCGCACGCAATTTGCGAAACCGCTATAATTGGGCCAGACGGCGGCCCCGTTCGTTAGTGTCCGTGCGCATCGAGTGAAGCTACATTGGACGCTAACGGTTTGAAGCCATTTTTTGTTATGAAAGACTAAAAAAAATGATAATATTTCTTTTGACAATAATAAAGAAATCACGTATAGAATACGTTTTCATAAAAAAAAAAAAAAAAATTTGACTTTGACCTTCAATAAAATCGAGCGGAACCGTAGTATGAGACCGGGGAAAGACCTCTGCGAGAGGTGTTGCCAGGTGTAAAAACTTTTTTGACATTTTCCCTAATTTTTGACAGATTGGCCCAAATGTGCAGTAAAAAAAATTTGACGTTTCGCTTAAACCGAGTATGCAGTTTGGAGCGCTGGCCGGTACGCAGGTGGCCGAGGGTAATTTTATTTCAGTCCGCTGGCAACACCGCCCGCCAGGGGAAAAACATTTTTTTCGACATGGTGTTGCGCCAAAGTTAGTTGAGGCGACTGGGTGGGTGCGAGAGGAGAGGTAAAAACGCCATCTTATCCGCTATATAGTCTAGAATATGGGAAAAATATGGAGGTTCCAAAATTCAAGATGGCGGCGCCGCTGGCGGCCATTTTGTGATTTTTTGAAAAATTCCATTTCGTTTTTGGGAAATTAAAGGTGCTAGATGGTTTTCGATTCAGTTGATGTATGTAGGTCGATTGTGGGAATTTATGGGATGTATCGTCGAATTTAAAAGTTTTCCCCATTTTTCGGGTAATTTCCGAGATTTTTCCCGAAAACTTCGAAAATAGAAATAATGAGATTTCGATTCATCCAAGTGCCATTCCCTATTGATCGGGCCCTACCAAATGACATTTGACCATTTTCAAGGCCGCAATGTGGCAACACTGGAAGTTATGGCTGTTTTCAAGTTTTCCAGTGTTTGGTCTCGTGGCGCTCTCCGGTGGGAGCTACGGGGATAGTGAAAACTGCGTTGCACTCGCCGTTCAATTGGCTATCCGCCATTAATGCTTTGGTTCCCAAAAACAAGATGGCGGCGGTGATGGCGGCCATTTTGTAAATTTCGAAATTTTAACTTTTTATTCGATTGGTTTTTTATAGGGGTAAATAATTTTTTACCTGGGTAAGTTTGGTGTCATTCTGTAGTCGGATAGTGCGGCCATACTTTGGTATGCAGATTTTCCCCAATTTCGGGGTATTTTTTGAGTGATAAAGTTCGTATTAAAAAAAAAAAAATTTTTTGCTTTTTGAAAAATTTTGCCTGAGAATCGTTGTCTGGAATCTCTGATGGCCCAAAATGGTCATCTCGAGTCGATGCGATGGCAACACTGAGAGTTGTTGACGATTCAGTGAGGGCCGGTCACTGTAGTAGTTCCCCATACATTTACTATGAAATCTTTCTTGTATACGTAGTATAGAGGAGTCTGGTACATTTAGTATGAAATCATCTTTTTGTTGTCTTTCCCGTTGGTCTTTCCTAAGGGAAAGTTATTATTATTTAGTATGAAATGAAAGAATCATCTCGTTGATGTGTTTTCCAAGGGATAGTTGTTGTTATTGCTTAGAATAAGAACATACTAGAAGGATAGTTTCGTACAATATGCCGCTTAATAACTGAAGCAGAAAATTTGTTATGTGTGTTTGTTATGTCTTACACACAGATACCTAAAAATTGGTATTGCCATTAAAATCTCGTCACCCCAAAACCAGGTAATTTAAATAAAACATGAATACTACTTTTAATTTTGAAGTGAAACTTCTTTAGTTATGAGCGATGTAATGTTTAGTAATGAAAGATGGCGGACACAACTTTTTAATTTCCGTGGTTTTCGGGGGTCCTGATTCCTTATTCAACAATCATTTTGAGATCCAAGATGGCGGACACAACTTTTTAATAATTTATCAATATGGGTATCATTTTCGAGGTTTTCGGGGGTCCTGATTCCGAATTCAATATCCATTTTGAGATCCAAGATGGCGGACACAACTTTTTGATAATATATCAATATGGGTATCATTTTCGAGGTTTTCGGGGGTCCAGATTCCGAATACAACATTCATTTTGAGATCCAAGATGGCGGACACAACTTTTTAATAACTTATCAATATGGGTATCATTTTCGAGGTTTTCGGGGGTCCAGATTCCGAATACAACATTCATTTTGAGATCCAATATGGCGGACACAACTTTTTAATAATTTATCAATATGGTTATCATTTTCGAGGTTTTCGGGGGTCGAGATTCCGAAAACAACATCCAATTTGAGATCCAAGATGGCGGACACAATTAAGATGGCGGACGCGACTTTTTGTCAAAATGTCAATATGGGTATCATTTATAGTTGTTGTGGTTTTTGGTGGTCTGGATTACGAATAAAACATCTATTTCGAGATCCAAGATGGCGGACGCGACTTTTTGACAAAATGTTAATATGTGTATCGTTTTCGTGGTTTTCGGGGGTCCTGATTCCGAATACAACATTCATTTTGAGATACAAGGTGGCGGACACAACTTTTTAATATATCAATATGGGTAAGTAAAAACACCATTCTATCCGCTATATAGTCTAGAATATGGGAAAAATAATAATGTTAACCGATCATCCTTAGCAGATTATCGCCCTATCTCTATCTTATCACTCCTATCAAAGGTCTTTGAATCTGTCGTACATCACCAATTATACTCCTTTCTCTCAACCTATTCGCTGCTGTGTCCTCTCCAATCTCGTTTCGACCATCTCATAATAGATGTATTAAATGTGACCCATATTTTATTGCGGAAATCAAGAAAGTAACAAAACTGAAGACTTGGCTGTATGGATTAGATCCCTTTGCCGTTCCGTAATAGGGAAAATTTAAAAAAAAACAAGCGTGGGAATCATGTGGTGACGTTATTTGAAAGTTTGAGTCGTGTGTTTTAAAGGGCTTGTATTTAAATTAACACTTAGAAAGAATTAACACCTTACTAACCTAATCTACAAAAAAGAATAAATGCTTACCAACAAAATGAGTAAAGTCTCACCAAAAGAAAATTGAAAACTAAAATTTGGCGATATTTTATAAGATGGAACACCGCCACAGGCACAATACAGTCCGCTAGCCAGAGGTGATGCTGGAGCTCTTATAAATAAACAAAGACCTCGCTCTTGGGCGGGTAAGGTCAAAAGAAGCAAGAGCTGTTGCACAGCGACTGTGGCAGGAGTGCGCCGAAATGTTAAATGCTTTGTGACTGGCGAGGACCGGAAAGGAACTTTTGCTGCGCTATACTATATTCAACTGATAATATTTCTTTGACTTTAGAAAAAGTAGCCCTTAGGCAAAAAACACATTTGTTATACTTACTTCAAAATAAAAATCGAGAGTGGTCTCCCCTTGACTTTCTTGTATACCGGAAACGACTCAAAGGAACTTCATATTTTTTGATGTCTATATAAAGCTGCAATACCACTGACTGACTGACTCACTGATGGGCTATTTTTTCGCATATTTAGAGACTTTGGATCGCGTTCGAGTGTATGGCCGACTTTAACTAGATTTTTTTCAACGCAGCTTTTTCACTTTAGTGAGAGTGAAATCCAAGATGGCGGCTCCGCTCAAAGGACCATCTTTTTCATTTCGAGTCCTGAATTTTTTCCCTTTCGCTTGTCGGTAGATTTCACATTTTGGAATATGATTTTTTTCTTAAATGTCGGAAATTCAAAATGGCCGCGCCGCCATCTCGACTCGAAGTCGGCCTCGCAGTCGGCAATTTGGAACGACACCGCACAGAGGTGAGACGCACCGCTGGCGATTTTCCTTCGTCGTGTCTCTCCGAATACGATTGTCTCTCTCGGGTGGGTGGCGAAATTGCAAAATCCAAGATGGCGCCGAGGCCAGCGGCCATTTTGTGTTTGCGAAAAAATGTACCATTTTCAGAGTCACTTTTCGGGGAGACGGCGACGTCGGAGCGGATCCTTAGTATGAGACCGGGGAGAGACTTCCGTAAGAGGTGTTGCCAGGTGCAAAAACTTTTTTGACATTTTCCCTAATTTTTGACAGATTGGGCAAAACGTGCCGTAAAATTTTTTTCACATATCGCTCAAACCGAGTATGCAGTTTGGAGTGCAGGTCGGTACGTAGGTGGCCGAGGGTAATTTTATATTAGTCCGTTGGCAACACCGCCAGCCGGGGGAAAAACATTTTTTTCGACATGGTGTTACGCCAAAGTTAGTTGAGGCGACTGGGTGGATGCGAGGGGAGAGGTAGAAACGCCATTCTATCCGCTATATAGTCCAGAATATGGGAAAAATATGGACGTTTCGAGATTCAAGATGGCGGCGCTGCTGGCGGCCATTTTGTGATTTTTTGAAAAATTCCATTTCGTTTTTGGGAAATTAAAGGTGCTAGATGGTTTTCGATGCAGTTGGTGGATGGTTTTCGAGACATGTATAGGTTGGTTGTGGGAGGTCATGGGATGTATAGCCACGTTTAAATTTTTTTCCCATTTTAGCGGTAATTTCCGAGATTTTTCCCGAAAACTTCGAAAATAGAAATAATGACATTTCGATTCATCCAAGTGCTATTTCCTATTGATCTGGACCTGCCAAATGACATTTGACCATTTTCAAGTCCGCAATATGGCAACACTGGAAGTTATGGCTGGTTTCAGGTTTTCCAGTTTTTGGTCTCGTGGCGCTCTCCGGTGGGAGCTACGGGGATAGTAAAAACTGCGTTGGACTCGCCATTCGATTGGCTATCCGCCATTGATGCCTTGGTTTCCAAAAACAAGATGGCGGCGGTGATGGCGGCCATTTTGTAAATTTCGAAATTTTTACTTTTCATTCGATTGGGTTTTTTTAGGGGTAAATAATTTTTTAACTGGGTAAGTTTGGTGTCATTCTGTAGTCGGATAGTGCGGCCACACTTTGGTATGCATATTTTCCCCAATTTCGGGGTATTTTTTGAGTGATAAAGTTCGTATGAAAAAAAAAAAATTTTTTTGCTTTTTGAAAAATTTCTCCTGAGAATCGTTGTCTGGAATCTCTGATGGCCCAAAATGGTCATCTCGAGTCGATGTGATGGCAACACTGAGAGTTGTTGACGATTAAGTGAGGGCCGGTCAGTTCAGTAGTTCCCCATACATTTACTATGAAATCTTTCTTGTATACGTAGTATAATAATAATAATAATAAATTCGTTTATTTCGACCAACAATGAGTCATTTGTGTTAGTAATACAAAAAATAAATCTTAATCCTATTGTTAGTAAAACATAATTATTATAATTAGCATGAAATTATTATAATTAGATTGTAACATTGAATCAGATCGGATTAGTAGACTGAAATTTAAATTAAAAAATGCAATAAAATTAAAATCCAAAAATAAAATAAAATTAATAAGAATTGAAAAAAATTGAAAATTTTTATATATTTATTTGTTCCTCAGCATGTGAACCATTGCACAATGGTTCACATACTGAAGATCAAATCTACTACTAAACATGCTCAGAATGCTGTGAGAGCTAGCCCGAACCCTCAACATCAGGGATGTACA
The DNA here is from genome assembly GCA_955850985.1 of Elophila nymphaeata. NCBI lineage: Eukaryota > Metazoa > Arthropoda > Insecta > Lepidoptera > Crambidae > Elophila > Elophila nymphaeata. The sequence goes on along the minus strand of OY039089.1, from coordinate 9,990,101 downwards.
CCTCTTCCTCATTGTGGTATAAAAACAATCTACGCGGGCATCGGCGAACATCCCTGATGCGCTACAAAACCGGGGCAGCCCCATCAGCACCCTAAACGCGTTATTATATTGCACTCTTAGTGCATTATATTGTTTTATGGTGTAATTAACCCATAGACTGCTCGTGTACAAGGAGGTGCAATATGATTTAAATAAAGTTATTTTAGTTTCAGTGGAGCAACGAGCAAATCTACGGGCTATCATGTTGGCACGCACAGACAGTGCCCTGCGTTCTCGTTCAATGTCAGTATTGTCTCTCAAGCTAGGTACCACCCAGTGACCAAGATATTTAAATTGTTCCACTCGCTTAAGCACGCTCCCATTAAGTTTAATAGGTGGAACACTAGGTATACTCTTATTTCCCACTTGAAAGACCATACACTCGCTCTTTTGAACATTATAGTTTAGTCCGTGTCTACATGCGTATTTTTCACAAATGCCTAACAATTTATTTAGACCACAGACAGAGGCACTAAGCAGCACCATATCATCAGCGTAACTAATATTATTAATAGATATGTTGTTAATATGACAGCCCACATGAGTGCTGCTCAGCTCCTCTATCAGCGCATTTATGTACAGATTGAAAAGCTTGGGTGAGGTGAGTCCCCCCTGCCTCACTCCACACTCCAATATGTACGGGTCCGAAAAAGCGTTAGACCATTTTACAACATTAACCTGATTTAAATACCAGAACTTGAAAATGTTATTTACTTCTATGGGTACTTTTATGTCTTCTAATTTCTGCCATAATATGTCGTAGCTAACCAGGTCGAACGCCTTCGAGAGGTCCAGGAAACACGCAAAAACCGGTGTGTTCCTATCTGTGTAGTACTTTATAGTCTGCTTAAGACACAAAATTGCGGACTCCGTGGATAATCCTGGTCTGAACCCAAATTGGTTGTCGTGAAGTTTTAAGTAATTATCCAGTTGTATGTTAAGCAAACTATCCAGCACTTTCGAGACTACTGTGGCCAGAGAAATAGGCCTGTAATTCATTTTGTCACAAATGTCACCGGTTTTATTTTTCACCACTGGGACGACCACAGTTTTCATCATTTCAGCAGGTAAGTATGAATGCCCTATACACAAAGAGTAGAACATGGCCAGCACTCTAGGTAAGTGCGGTCCGGCATGCTGAAGGTGCTCGATGCTGAGCCCGTCGTGGCCAGGAGACTTTCCTCTTGACATTTGCTTAATGGCTTTACCTATGGCTTTAGCTGTATATCTAGTACTAATCTCCTGGCCTCGCTGCCCAGTCTCGCACACTGCATGAGATGGTCCCAGAGATGACTTAATGGTAAAATATTCTTTGAACAAATTAGCTATACTTTTATGATCGTTAACTCCGTCGACACTCACAGGTAGGCCTGGCTTGTTAGATAGTTTATTCGTTGATTTCCAAAAATTACGAAAATCTTGTTTTGAATGATGCGAGGCAATGATATCCATTTTTATTTGTTCCTCGTTGTTTTGGCACCACCGTAAACGCGATCTAAATATTTTACGACTTTCTTTCATTTCGTCATGCACAGGACCTTCTTCAGGTTTACCCTGAGACACCCAAATTAGAAATTTAGCCCTAGACCTCCTGTGAGCCTCGCTTACATGCCTATTCCAGCCTACAACCGGTTTCTTCTTTACAACATTGCCGTGTCTTGGGCCAGAACTAGCAATAGCTGCCTGACTTAAGGCGGTGACTATATCATTATACATCTTATCAATAACAGTTCTGTGCTCCTGCATGTCACACATAAAATCACAGCAATACTGAACCTCCGTTGGAAAATCAATTAATTTTAGTTTTTCGTGACATTTTATACGATATAAGTCGATTACTTCAGGAGAACGACTTCCCCACACAACATTGTTACAACTACAAGATAATTCATTATTATTTAACATTATTGGATTAATTATATTTAAATTACATTCAATGAACATAGGAAAATGATCGGACCATAGGACATCATATTTTACGTAAATGTCAATAATAGAACGCAGTGCAGCCCTCGTGACCACACAGTGATCGAGCCATCGCCGTGACCCGTGAGCGTCACTTATAAACGTATAAGTATCAGAGTGTATACCTAATATATTAATATCTGCGCAAGTCCAGTCTTGGTCACTACAAAAATCAGATAGTTCTTTATAAAATAGTTCCGTGGGGTGGGCATTGTAATCTCCTAATATGTAAACAGACTCCGCATTTTCATGACTAATTATAGAGCTTACCAGGCTAAGGCAGTCTGTGAATTCCACTAAGTTATTCAACTTATCCGTTGGCATATAGACGCTGAATACCAACAGCGATCTCTCACCAAAAATGATTTTTATTGCACACACTCGAGGGTTTCCACATTGCACTACAGATACACTTTGAAACACTTGTTTATTCCAGAGCAGCGCGACTCCACCGTACGGCCGTCCACGCAGCATACCCGCCGTCGTGTCGACCGCTGAGGTACCAGTGTGGTCGAAACTGTCATTGATAGTGTTGAGAAATGAGATCTCGTCCGGCAGCAACCATGTTTCTTGTAGTGCTATAATGTCCGACATTAAGCACAATTGCCTGATGTCACCAACTGAACGCTTTGCATTTTTGCAGTTGAAGCTTACTAAGTTGATTTTACTTAACATGCAATTGTTGCGAGCCATTTCCGTTATTGTGCTTTTGGTAGTGCACAAATCGTCTAAAGATAATGCCTTGCGGCCACAACTTGTCATCTAAAAATATAGGCAATTTTATCTCAGGCACGAAAAATTTAAAGGCGTTATAGTTTTTAGCCTTTTTTAACATTATTTGTTCTAATTTAACATGTTCCCGTGTCTTTCTAAGTATGTAGTCGGATATGTCAAGTTCAGTTGTATCTTTGTGAACTCTAGTAATGAATATTGGTACCTTATTTTCTGCAGCCCTGAACTGCCCCGAACTTTCATTACAAATCCCCTCCTTACCGGCATAACGATAATTAGGTTTCACCCTCCTACGACGTTTCACTTCCTGCCAATCGCCACCCTTTTTCATCATATCTACAAATGATAGTTTCTCTGGGCAGTTCTCGTGTCGGCTATTGTTCATAACTGGTGCGTCCGCTGACTGCACCGACTCACACGTCACCACCGGCTCAGGTATAGAGGAGTCTGGTACATTTAGTATGAAATCATCTTTTTGTTGTCTTTCCCGTTGGTCTTTCCTAAGGGAAAGTTATTATTTAGTATGAAATGAAAGAATCATCTCGTTGATGTGTTTTCCAAGGGATAGTTGTTTTTATTGCTTAGAATAAGAACATACTACAGGGATAGTTCCATATACAATATGGCTCTTCATAACTGAAGCAGAAAATTTTATAAGTGTGCTAACGCTTACACACAGATACACGCACACTACTAAAAATTGGTGTTACCACTAAAATCTCGTCACCCCAAAACCAGGTAATTTAAATAAAATATAAATACTACTTTTGATTTTGAAGTGAAAATTCTTTAGTATTTAAGATCCAAGATGGCGGACACAATTTTTTAACAATATATCAATATGGGTATCGTTTTCGTGGTTTTCGGGGGTCCTGATTCCGAATATAACATCCATTTTGAGATCCAAGATGGCGGACACAACTTTTTAACAATACCTCAATATGGGTATCGTTTTCGTGGTTTTCGGGGGTCCTGATTCCGAATACAACATTCATTTTGAGATCCAAGATGGCGGACACAACTTTTTCACAAGATTCCGAATTTAACATCCATTTTGAGATCCAAGATGGCGGACACAACTTTTTAACAATATATCAATATGGGTATCGATTTCATGGTTTTCGGGGATCCTGATTCCGAATACAACATCCATTTTAAGATCCAAGATGGCGGACACAACTTTTTAATAAAACATCAATATGGGTATCATTTGCATGGTTTTCGGGGGGCCTGATTCCGAATTCAACATCCATTTTGAGATCCAAGACGGCGGACACAAGTTTTTAATAAAAAATCAATATGGGTATGATTTTCATGGTTTTCGGGGGTCCAAATTCCGAATTCAACATCCATTTAGAGATCCAAGATGGCGGACACAACTTTTTAACAATATATCAATATGGGTATCGTTGTCGAGGTTTTCGTGGGTCCTAATTCCGAATTTTGAGATTCAAGATGGCCGACACAACTTTTTGACAATATATATATATAAATATGGGTATCGTTTTTGTGGTTTTCGGGGGCCTTGATTCCGAATACAACATCCATTTTGAGATCCAAGATGGCGGACATAACTTTTTAATAAAATATCAATATGGGTATCATTTTCGTGGTTTTCGTGGGTCCAGATTCCGAATACAACATCCATTTAGAGATCCAAGATGGCGGACACAACTTTTTAACAATATATCATTATGGGTATCGTTTTCGAGGTTTTCGTGGGTCCTAATTCCGAATTCAACATCCATTTTGACATTCAAGATGGCCGACACAACTTTTTGACAATATATCAATATGGGTATCGTTTTCGGGGTTTTCGTGGGTCCTAATTCCGAATTCAACATCCTTTTTGAGGTTCAAGATGGCCGACACAACTTTTTGACAATACTGGGTGTAAAAGACATGAGCAGTCAAACGAAAACCACGTATTCTATACATCAAAATAAGACATATTTCAAAAAAAATATTGCTGGGAAATGATTTTTATTTTTTGGTGTTACAAAAAATTGCAAATTGTACCGCGCAATGTAAAGGGCTCAACTCGCACGCAACTCGCAAAACCGCGATATTTTTGCTTGACGGCGGCCCCGTTCGTTAGTGTCCGTGCGCATCGAGTGAGCTACATTGAACGCTAACGTTTTGAAGCCATTTCTTGTTATGAAATACTAAAAAAAATGATAATGTTTCTTTGGACAATAATTAAGAAATAACATATAGAATACGTTTTCATAAAAAAATGAAAAAAAAAATTATGACTTTGAGCTTCAATAAAATCGTAACTATCAATTTCCCAGGTATAGCCTAAAGGAAGAAAAATGTTATGACGGTGAGCAGAATACATGGTTCTCGTTTGACTGCTCATGTCTTTTACACCCTGTATATATAAATATGGGTATCGTTTTTGTGGTTTTCGGGGGCCTTGATTCCGAATACAACATCCATTTTGAGATCCAAGATGGCGGACACAACTTTTTAATATAATATCAATACGGGTAAAATTTTTAGTAATTATATAAAGCTGCAATACCATTCACTGACTGACTGACTCACTGATTGGGCCATTTTTTCGGATATTCTGAGACTCTGGATCGCGCTCGAGTGTATGGCCGAACTCAACAAGATTTTTTTCAACGCAGCTTTTTCACTTTAGTGCGAGTGAAATCCAAGATGGTGGCTCCGGTCGAAGGACCAACTTATTCATTTTGAGTCCTGATTTTTTTCCTTTTCGCTTGTCGGTAGATTTGACAGTTTTGAATATGATTTTTTTAGAAAAAGTCGGAAATTCAAAATGTCTGCGCCGCCATCTCGACTCGAAGTCGGCTTCGCAGGGGGCAATTCCGAACGACACCACAGAGAGATGAGACGCGCCGCTGGCGATTTTTCTTCTTCGTCTCTCTCCGAATTCGATCGTCTCTCTCGGGTCGGTGGCGAAATTGCAAAATCCAAGATGGCACCGAGGCCAGCGGCCATTTTGTAATTGCGAAAAAATGCACCATTTGCAGAGTCACTTTTCGGGGAGATGGCTAATATGACCAGCCACAGTGTACTGTTTTTGGGAGATTGTAATGTTTTGTACCCATATGATGGCGAAATGATAGGTAGGTTCCGGGTTATTTTTTTATGACCATGCTGAGTGTACTGTTTTTGAGATTAATCTGTTGTACCTACATGATGGTGGAATGATTAGTAGGTTCTGGATTTTTTCATGACCATGCAGAGTGTACTGATCTTGAGTCTTACATGTTATATAGATACCTACTTAATGGCAGAGTGATACCTATGTAGGTGCAAGGTTATTTTTTTTATAACCATGCAGATGGTCTATTTGAAAGAGTCCAGTGTTTTATGTAGGTAATTCTTGGAATGAAGTAAAATCATGACTGTATTAAATGGAAAAAATGTTAAGTAAGCGCGCCGCCATTCAGGTGTTGCTGCAGTGGCTAAGTATTGTGTCAGCGAGTGTGAACGACGTTAACTTTTTGACGTAATGTTGAACACAATTCTTTAAAATAAAACAAGCAATTCTAAAAAATTCGACCTCCAGATTTTGAACGGTCGTCTCTCTCGGGTCGGTGGCGAAATTGCAAAATCCAAAATGGCGCCGAGGCCAGCAGCCATTTTGTGATTGCGAAAAAATGCACCATTTGCAGAGTCAATTTTCGGGGAGATGGCCAATATGACCAGCCACAGTGTACTGTTTTAGGGAGATTGTAATGTTTTGTACCCATATGATGGCGAAATGATAGGTAGGTTCCGGGTTATTTTTTTATGACCATGCTGAGTGTACTGTTTGTGAGAGTAATTTGTTGTACCTACATGATGGTGGAATGATTAGTAGGTTCTGGATTTTTTTTATGACCATGCAGAGTGTACTGATCTTGAGTCTTACATGTTATATAGATACCTACTTAGTGGCAGAGTGATACCTATGTAGGTTCAAGGTTATTTTTTTTATAACCATGCAGAGGGCCTATTTGAAAGAGTCCAATGTGTTATATAGGTAATTCTTGAAATGAAGTAAAACCATAACTGTATTAAATGGAAAATATGTGAAGTAAGCGCGCCGCCATTCAGGTGTCGCTGCAGTGGCTAAGTATTGTGTCAGCGAGGGCGAACGACGTTAACGTTATGACGTAATATTGAACACAATTCTTAAAAATAAAATTAAGTATTTCTAATGAATATCGCAACCATTTTCATCGAATATGATCATTCTGGCGGGTATTAGAGGATTTATAATCGGCTGATTTTGATGTCATTGTGTAGTCGGATAGTGCGGCCACATTTTGGTAGGCAGATTTTCCCCAATTTTAAGGTATTTTTTGAGTTATATAGTTCGTATTAAAAAAAAATTTTGCTTTTTGAAAAATTTGCCTAGGAATCAATGTCTGGAATCTCCTATGGCCCAAAATGGACATTTCGAGTCGATATGATGGCAACACTGAGAGTTGTTGACGATTCAGTGAGGGCCGGTCACTTCGGTAGTTCCCCATACATTTAGTATGAAATCTTTCTTGTATACGTAGTATAGAGGAAGTCTTGTACATTAAGTATGAAATCAAAGAATCATCTTTTTGTTGTCATTCCCGTTGGTCTTTCCTAAGGGAATGTTATTATTTAGTATGAAATCAATGAATCATCTCATTAATGTGTTTTCAAGTGAAAGTTATTGTAATTGCTTAGAAAAAATCTCATCACCCAAAAACCAGGTAATTTAAGTAAAACATGAATACTACTTTTGATTTTGAATTGAAACTTCTTTAGTACTTACCTATCGTAATTTGTAAATTCGATGAAACGGAAAAGCCACACCAAAGTGTTTGACGGATAGTTTTAAATAGAATGTCAGTCACAACATCCATGTTGAGATCCAAGATGGCGGACACAACTTTTTAACAATATATCAACATGGGTATCGTTTTCGTGGTTTTTGGGGGTCCTGATTCCAAATTCAACATCTATTTTGAGATCCAAGATGGCGGACACAACTTTTTAATAACTTATCAATATGGGTATCATTTTCGAGGTTTTCGGGGGTCAAGATTCCGAATATAACATCCATTTTGAGATTCAAGATGGCGGTCACAACTTTTAAACAATCTATCATTATGGGTATCGTTTTCGTGAGTCCAGATTCCAAATACAACATTCATATTGACATCCAAGATGGCGGACACAACTTTTTAACAATATATCAATATGGGTATCGTTTTCGTGGTTTTCGGGGGTCTTGATTCCGAATACAAGATCCTTTTTGTGATCCAAGATGGCGGACACAACTTTTTTATAATATATCAATATAGGTATCATTTTCGAGGTTTTCGGGGGTCCCGATTCCGAATACGATATCTATTTCGAGATCCAAGATGGCGGTTGCTAATTTTTAATATTATATCGATATGGGTATCTTTTTTATGGTTTTCGGGGGTCCTGATTCCCAATACAACATCCATTTTGAGATCCAAGATGGCGGACACAACTTTTTAACAATATATCAATATGGGTATCGTTTTCGTGGTTTTTGGGGTCTTGATTCCGAATACAAGATCCTTTTTGTGATCCAAGATGGCGGACACAACTTTTTAATAATATATCAATATAGATATCATTTTCGAGGTTTTCAGGGGTCCCGATTCCGAATACGATATCTATTTCGAGATCCAAGATGTCGGTTGCTAATTTTTAATATTATATCGATATGGGTATCATTTTCATGGTTTTCGAGGGTCCCGATTCTCAATACAACGTCCATTTTGAGAACCAAGATGGCGGCCGCGACTTTTTGATTTAATGTCAATATAGGTATCATTTTGGTGGTTTTTGGGGGTTTTGACTACGAATACAACATCTATTTTGAAATCCAAGATTGCGGATGCGACTTATTGATTTAAAATCGATATGTGTATCTTTTGGTAGTTGGTGGGAATAGGAAGGTGTCGCTGCAGTGGCTAAGTATTGCGTCAGCGAGTGTGAATGACGTAAACTTTATGACATAATGTTGAACACGATTCTTAAAGATAAAACTAAATATTTCTAATAAATTCCGCTGCCATTTTCACCGAATACGACCATGCTGGCGGGTATTAGACGCCCACCATGCAAAGACAAAGCATTGTGCCTACAATATCAACCGAAAAACCCCTACGCAACAACCCAACAGGCCGCACAACCTTTTCGCGGGCTGCTCGCAGCCCGCGCGCGCAAGCGACCTCTAGTTATATAATATATTGTTAAATGGATGATGATTCAGGAGATTTCTTGTCACTTAGTGATGATAGTGCCGACAGTTTTGTTAGCATTCCGACCATGAAAGACTCACTGGAGGCTCATTTCTCTGACGTTCCCAATAATTTCAATGTCGTTCATATTAATGCCCAAAGCATTCCGGCTCATTTTTCTGACCTACTATCTACTTTTGACTGTAAGAACATCCATGCCATTCTTATTTCCGAATCCTGGCTAAAGCCTATCCTTCCTTCTACATCGTACTCCCTTCCTGGATTTATCTTAGTTAGAAATGATCGCATAGCTGGCGCCGGTGGTGGTGTTGCCATATATCTTCGTGCTAATATTCCGTACTCCGTTATAAGTATGTCACCACAGCCACCGTCTTCAAATGCTGGCGAACATATCTTTTTAGAGATCACATTACTCCGAACTAAGCTTCTACTAGGTGCCTATTACATCCCATCCTGTCGTATAGACTTCTTTTCTTCCCTTGAAACTATCCTTGTAAACCTCACTCCTTCTTACAGTCATACAATAATCATGGGTGATTTCAATACCTGCCTCCTGAAAAATGACATCCGCTCCTCAACTTTCCTTTCCGTTCTACGATCCACCAACTTATTTATTCCTCCCTTGAATGCTACCCATCACTTTCCAAATTGTATCCCTTCTCACCTTGATTTGATTCTTGTTTCATCTCTTGACAATATTGCTTCCCATGGCCAATGTCCGGCCGATTCCTTTTCCTATCACGACGCGATATTCATGTCCTATAAAATCCGCCCACCTAAGATTAAACCCAAAATCCTTCAGCTTCGTAATTTTGGTAGAATGGACATCGACAAACTTCGTGATGATGCTTACAACATTGACTGGTCTTCGATTCTTGCATGCGCATCAGTTGATGTGAAAATTAATGAATTTACCAACAAACTAATCGATTTATATGACAGACATGCTCCGGTTCGTAACATAAAAATGAAACATGCACCTTCTCCATGGCTTTCAGAAGAGATCAAGCTTCTGTTAAACAAAAAATCTGCTGCTAAAACTAAATATAAGCATCGTCCAACTACTGTAAATTGGGATAAGTATGTCACAATTAGAAATCACTGTAATAAGGTGTGTAGGAATGCCCAGCGCCACTACTTCCATAATTCTGTCGAAAACGGAGACCCAGCAAAAGTCTGGAAATTTCTCCGATCTGTGGGAATTGGGAAATCTCGCCAAGTGACTACGCCTGGCAGTCTCGATTTGAATGCTTTAAATGTACATTTCTCAGCAACCTCTGATTTTGATATATCTACAAAATCTTGTACTTTAAATTCTCTGTCAACGACTCCCATCCCTAATCATCCTTCATTTTTCTTTCGTCAATTGTCGGATTGTGATGTTAAAAAGAGCATTCTCTCAATTACATCGTCTGCAGTGGGCTGTGACTTGTTAAGCCGTAAAATGATAGTACCCATTCTTGATGAAATCCTTCCTGTGATCTCCCATATTCTTAATTATTCAACACAAAGCGGTGTCTTTCCTACAGCTTGGAAAGATGCGAAAATTACTCCTTTACCTAAGATACCTAACCCAATATCCTTTTCCGATTATCGTCCTATTTCCATCCTTCCATTTCTCTCCAAAGTTTTGGAACGTTTAGTTTACGACCAACTTAGTTCTTTCCTATCCCTTAATCAGCTCCTTAATCCCTTCCAGTCCGGTTTCCGCTCAGGTCACAGCACCACCACTACACTTATAAAAGTTACTGACGATATTAGATGGGGCATGGATTCTGGCTCCCTAACGGTACTTTGTCTATTAGACTTTAGTAATGCCTTCAATACCGTAGATTTTGATGTGCTTCTTGCCATTCTACGATCTATTAACATATCTCCAACGGCAATTGACTGGTTTCACAGTTACCTGTTTGGACGCCGGCAGAGAATTTGCATTGAAGATACTATGTCTTCATGGTGCCATACATCGGCCGGAGTTCCACAGGGTGGCGTCTTATCTCCCTTACTCTTTGCAATTTTTATAAATACTATCTCTAAACAACTAACTTCTTCCTACCACCTTTACGCAGATGATTTACAAATTTATTTTCAAACACCACCAGATCGATTACCAGAGGCGATTAACGTAATTAACATGGACTTAGATCGCATTTGTCAGTGGAGTACCTATTATGGTCTTAAAGTTAATCCTTCCAAAACGCAGGTAATTGTAATAGGTAGTTCGCGCATGACTTCCAAAATTGATTGGTTGGCGATGCCCAAGGTTATGTTGGATGGAACGCATATTACCCTAAGCAGCACTGTGAAAAACTTAGGCATTTACATGGACTCTAACTTATCTTGGACATATCATTTGCAGGAGCTTAGTCGAAAGCTATTCGCTTCAGCGGGATATCTCAGAAGACTTCGTAACTTTCTTCCAACCACTACCAAAATTGCGCTTGCTAAGTCCCTACTTCTTCCGATCCTTGATTATGCTGACTGCAGTTTCCTTAATCTAACCGAAGAGCAACTAAATAAACTTGAGCGACTTCAAAATTTTTGCATACGGTTTATATTTGGTTTACGAAAATATGACCACGTTTCAGAATTTCGTCATAAGCTCAAGTGGTTGCCAATTCGCCTTCGCCGGAATGCCCATATTCTCTCCCTCCTTTATGCCATCCTATTTCACCCCAACACTCCTCTTTATCTAAAGGAACGTTTTAAGTTTCTCCACAATACTCACTCACGAGTATTAAGATCATCAGAGAATTTGAGGTTAGAGACTCCGGTACATTTCTCAAAATTCTATAACAATTCTTTTACTGTTCAAGCTGTTTTGTTGTGGAATGCTTTACCTGCAAATATAAGGAAAGCTCAAACTCAAGGAACTTTTAAGAAACAAGTAGAGGCTCATTATTTGTCACTATAATCATCCATTAGTATCTATAGTATATGACAGTATTTATTTTATTTTATTACAGTATATATTTTATATATTGTATGTATGTGTGTATTAATATTTAAGTATTTATATTTATGTAATTATTATTTGGTATTTATAATTAGTATGTAATAAGTAGATATACGTCGCCATCTTCCCTCATAGTTACTTTTTACTTTGCAATCCTGTCCATCCTAAGGTTACCTGGAAGAGATCGCTTTTAGCGATAAGGTCGCCCTTTGTACAACTATTTTTATATATTAATATACTATTGTTAATCTGGTTGATGTATGTACAATAAAGTCATATTCTATTCTATTCTATTCTATCTATGCCACTAATTTAGGTCATCTTTCGAAATTCTTTGATAAAGTTCAGGTGGCTTTATTTAACGCTCACACGAAAAATTCTGAGCGCTATAATTTGAGGCACTCTTTTAGAGAGTTTGAGGTAGGCGACACTGTTTGGCGTCGAAATTATGTGCAGAGTAATACTGGAGCATATTTTAGTGCTAAATTAGCCCCTCGTTTTGTTAAGTGTACAGTTATTGATAAACTTTCTCCACTTGTATATATTTTAGAGGACCAGAATGGGTCAAGGGGAAAGTGGCATGTAAAAGATTTTAAGTTGTAGTTTAGTTTTTCTTTTTATTTTATTTTGCAATGTGGATTTGTGTTTTTGTTAACTTATTGTGTGTATTGTAAATAACTATGTTTTATATATCTGTATATATCGGGGCAGCAGGTACGGCGTAGGTTTTCTCATTCTTCTTTTCGGCTTTTTAACTTTTATTTTATTTCATGTGATTGTGTGGGAGTTTTTTATTAGGTAGGTTAGGTTAGCTTTAGGGTCTGAGAGGGTAGCTAAGCTCCTCTGGGCATCTGTTTCTCTTTATCTTTTTTTTGGAGATGTAAGTTCTCTCGGAACTTTTGAGCGGTTGACTACTCTAAAAATAAGCCATAGGTCATTTTTATTTCTGTGTTGTATTATGTTTATTTAGTTAGTTTGGTTGTTAGCAAGGGGAGCGGATGACAACTTCCATAAAAATAAGCCTATGTCATTAACAAGTGCACGTTCCGGAGTGTGTGCCATAGAGTGTGAGCCACACCCCTTTCAGAATTGAGGCCGTGTACAAATCTTTATAAAATTTACCTAAGGGTAAATTTTTCTCTTTGGGGGGGAATAATGTACCGTCCTGCTGCCGTTTAGTTCTAAGTTAGTTATAAGTTTGTAGGATTAATTGGCATATCTCCGAAATTTTAAGGAAAATAAGCTTTTTCTCGGTAGCCTTTTCTTTATATATTTATTTTACTTCGTATCGTGTATTTGTTTCTATCTCATCTGTTCTCCTAATTTTGTTAATATTTTCTTTATAAATAATTCATTATTTAATTTCATATCGGACTATGCGTGTTCAAATATGCTATTCTTGTCATTTTTAAATTATATTTTCATCTCTTTCTATAGTACGGCTACCGAGAGAACAGCATATATCTTTATTCAAAATTCAAAATTCTTAATTCATCTGTTTTGGCTGCTCTTCGTTTTTTAAAATTATGTATCGGCGACGGCTGTATAAAGGAGGTCGGTCGTCTGATACGGGAGTTCAGTCGTCGAGTTTAGCTCGTACACTACGCACTGTGGTGCAGGCCGTTCCCGGGCCATTTGGCATTGGCCCGGGACTCAAGAAGGCTCCGCGTAAACTTGTCTTTGAGAAGAACGAAGAAACTACCAGCTACCCATGAGGCTCCGGATGCGGCTGCTGAAATCCGCTGCGTGAAAACCGAAGCTCCAGGTGCTGTGAGCACCGCCACTGCTGGGCTGGTTGGCAAGGTGCACCGCCCAGCCGCCGCTGCGGGAATTGGCCCGGGACGTCGTTGCCCGCAAGAAGAATACTCTCCCTCTTCCTCTCTCCCATATCCCCCTCATATATGGACCACCGGTGGTAATATAATAAATATATAAAGAAAAGGCTACCGAGAAAAAGCTTATTTTCCTTAAAATTTCGGAGATATGCCAAAAAAAACACTTAATCCTACAAACTTATAACTAACTTAGAACTAAACGGCAGCAGGACGGTACAATATGTGTAGCAACAACACTATTCTGTCATTTTGTTTTATCTTTGTCATGGCGTCAATGAGAATCCAGAACTCTTTCACATTACGGAGTCTTTCGATATTAGATATGAGACAACCACAGATATATCAATCTAAGGAGATCGGTCGAATCGCCGAATTCATAGGAAGACCGAGTGTCGCAATCAGCGGCCGTACTACATAACATGTTCTAGTAAAACATGCCGTAATATATCTATTCATTGCGCGCGTCTTAAGGACTGCGAAGCGATGAAAGTTAAGCACAGCCGCAAAAGAGATCGGTCAAATCGCTGAGTTACGTATTCACTTGACTTTATCGGAAGGTGAAGTGGCGGAAATGTATGCCCACAGGGCTAACACTTGTCGCAAGTTAAACGCCGGCTTTGCCTATCTCCTTGTATTGTTAAATCTGTATGTAAAACACAAAAAAAGTGTATAAGGGGCATTATAGTAGTTTATGCAACTGTCATATAATGAAGGGTATTAAAACACGAGTGTGAGTTTATGAAACGAGCGCAGCGAGTTTCATAATAGTAACGAGTGTTTTAATACCCGTGTTATATGCAGTTGCATACACTACTTTATCTACACTCATACATAAATTCAAATAAAACAACAGAAAAGACAAATGTATGGGTTAGATCCCTTTGCCTTCCCGAGTATTTAAGAAAAATAACTGTATCATAATGAGTCGAACCGGTGTTATAATGGGGTCATTATGTTACAGGTTTTTTTTTTAATTTTAATTTTGATTATCTGTATTAAAAAGTATGTCATTTTATGTTCACCTTTGATATCGTAATTCGAATATCATGACATGAGTGTAGATAAAATCCTTAAAACAAACCGAAAGCTGAAAACAACATTTCATAGAACTCAATATACTGACTTTACCTTCCCTGTATGTATACGAAACTGCAATGTTTGTCAAGGGAAATTCACATCTTTTTCCTGCCTTAACGTCTGGCCAAACAAGAATCGGCAAAAACAGCATTAAAAAGAAATAGCTTTTGTTGTAGGGCGCCTAAGATTTATAATAAATTGCCAAAAAAAATCAAAGAGAATGAATTAATCATATTTCGTAAGGAATTATTACTATTATTGGGCAAAGCATATTATACTCTGTCAGAATATTTAACTGACAAACTGTGAATATAATTTGACATGGATAGGTAACAATTAAATCAATTCTCTAATATATGTATCTATTTAATACTTTTGACATTACTATTTATTGACATATTAGTATCGAATTTCTTAATGTAAACATACTTCATTTAATGATAAATAAATTGACATTGTTTTATATTACTTCTAACTAACTAAACATAATTAAATGACATTTGTACGCCTAATAAAGGCCGAACATAGTGAAATTCAACCACTCTGTACCATCTGTATATTATTACCACCTATGTTTACAAATAAATGATTTGATTTGAAAAATATGTGTAAATGATAGGGTGTAAGTATGGTTCGATAAGTATCAAGTGACACATTGACCAAAACTTTTTTTTAAAACAAACGCTCACACCAATTATCTAGCCCAAAGTAAGTATTATTAAAAACTTCTGTTGTGGATACTAGATAACGGACATTTTTAATATACAAAAATTATTCGCAAACAAATATTCGTGTTCGTCATACAAATATGTTCCGCTATCAGAATTCGAACCCGGACCGCTTGATGTGTAGGCAGCTATACTGACCACTCCACCACGACGGCGTCTTTCAATGTTTATATGTTAATTCTACAAAGTGATCACCTCTATTTGCCTTCTTATCGTTATTTATCGCATAGTGAGGTATGACACATACCAAGGAGAGACTGTTGAAGGAACGGATATTAGAGACCAATTCATTATATCTTGCAGTTAGACTAAAAGCATGCCTTTGCGTGTAATACATACTTAGGTAAATAGTTTCGTTTATACTGTGTACTATGATGCATGAGACTGTAAATTATGTTATACGTGTATAACGATAGAGCTCAATTAAGAAATGGCTGCTGAATTTACTGTCATCACACGTGTTCACTCCTTCCTACAATCCTGGGTCATAATATGTTAGCAAGGCGAGGTGGCTAGCGCGGCGGTTTATCTCTCGCACCAGTTATCTTCGCATTTGGACTCCACTTCTGCTTACTATCAGGCAGAATGGAGTCATTTGTTTGACCTTTTTATAAATAAAATCCCTCTCACGATCTCAATAGGCGTCGAGCAGAGCTTCTAATTACATTAGGCTATACATAGAACCTCTTTTGGCAGTATGGACCGTACAGTACCCCCAGTATAGTGAACGGTTGCCAACCTACACACAAGAGGGGCACCGGACCCAAAGAATTAATTATCCTTCAGTAAGCAAACCAACTTAAGCCAACGACCAGGACAGATGTTACCTACACTCAAAATCTTCTAAGCGGACTGGGAATGTCCGTTATTTATTACTATTACTACATTAACATAAATTCTTACTTAATGTAGGTACGTAATTCGCAATTAGAATTGAAAATTAATTAATCAATATTTATTTAACTTATGTATTAAAATATTATTGAATTTTAGATTATTAGTATTTTGCAGTAGGTACCCTTTTAATAGGGTTCTTGTTTTGGACCATAACTTTTGTAAGACCAATGTATGACAACAAGAAGGCAAATAAATGAATATGAACATTATGAATAATTTGGACTGGGTGTTGGGGTGAGCTTGAAAAAACAATAACACTACATTTTCGTAGATTTGTGGTTTTGTTGGCGAGTAAGATTGCCATAGCTCCACAGGGTAGGAGATCGACTTAGGGTTCGCAGTGACAAGTTGGTGGTGCAATCGTCTCAGAGGAAAGGTGCTTTAGTCCTTCCTCTAGGCAATCGTCGTTAGGCTATAGTGACGGCGTACAATCGTGCGGGCCGTGCTTATTGGATGACCAACCTTGTTTGCTTGAGTAAAAATATTGACATAATTTCACCTAGTTACAAATACTTTACACATAAAACAAATTGTATATTACAGTTATTATTCCATTCACTACCTTATTATTAATCGCGCTGCCATTAAAAACACGACTCGACTCGTTATCAAGAGAAACATTTCTCAATCAGAAATAATTAATGATTGACAATATAATTTATTGTTCCTACCATTATAATTATATTGTAACAATAATTGTTCCGTAAAAGAGACATTAAGATAACAGCCAGCCAGAAATCATTCGTTATCTGTGAGTATTTTAAAATTATTTTTGTGAAGCTATAACTTCTCGATAATTTTAATTTAATCGAGAAACGTTCCATAGAGGGTTGGTGTCAGGGTATCATTCTCAATAGTTCCAGTGCAATTATAGTTTATAGCAAAACTTTAAATTGATTATAGATTTTAAGTACTTAATTAATGTTTGCTGTGCCCCTACGGGGTATCACAGGAACTACAGCCTATGTATAAGACCCTTGTGAATGTTATGTGATACGCAATAAAGATATTTGATTTGATTTGCATATTTGTCCCATGGTACTAATACTTTTAATTGTCAGTACTTCCCTTAGACTTGGCAATGGAACTCGTCGGAATGAATCTTCTCAGTAGTGCCATCATCCATATTGCGGAGTTAAGGTATTGTTTTTGAAAGAGTCTTGTGCGTTATGTAGCTACGTGGCTGAGTGTTAGGTAGGTTCTGAGTTGGGGTCCACTTCCAGATCCGGAGGGAACGCCTTTACCTCGAGTCCACCACCACCACCACCAGTAGGGACCACCCCGCAGGAATGATGCGTAAATGCATTTGACCTCCCCGCCACCAAAAAAAGGTTCTGAGTTACTTTTATGACAAGGCAGAGTGTACTGTTTTTGGGAGAGTCTAGTGTGCTGAATGTATTTATTTATATGTGAATATGGATGGTGCTACTAATGAAAAGATTCCTTCTTCCATTGCCAAGTCCCATGGAACTACTGAGAATGATCGGTGTCAGGCAGGCGGCCAGTGTCAAGGTATGTCAATAACAGGACATGAGAAGTAGGTACTCATCTACACTGACCCATAAATTTTTCATAATTATATTGTATAATGACAATATTAATGCGTCTATTCGCCGGATTTGTAGAGAATAGAGACATTAATTTCCTTCATTGCTAAACAAAAGAACGTTGCTCTTTACTGACAATAAATAGGCTTACAAAATAAAAATACCTTGCTGTGGTAGTTACGAAATGATTTGCAAATAGACTGTAGTATAATAGAATACAAAATAATAATAAAAAAACACCTTTCTGTAGTAGGTAATTACAAAATGTTTGACAGATAGATTGTAATAAAGCTAATGAAGCCTTTGTGATTTAGACGGTATCAACTAGTCCATTGTTATTCCATAATTGATAATACTATAGGTAGCAAATTTTCCGCTCTAATTTTAATCTCATCCACGCTCAAATATTTATATCAGTAGCCACTCAAAAAATACGAACAAATATTATTATTCATCACACAAACATTTGTCACCACCAGAATTCGGATTCTCCTTTCGTAATCAGTTTAGGACTCAGAAGACTCGAGTGATCTGATGAGCTTCTTTCCCTAATCCCACCATCTACCTTCGTGCTTGCTTACGGTGCCATCGACATACTGTCCACTATTCAAACGCGAACTATGAAAGGCAACTCATTTATAAGTTGCACAATCAAGAAATGGAATTCATTATTAGCACACGTGCTACCCCTCCTTCCTACAATTCTGAGTCATTCAAAAGAGGTGTGAAGAAGCACCATGCAGGTCGGCAAGGCGAAGGTGATTTATCTCTCGCGATAGCTAACTTTGCATTACTCCACCTCTGCTTACCATCAGGTGGAATCGAAACCTTTATTAGACCTTTTTATAAAGAAAAACAAAGCTAGATTGTGTCTCTATTTAAATAAAATACGATTAGATAAAGCACATTTGTTGTACGTGTCTAAAAAATTATAATTAGATCTGTTGAAAGGCCCGACATTGCGTCGGTCATTACAGTTATAAATCGTCCTCTCTGAACACTGGCCAATTGGAAATTAGACTATTTTAGCCATTTGGCATGAAGATAGATGAGACGGAGAGTTAATCTGTTATGTAGTGTAGCCGAGAGAAATGTGAACCATTTGTGAAAACATTGGATTTGTACTCTCGTATTTGATTGCTTCTCACCTATCCCTCCAAGACACAGCCTGAGACAAGGTTGGAGCCCTTAAAGGCATCCACATCACGTGTTTCGTTCCCTTTCGGCGCAAATTTCCCCCCTTGTTGGACGCTACTACCAATGCTGCGGCTCCCGTCCCCACTCGAGGACCTTTCCGTCCCAACGGCCGTCAGTTCTCCTCGCAATGTGCCTGCCCACTGCCACTTAAGGTTCACAATTCTTTAGGCTAAGTTGGTGACCTTGGTTCTCCTGCGGATCTCATCTCATCATGATCACGCACAGTGAGAAAGTAGTCACAATCTATCGGTGACGGATAAACCAACACGCACTGCTCTAATGAAGGAAGAAGATAGGATTAGGAAAAAAATTAGTTGACGCGAAATTTTATATTGAAATGAATTTTTTTAGTACCTACTATATAGTATGTATTATACTGTATATTTATGAGAGGTAAAGCTAGAGAAAAACCACAAACCGATAGCTCGAGGAGTCTCCGATGTGACGTCATGATTTTTGTACAAAGGGCTAAAGTAATTGTTACATATTAAAAATAAATAAAAAACAAGTAAAAATTTAAAAAAAAACTGTAACTCGACTAGGAAAGCTAAAATGTAGCCTATTTTACCCTTACCATAATAACGAATACCTATATTTACATTTATTCATCAAAATCGAATGAATAGCTTAGGCGCTACGGACGAGCATAAATAAAAACATACATAGACAGCTGAAATCATAACCCATAATTTTGCCTTCGCCGTAGTAGGGTAAAAATACGTACGACATACACTTATACTAAATGTAACTAACTAAAAATATTAAACCAAACCAAAAATATCAATTTAACATTCGCTGTAAGAAAAAACTATTTCGTCCGTGAAATTATCCTAATGTGTCAATACGAGGAAATTTAATTAAAGGGAAATCTTGCGAACACATTTACACTAAACGCATCATAAAAGTCAAAAGCATACTCTATCTTAGGCTCGAAGTAGCCATCTCGTCTAATTTGACCAAGCCACTCATCGCGCGCCGCACCATTTCATAGTAATTAATCTGCAGCCAACATCGTGTGTTCGCAATTACTCCGTAATTAAAAATAACTTATTCATTTAGCCGGCGTTCCCTGCTTTTAATCACCTAAATTAATCACTTTAATGTTGCGTGCCTCTTAATTTTCAGGCCACAGAGATCGCTTTGTGCTCTAAACGAAACGTAGATGCTCGACTTGGGCACGCTTATTTGGGGCGATCGGAGCGCAGCGAGCGATCCGACAATACGATCTGTCTTGTGTTGCTGTTGCCATTTTGATTATGTTTCAAACCAGCTTGTTTGTAACATCACAGTAATGCTAACGTGCTCGTGAATAATTTTAATACACTTTAAAATTTTCAATTCTTAAATGCTATTTTTTTTAATTAATACTCAATAGGTACTCAGTATTTTTATTGCAAACCATAATGTACAATAAGGTAAAGGTAGATAATATTTTACAAGATCATTATGGGCCCAGTCGGGCACGCAATTAGCTGTAGAAGAGAACAGGACGCATTTCTCATGGAATTGGTTTAATTAATTACATAGCAAACATGTAAGATTATAACAAACATGGCAGGATTTATTATATTTATCAAAAATTAATAAATTTATCAGTTAGGAATTCATTAATTAAATAAATAGCATTTATTAAATTAAAATTGTTTTAATTGTTTTATGAATTTGTTGTCATTATTCTCATTTATTAGTACCTCCAGTAATTTATTATATATTTTTATTGGAAAATGAAATGTGCTTGAAGAAATAAGTTTCAGTCAGTTTTTCAATTATTTTAAGTATGGCTTGCATCAGTCCGTACCTACTCTGTAGATTACCATCGAACGTATGCATCATTTTTGAGCTTTAAAAACTGTTTGTTTGTATATAGTATAATTAATTTTAAAAATTTGATCGTTATAAATTATGATATCTAAGGTAGGCACTTGAAATAGCTCATAACAACTGATAGCATTCCTGTATCGATATCCTGTTATTCAAATGCATTAATTGCTAATTAAAGGTAACCATGTCCCAATGTATCCATTGTTGATAGATAAAACTAATTAAATGTTTGTTAAGCCTGGAGGTATCTATGTCGCAGGGATATGACAAAAACAGAGGATTGATCAAATCCCTAAGTGAAATTTCTTATTTGATCAAATCACGGAAGATGTTAAAATAACAACGCGATCCGTAGTAGCACAGTATATCAAGAACAGTAGGTCATCTGCGGGCTGTCGGCGAGTTATTAGCCTACTCGGCTATCGTAAATGTGCGGGCGGGAACGAGCGGCGAGCGAATGTGCAATGACATAAAAACGCGCGATCACACCGAGACGACGAAACCACCTTATGCTCCCATATTTTTATGTCATGTGTGCGTCACAGTGTGTGCGTACACGGCGCCGAGTACGCACGCACACATTCTAATGGATAGCAGCCAGTTTGTATGAAGACGTACTACTGTTCTTGATATACTGTGATACAGGTTCTATCAACATTAGTGTGAATTTTTAAATGAAGATCACTATTGTTGGTAGGTTAGGGTTATTTTTATGACCATGCGGAGTGGTAAAGGTCGCGGAAAGTCACTGGAAGCGGGCAGCGCAGGGCGTCTCTGGGCTGAAGTGATGAAGCTCAAATTTTGTATTTCATCGAACTAGGAATTTTATCAATTCTCTGTTTTTATCAAATCCCTGCGACAGCTATACCTATAGCCATCGCATTTGGTGTCCCATTAGCATCTATTTATCATTTGGGGTTTGAGTTAATGATAATACAACTGAGATTATTACATATTTACCTTCCTTATTAATATGGTTTTAGAAGGACAACGCTAAAAATATATTCAAACTGAAAGTAATGTCATTTTTTTCGCGTATCTAATGAGAAAAATAAATACGGCCTCATAACGATATCACGTTTTTATATCTAACTAACTTCGCTCAAGTTGAAACATTCTAGTACATTGCTAAAAAGATATTTAAAGTACCTACACTACATACATAAAAAATCAGTGCCTTGGAAAACGAGAAAACTTTGAATTTTTGTTACTTATTCTTAATTACGGGTTTAGTACGATCTTATTTTATTTTATTTGCATTTTAATTACACATTATTATATTATACCGTCGTTGAGGAGAGTTCAGAATAGCTGCTACACATCAAGCGGTCCGGGTTCGAATTCTGGTAGCGGCAAATACTTGTGTGACGAATACGAATATTTGTTTGCGAGTCATTGTTGTTTATATATTTATTTAAGTTTATTTATAAAACTATCTAAAATAATTATGTGTTTTAAAAATGTCTAGTATCTAGTATCCATAACACAAGTTCTTAATGATACTTACTTTGATCTATCCCAAAGTTATTATTATATATCAATTAAGAAATTGTGTTTTGTAAAAAAATTGTGTAAGCGTGGAAATATAGTACTTATTAATTTCCCATGTGGTGGTAAGAAAAAATGGTGTACAAAGTTAGCTGTGCGAGAGATACTGACATCCGTATCAAACTAGCCACTCTCACCTTGCCGACCACAAAACTGCTTCTTCACGTCTCTTTGGAAAGACTGAGGATTGGAGGAAGGAGGTCACATGTATGCTGGCAGAGAATTTTATGTCTTTATTACAAAATAAAATTACTTAGTAAAAACTAATCAAATCTACGTTATAAAAGGGATACTAAAACTATACTGGGTATAAAAGACATGAACAGTCAAACGAGAACCATGTATTCTATACATACAAATAAGACATATTTCAAAAAAAATATTGCTGGGAAATGATTTTTATTTTTTGGTGTTAAAAAAAAATTGCAAATTGTAACGCGCAATGTAAAGGGCTCAAATCGCACGCAACTCGCAAAACCGTGATAATTTTGACAGACGGCGCGGCGGCCCCGTTCGGTGGTGTCCGTGCGCATCGAGTGAGCTACATTGAACGCTAACGTTTTAAAGCCATTTTTTATTATGAAATACTAAAAAAATTACAATGTTTCTTTGGACAATAATTAAGAAATAACGTATAGAATACGATTTCATTAAAAAATTTAAAAAAAAAATTATGACTTTGACCTTCAATAAAATCGTAACTATCAATTTCCCAGGTATAGTCTAAAGGAACAAAAATGTTATGATGGTGAGCAGAATACATGGTTCTCGTTTGACTGTTCATGTCTTTTACACCCTGTATACCTACAGAATACTTGATTATGTCTCTGTGTTGATTATGCGACACTTACTGACCCGTCTCCGTGAGCTAGTAAATAAAAATAAAATTAAATGTGTTTTATTTCAGACCACTAAAATTGGTCCATAGATGTTAGTACAAAAAATAAAAAATGCAAAGAAAAGACTTAGCGTAAGTTAAAAGTTACTTTAAAAAAAATCGGGTGTGGTCTCCCCTTGACTTTGTTGTATACCGGAAACGACTCAAAGGTTGATAGAAACCTTATATTTTGATGTCATACACGCATGTTAAATTTGGTTGCAATAAGTTAAAGCATACTCGAGTTATTGTGCTAACGCACAGACACACATAATTCCAAAAAACGATTTACATAGGGAGGTCCAAAACGTGTAAAGCCGTCAAAATCTCGAGGTCGGATTTTTGACGATTACAAGACTTCCTCTATACGTGTCTATACTTCGTATACGAGAAAGTAAATAGGAGAAATAAGTAGATAGATATAGGATATAGTGATTCGTCTACCTGAATTAGATCTAGAGTTGGTGGGTTCGATCCCCAGTGAGTACAAAACTGTATTCAGTTTGGTTGGTGGCAAGACTTTTTACAAGTCTACCTGGCTAGGTACTATGGTTGCCAGGTGGCCGGGAATTCCGGGAAAGCCCCGGAATTTTGCGTGTTGTCCCGTGTCCAGTAGTTACAGATTACTGTCCCGAAATTATTGAATACTAGTTTTTTTTCCATAAACGGCACCACAGGGCAACGCAGCAAGGTAATATTACCGCGGTCTGTAGGTAGGTATGTGTCGTCGGTCGTGTCAAACACACACAACTCACAGAACCTATGTAATATTTTTTCTATTGCCCGTCCAACAGCCAACATTTTTAGTTGAATTTCGACACTAAGCCAACTTCGTTTGTAACCCCAGAAATGGCCAGGAAAAGATAAGCCAGTATGTGGCAACCCTACTAGGTACTATCATTTTATCAAAATTTGTCTCCATAATAATATTAAGTGACATTACTCTAAATGTTTAATAGGATAAATAGTACGAATAATAGGTGTCTGAAAACCTGGAGGAGGTCAATAACCCCGCACGTTTCGACAGGAAAACTTAAAACCAAATGCGCGGTTGATACTCGATAAGTGGAAAATTTTCTTTCAATCTTTCGTGCTTCGGAAGGTGGACCTTGAGCAAAGATGGCGGACGTAGAGATAAATCACATAACAAGCAGAAATGGCGAGAAACTTTGTCTCAAGGTGAACCATATTTATCTGTTAAATAAAGTATGAAATTCCATGTAAGTAATTGCAATTGTGTAAGGTTGGGGATATTATACGTATACTCTGCTACTTAAATATGCGATCGTTATAGAACTTGGTTGGTGTGATATTGGATGACAGTTTATAACAATGAAAGGTGTGGTTTTAAAGATACATAGGCGAGTTTCTCCCGAGTTCTGGTTGTAAAAACACGTGCTGAGAGACTCCTTTTTAACTCAATCTACCGTACAATTGTCTGTTACTTTAAGTACATTTTTTACATGACATTGACGAAATAATGTGTCGCGATCGCCATTAACTTAAAAGAAGAAGAAACAGGCACAAGAATTGAGAAAAGAATGCTTCTATAGCTTAAAAATATGAAGAGAATGAGTGAAAAGACATTTACGATATTTTTATATGATCGGAATCGAATGGATTTTGGATTTGGCAGAACAATGCGAACACTTTCGTATATAGCATGTTACAAAGAAAGTGAGTATTAATGTAGATTGGTATATTGGGAGTATGCATCACGTCTCAAGACGTGACCATTGAGCGCCTCGTCGTGCAAGGCAGAGTAGACGGCACTAGACCTCGAGAAAGGTCACCCATGGACCGAAAAAATTAAGGCTGCAGTAGGCGGTTCCTTGCATGAGTGTACCAGGAATACCACACACAGAGAAAGATGTCGGGACATCGTGAGGCGAACAGCATCAGCTCCCAAACCACCTACATGTTGACCACGACCATTCTGTCAAGAGTGACACGAAAGAGAAGAAGATATTGGGAATAGGTACCGAAGAAAATAAGTATACTTAGATTATTTATCCAAATGTATCTAAATTTCGTACAACTAAAGACAACGTCCATCATTTAAGAAAAAATACGTGGACAACGAAAAAATCATATTTTAATTGCAAAATTTTCCCCAGTAAATTATCAATAGAATTAAGATGCTGTTTGGGACTGTACTCCTGCTATATAAAGAATCTGCCATTTTAACGCATAAAGGAAAAATCAGCCATAAATCAAAACCAAACCGCTCGGTATTATGTTTATATTCGTATCCCTCTCAATTAAATTCTATTACACCGATTAATATACGAATTATATTAACCCGTATGAACACCCATTAGGACACCCACACTAGATAAGAAGCATGGGCATACAAATACATTCAATCACACCGCTTTGACCCAACGTGATCTATCAGGATGATTGAAGTTGTATTTCCCTAATCGGTCGGGCGTCTTGTAACAATCACTAAAGTTAAGCCAACAAGTGCGGGGTTTGTACTTGGATGGGAACCGTAAATTTTTCAACTTGATTTTCCTCCTCCTTCAGAAGGTACGTTAGTGAAAATGAAAAAGATCTTTATTTAATTGTACTTTGCTCAGTACTTTTAGCCTTCTTCTTATTCTTATTTAATGGCGTCGCGTCGCATTAAACGCACGCATTTTGCCAATGTCAAATGAAATTGGAACTAAAGTAACAAAAATTGTACTGTAGATTGAGGTTAAAAATGGAGTCTCCCGAAAATTAAACGGTTGATTTGGTTTAAAAACGGAGTCTCAACACGTGTTTTTACAACAAGAACTCGGGAGAAACTCCTTAGCCTTCGTTTCGCCTTCTTAAAAACCGCAGTGACGCAGGAAATGTCATCAATGACAACCTGCAGTAGTCAGTAAAAAAAAAAATAGCTCGCACTAAAAAGTGGAAAATAAAACTTAGTTTAAAAACACGCTTTAATCATAAATCGGACTTAAAAGATAAAAATAATTTTAGTATAAAAACAACAAGATGAACGAAAAGTATAATAATTATTTTAGAGAAAAGCGCGGGGTGCGCTCAATTTGATTGTACCAATCGAAACTGTGCTATTGATTTTTAAATTTTTTTTTCATAGTAAAAAGAGGAGATACGGTTCCAAGCTGATCAGTGTGTTACGACCTTTAATTTATTTATTTATTTATGGCACAATTACAGACAACAGATAGAAAAGTTATAAAAGTAACATAAAATTAATACAAATTATATATCTCTGCCCAATGACAAAAGTGCACAGCATTTTCCTTAAACTTAGGTTACTTAACATAAAAATATAGAAAAAAGAATAACTCAATTACCAAATCAATGATTCGTAGATAAACTTAACTGGTATGCAACATCTCTTTTAGTAAACGTTTAAAAGCAGGGACGGTACAGTTAAAGAGATCACAATCAGAACAAACTTCATTAAAACTTAATATGAACTTTATTTAAACGAAATCTCAAACTCCTCCGTGCGCGTAATCTATATATATATAAATGAATACTGACTGACTGATTAACTGACTGACATATCAACGTACAGCCCAAACCGCTGAGTCTGGAAATTCCAAATTTGGGTGCACTAAGAAAATATTTTTGGAAATTCACCCTCTAAGAGGGGGGAAAAGTTAGTATGGAAATCCGTCATTTTTAAAGTAAAATCCATGAAAATTGGTATACTCATGGCGCTTGGGTTAGAAGAAATAATAAGAAAATTTAAATGCTGCTCGATGTAACTATTCTACGCGGACGAAGTCGCGGGCAAAAGCTAGTATGCCTATAAAAGGGCACATGTAAAAGTTTTTCTTGGCGTATTAACTATCTCATATATATTAAAAAATCTTATCACGCTGTTTGTGGTCGCACTCCTTCGAAAAGGCTCGACCGATTTTTATGATTTTTTTTGTGTATACTTGGTAGGTATGATAATAGATCGTAAAGTATATTTCATAGCTCTAAAAAGAAAAAAAATGTATATATGGGCAGAGCAATGTTTGCCGGGTCAGCTAGTTATAGATACAAGTTTCAGATCATTGACCCTGACGTTCTGTGCCCTGAATCATAGATTTCTATGCCCTGAATCAATCTATCTCTACGATCACTAGTCTTGGTCTGCTTTTCATGAGGAAAATTTGTACGAATATGGTTAATTATGCTCTGAAGAGTTAACTGTACATACCGGAAAACTGTCAAATTTCCTTATTTCACAATCATAGAGTTCAAAGTCTATATTGAAGAAATCTGACAGATTGTGGTAGCCTAATCATAGATTTATTATTACTATTCGATTCGCAATTAATCGACTAGGGTGAGACCAAAACATACACCGATGTGGGCGTGAAAAATAGTATCGCAGTCTGACAGTCGTCGTCTTTTCTACGTGACTGACAGGCCGACATAGGCCGCATGCGTGTACGTGAAATGGTCTCGTCTATCTATCTCGCTCTAATATACGCGTTAGTATGCTCTTTCTCTTTTACATTGCCGATCAACAGTTTCCTATATCTAGGAGCCTAAACTACAGTCGTCTGTTATGTAGGTACTATAATTACGCACACAAAGTCAGGCACGTCGCTAGTGAATATTATATAGAACGAAGCAATCTTCAACTTTGGTCAAACATCATAAATTATGAATATGATAAGATTGTTTTCGGATACACAAAACGAGTTAGTTTCAGTGAAATTCTGACTTTATACAGGCTGATCAAAAAACAACAGTTACTACTGTTGCAATAGAATTTTCCACGAAGTAAGATTAGTTGATTTTGATCTGAGTATACTATAATATTACAAATAGAAAAGATTTGTATGTTTATAGCGAACTAACTCAAAAACTACTGAACTGATTTTGGAAATTCTTTCGACATTTAGGGTGGACTTTCAGAGTGGACATAAGGTACTTTTTAACCTGGTATACTTTCGACCGCATGTGGAAACTAATTGTACTTACGTGGTCGCGATTCTCAGCTATGAGGGAACGAGGAAGAAGATAGTTTCGGAAACGGGATAAACGCAGGGAAACCGCGTGTGAGGCGCTATTACTTAAGTTACTTTGCACAAACAAAGTATTATGAGAGAGTCTAATGTTCGTATTACAGAACGAGTCTCAAGAATCAACGCCGTGTTGTGCGTTGTACGTCTCCATCTATTTGTGCTTGATAGTAAGTGGCAAACGATTCGAACGACATGATTGATTTCTGAGTGCCATTCTGTAATACGGGCCTAAATCTCTTAGCTTTCCATTGATTCACCGTGGGGGTGTCAGATCCATCGCGTTGCAGAGAAGGAAGCCATAAGCAGTGCCTGGGATTAATGACCGTAGGTGTAGGCTTAAGGCCTCCATACGATGCATCGACTGCTACCTCCACTACCCGAGCTTCTCTCTCTGTCGAACCATGTCTCTATACTATCCCTTGTCTATTTATTAAGGTGTAGCGTGTGACGCGCCTCTCCTGACTTAGTATTTGTTAGGACGATTTAGATGTAATTGAGGCTAAGTTTGTCAGTAATAAACTAGACATCGGAACGAACACTTGTCGTTTTCGCTAGTTCTCCCCGGTCCCACATTGCATGGCGACCCTGCCAGGATCTTCAAGAAAAAGACTTCAATCTGTAAGAAAAAGACGTCTAAAAGACGCATATATTAATAACTATTAGCTGTCAAGTCCAGCTTGTATGTGATAAGCTCTCAATTTCGCTATTTAATGCTTTATTGCATTCCACAATTTTGTGCTAGTATTTTATTAAAAACTCTATGCAACCACACGCACAAAGAAAAAATGGATTAAGCACTTATGCCTGAAGGACCACTAATACCGCATTTACACTCGCGTATGAGTCGCGAGACGAGGCGCGAGGCGAGGTACGAGGCGCGAGGCGAGGTACGAGGCGAGAGTGTGAATAGACACTCGCGGCTCGCCTCGCGCCTCGTCTCGCGACTGGCAGCGCTCGCGTCCGGAGCGGTTTTTTGGGCACGAGTCAAAGTTATTTACTTTTCTTTTATTTAAATTAGTTGCGTAGTAGTAGAAGCTCAGTAAACACAGACTTGTTGGTGTTAACACTTCGACGTCCTCCATTCTTGCTAGCTCAAAGACAACTGAACTTGGCACGAGAGTGTAAACAGGAAGCTCATTTACCATCGATCACGCGAGCCGCGGGCCGAGATACAAGACGAGGCGCGAGGCGAGGCACGAGGCGAGAGTGTAAATCTGGTACAACAATTGATCAGTGAGTCCTTTCATGCCGCTTATGTTTGCGGTAATTAGACAAAACATAATTGATTTTAAAATTTTTAATGTTGCGTCGAGAATACCATTGTAGTACCTAGGCGTTTGCGTTTCTTTGTCGCTGTTCCGTATAGGTTAGACCGCGGCCAAATATTCTGCGTTATGTTCATAGCGTTATTTTTCAATCAGCAGGGTTTCAGAGTATCATTCCTAGGAGAAAAGAAACATGCTGTAAACACAGCCATTATTATCAATAGATATCACTGCGACCCGACCCTGCTCGCTATCAGACAATTAACTTTAATGGATATATTTAAATTAGTGGCACATTATATTAACAATCATACTATAAATATGAAGATAAACCGTTGAGAATTTGATATTAAAATTGTAATTATCACATAAGATATTACAAAATGTTCTCAATTACTGTATATAATATAGGTACTAAGTTTACAACCGCCTCCGTGGTCTGGTGACTACGCCTAGTGGAATTAGATCTAGGAGTCCCAAGTTTGGATCCCTCAGGGACCACAAATTTGTGCTTGTTTGGTTTAAGGCCTGGCCTGGCTTAGTTCCGCAGGAGAACCAAGGTTACCGACATAGCCCAAAGAATTGCGACCCTTACGTGGCAGTGGGCAGGCACATTGCGTCCTGTGGCGATCACGTACTGGGAGACGCAGCGTTGGTAGGCCCCCCACAAGTTGGACTGACGATCTGGTAATTGGGTAAGGTCGCGGGAAGCCGCTGGATGCGGGCAGCGCAGGACCGACCGATTTGGAGAGCCTTGAAGGAGGCCTATGTCCAACAGTGGGCGTCTCTCGGCTGAAGTGATGATGGTATAGATCCGGTTCAGACCAAGTAAAAAGTGAAGACGGAGCGCTACGGAGAACACATTGAGGCGGATTTTATAGTTATGTAGTGGTAACGCCGGCTCACGGCTGGTGTCTTTATGTATACGGCAAGGCGTAGTTTCGTTACATGTGTGTGCGTGTAACTGTGTAAGTACATGGGCGACGGGCGAGGCGTAGTTTCTCATACCGGCCTCAGTTGTGTTCTTTGCAGAGCTCAATCTGCACTTTTTTATTTGGTCTGAGAAGTCCAGCTGGCTAGCTAAATCAACAAAGCTTGTTTCTCTAATAATAGTGTTAATGTGTTCCGTCAATAAATGATACAAAAGCCAGTCTCAACTCAACCATCAAGGGTTCCAGGAGAAGTTCAGTATCATTAGGTGACTGAAGGAGCTTCCTTGTCAAGCATAAAAAGAATGTGACATAGCCTGAAGGATAACCCTTCAGCTATCGATAAGGATTACACCTCCTTCCATCGGGGTCTGAAAGGGCTTCTAAATTTACTCGCTTCTCTCTTTTCACTCCTCCCGTTACAAAAACAATTGTAAGCAAGAAACAAGGATAAATATAATAGGTAACTAAAACAATTACATCATTATCAAAGAAATATATTTCGACTATACCAGTAGAAATAACAATATACAAATAGAAATTCTTTTTACAACATTATTTTGTAACTTCCAATCATACACATACATAATTCAAATCAAACTTGTGTTGATATTGTCCAAATAACGAAGAGTTTTGGTAGAAACTTCACCTAAATAAAATATTTATTAAATTAATACAAATATCTCATCTACATGTGCATAAAGACTTAAAGATTAACTTATAATTAATATTTACAAATGTACATAAATATGAGCAGACCCTCAAATTATACGACACAGATAACAAAAAACACATCGTTGCTTTAATAAAAAAGTGACATAAATCATATGTTTTTTTTATTTCTTTCATACTCTTAAGTTCTAATGTCATGAAAAATACTTGTAAATCTATTATACACTCTTGGCTAAGTCAAAAACAGTACCTAATTCACAAATAAAAATTGGTCTACTAATTATAATCTCTCAATTAAGCCAACAAAAAGTACACATGTTGGTTTTTTACAAAATTTATTATATTCGTGTTTACTTAAATTAATATAAGACTGCAGTTTTAATTAAAGTTATGTAATAGATTTGGAATGTTTATATTATGATGAAACTTACCAGGTCAAGAGTGTCTATGAAATAAATCGGCAATTTCATAGGTGCCTAATATACAAAATTTTTAAACATTATAAGTACAATATCTAAACAGAAAATGTTCATATTAAACAATCAATAGAAATTTGAACCATGTCACTAATGTATTAAAGCAGTGATATTTTTTGTTACTGTTTTCGTTTTTTGAATTTCAAAATTAATTTTAAATAAAGGAACTCGTTTTTTAACTATTGCGGACCCGACTGCGTACTCGGCGAAGGTGATGCCGACACAGGTGGTTGAACCATCGCTAGATGAGGTGGCATACCGAGAGGGGGCAATGGCCGCCCGCCCCCCATCAGCGGGTGAGGGTGGAAGTACTGCTGGAACGCCGGGTGGGGGTACAAGTGGTGGGGGTGGCGGGAAAATTGCGCCATTTTGACTTTCTCCATCTCCGCCTCCTGCACGCGTTTCGCTTTCGCCCGCCGGTTTTGGAACCAGATTTTTACCTGTTGAAGATAAGAGTACTGTTAACCAGCTGTTTTTGAGTTCATTGAAAATATATTTAAATGCAGACCTGGCTGGGGAACTTGTTTGATGAGAATCTTTATTCATTAGCTAATTTTAAATTGATAAAGTTAGCGTATTTATTAATGGCTTTGATATAAAGATATACCTAACAGTTTTATTGACTTTAAAGTAGTCTTTGTAATATTTGACTTAAGAAGAATCGTTAGAGTATTTTGGTGACACATGCATAAATGTGCATATTAGTTGACATATTAGGTAGGGGAAAAAGTCTTTTCGCATTATAGTATGTATAAACTTGTAATAAAATCTCTTTGGCTATTTGTATCTGGCTGGTTTTGGTATCATTGAAAGTTTAAATTTTAAAGAACATATTAGGTTGGGGAAAAAGTCTTTTCGCATTATAGTATGTATAAACTTGTAATAAAATCTCTTTGGCTATACTATTTGTATCTGGCTGGTTTTGGTATCATTGAAAGTTTAAATTTTAAAGAACATAATTCCAAATTCAAATTAGGAAAATGTGTGATTTTCATTTGTTTTTCGTACCGCCAAGATGAGTGAATCTAATGAAGAAATTCGATACATTTTAAATTTTTTCTACAAAAAAGGTAAAAATGCAACGCAAGCCGCGAAAAAAATTTGCGATGTTTATGGACCCAGTGCAGTGTCTGTGAGAGTAGCACAAATTTGGTTTAAGCGTTTTCAATCCGGAAATTTTGATGTCAAAGATGCACGTCGCTCTGGTCGCCCTATTGCAGATAAAATGGATGCCATTTTTGAAAAAGTCAAGCAAGATCGGCATGTCAGTAGTTACGACGTAGCTGAAGAACTGGGAATTGACCACAAAACAGTTTTGGCGCATTTGAAAAAAACTGGGTACACAAAAAAGCTCGACATTTTGGGTACCTCACGAGCTCACTGAAAGAAACCTAATGAACCGTGTACTCATTTGTGATTCTTTATTACGACGTAATGAAACCGAACCATTTTTGAAGAAGCTGATAACTGGTGATGAAAAGTGGATCACGTACGACAAGAACGTGCGAAAAAGGTCGTGGTCAAAGGCCGGTCAGGCTTCACAGACTGTGGCGAAACCCGGGTTAACTCGCAACAAGGTGATGCTGTGTGTGTGGTGGGATTGGAAGGGCATTATTCATTATGAGCTGTTACCACCAGGCAGGACCATCGATTCTGAACTCTACTGCAAACAACTGATGAGATTAAAGCAAGAAGTTGAGAGAAAGCGGCCGGAATTATTCAACAGAAGGGGTGTGGTTTTTCATCATGATAACGCTAGACCTCACACATCTTTAGCCACTCAGCAAAAATTAAGAGAGTTTGGCTGGGAGGTGTTAATGCATCCGCCGTATAGTCCTGACCTTGCACCTTCAGATTTCCACCTGTTTCGGTCTCTTCAGAATTCTTTAGGCAGTGTCAGGTTAACATCACGAGAGGACTGCCAAAACCACTTGTCGCGGTATTTTGACCAGAAGTCCCAAAATTTCTATAGCAATGGGATCATGTCCCTACCTACAAGATGGCAAAAAGTTATCGAACAAAATGGTACCTATATACTTTAGTTAAATGTAAATAAACTATATTAAAAAATGTTTTGAATTTTCTTAAAAAATGCGAAGAAACTTTTTCCCCAACCTATTATATACTCATTGTCTCTGTGTGCATATCTACAAAGTTAAGTAAGGTATGGCTCATTCGCGTTTGTGAGCAATAAATATTATACATATTTGAAATTTAAATTATGATCTTTTGAGCTTGTGACGTCAGACATTAAAAATTCAGAATTCTTACCTGTGTTTCAGAAAGTCCAAGCGATGACGAAAACTCAGCTCTCTCAGCAATACTCAAGTATTGTTTTTCGACGAATTTGCTCTCCAATGCTCTTAATTGTTGTGCTGTGAATGGCGTTCGAGGTTTCCTATTCGGCTTGTGTTTCCGAAGATTACATTTGAGCTTGGCTGGTTCTCCATTAGCATCTGTTGAAGACGAAAAACAAATTAATTTAATTTAAAAACCGCACTTAATTAACATAATTTTTATTGCTAGTTTTTTGACCAGAATCGCTACCGTCGGAAATTAAAATTACACTATAACACAAAAACATGTTTTATAATGTCAGGTAATAAATAACGGAATACTAATTTCAGTAATTAAGCTTTAAGAATTAATCAATTTGCAATCGCATTCATTATTCAGCTTAAGGTTGCATAAGGTAGTACATTGTAAGATCCGTTACGGCGTTTACTGCTACATCTCAATAAAACACAAACGTGGCTCGGAATGTCGGCTCATTCCTATGGAGGATTAATAAATCGCATAATAAAACTCATATAAAATAAAAGGCAAAGAAACGGGGCGAGGGCCTTACAGATAGTATCTACAGAGAAGTAATTTTTAACTTATTTAGCGGGAAAACAGGCATTAGTAAGCAAATAGCTGATTTAAATGGCGGCAGTTGCTTAAGAAAATTTGATAGACGCCCACGTGTAACGTTAGTAGGTATGCGATGCGAATCGAGATAGTGGTTTCGTCATTGGCGCGGCATTCGTATCGATGTTAAGAAATTCGATTCTTGATTTTTCTCGAAATTCGTCGCTATCATGATTCTTATCTTTTACTTTAAACAATTTTAATGCGTTTAAAATTTTGCATAAAACTTTATTAGTAACGAAAAAGGCATCAATCAATTTAATTAGATTCGATTTCTAATTGCTTATTACACATGACGCATTTAGATTGGTTGGAAATTTGAATGAACATATTTGTCCGTATGTGTATAACCTAAATCATTAGCCAACAACTAATTGGTATTTAACTACGTTATCAATTATGACAACATGATGATAGACAGAACACGTGTTGTGAAAGTTTGTAAGTGACAAGATAAACCGAATTGTCTTAATAAATTGATGTTGATAGAATTGTCTAAATTGGAGGAAATGATAATGTTACTATTTAGATAATGCTATTTAACATAGGGCGAGTAATAATATTGACAATGTAGTAACTAAGGGCATAATACAAGTAAAACCTTGTAAGAGCACAGCTCATGTGATTTGTTCGAGATCATCTTCAACAGCTCATAATAATATATAATGCCCCCACCTAGGGGCTCGAGCCTCACATTAGGGGCGATTAGGCCTTAGTCAATCAACCACGCTGCCCAAGCCTGGGTTGGTCGACTTAACACAAAACCTAAGAATTTCTTCATAGGTGTGTGCAGGTTTCCTCACGATGTTCCCTTCACCGTAAAAGCTTCGATTAAACGCTTTTACGCCCTTACGCACTGACGTTTCGGTGACGACGGCTTTCGAGATGTGTTCAAGTTTTCAGAAAATTATGTCCCGTACGTAATTTTTACGTGGTAGTTTTCATAGTGATGCATGTGTTATGATATATAATCATGTAAACGAGTTATAGTTAAGATTAACTACTTAATTCAATTAAAATAATGAATACAGAAGTCCTTATTTTAATTGAATAAAGTAGTTTATCTTCAACCTATAAATATAACGTGCAGACAGTCTAAAAAGGACAGGCGAGAATGACATCGAGAATATTGATTGTGTTTAATTAACTATTAAAATTACAATTATTTGAGCTATAGATACAATTTTTATGGCGTACAAGCGTAATTAAGTATTGCAGTCAATATAAAGACCTTTTTATTTTTTTGGCAATTTGCGTCCAAATATATTGAAATAAATTTCTAATTCTCGTGGCGCCTGTACTGCGAACATATTAATACCAATGTCAAACGTTCTCGTCTTAATAGCTAATGGGCCACAAAAAGTCACAGAAAAAACGACGTAAATTATGTGACAGTGGAAAAAAAGCCAAAGTGTATTAATGTCGTGTTTAGCGGACGTCAAAGAAGGCACCGACGACGAGCGCGACGGAAATAAAATTAAGAGCGGCTGCACGCTAAAGACACGACCACCGTTATGGATAATGTGACGCTATTACTTAAACGTTCATATGATTTTATAGTACCTAGTCACAAACTAAGATGCAGGGAATTAGATTCTCGCATTCGCCATTGAAGATTATTTAACTATAAAGTTTATCGGAGGGAACTTTCCATCCAACTGCCTCAGTGTATCACAGAAGCTACAATTTCAAACTGATAATCCAGTCGTAAATGTAAAGACGCCCTAATACAGCCGGGAGCTGTTAAATTACCTTTAAAATGCTTATATGGAGCTGTCTGCTCTCGTTTTGTTGTTAATTGTCTAAAGAGATATTGACTGCAGATGTTACTACTGAGTTATGTTGTGACTGCGAGTGAACGAAAGAAATATGAGACATTTTAAATTCGTTTAAGCACAGTTCCATTGTTTGACATGACTTTAAAAAAGGAACGGCGCGCGAATGAAATATGAAAAGTGGGGCCCTTTTTCGAAAATGGAAATTAAATCGCGTCCAAACTGTTTTTGCTGACGTTACCTAATGGTGCACTGCGCTGCTAAAAAGACAGTTGATATATTAATGAGCTTGTTTGCTTTTTGTATGTGCCCAACCATTAATCGTGCGAGGCGTGGTATGTCATTCATTCCAATATTTTAAACGGTCACCGTATTCTTGACGTTTTTGTTGTCCGTACAAGAGAGGCGGGCATTCTTTGCGTCCCGGGGGCTGTTCGACATGCTTTTCCTTTGCATACACATTCGGATTTCCATATTAAAACGTAGTTTACTCTCGCAAATGTGGAGACGGGCGAATAATTCTCGCAATCGAAC
Source organism: Elophila nymphaeata (assembly GCA_955850985.1). Classification (NCBI taxonomy): domain Eukaryota; kingdom Metazoa; phylum Arthropoda; class Insecta; order Lepidoptera; family Crambidae; genus Elophila; species Elophila nymphaeata. The sequence goes on along the minus strand of OY039089.1, from coordinate 9,953,091 downwards.
TACTTACGATAAAAAGCGATCGCTTAAGTTAATTAAATAAAATGAACTTCACCATTCTAATTAAGTTCGGAGAGGGTACAAAAAACGTGAATGCGTATTTAATTCGCGTGTAAGATGTGGACGATTTGTTTAATGTAGTCGAACATAAAAATGTTACGTATCCAACGAATTAGGAATGATATAGAAGCATAACTCCCTAACGAAGCCCGCTAAAACATGGTCCCAAACTCATACAATTAAACTGATAATACCAACGCGATACGCACACTGACAAAACGAAATACCTTGCTAAATTTATTTTCTACTCATGAATTTGTCAATCCATTCATTTCGTGCGCAACTTTACTTAGTAGGATAATATTTAGAGTGAAACGGAAATATCAAACCCACGTAGACAGAGAAAACTAATGTTTATATATTACCTACTCTGTGCTTTGGGTGACAGCGTCGAGGATGGTGTAATGCAATAGGTGTCAATCATATTAAATATGAGTCTGAATATCTATGACACGCGACTGATAAATAAATATACGAGTATAGCTAGAGACTTTTGGAAACTAAAAAGTTATTTTATTTCTAGCTGTACTTATGAAATACTTATTTTAAAATGTAGTGAATTCAGCATATACAACCTGTTATAAAAATAAGGCACAACTTCAAAGTGGTACCTTACTAATATACAAATTCAGTAATTTTTATTTTAAAATATGTCATTGTTGGATATCTTCGTGTAGATTTTTGCTTGTATTACAATTTTTGTAAAGTAAATAATCTTTATTACTATACATAAGTATCATTTTTAATTGTAAAATTATTCAAAGTAGGGAAATTTTAACTATTTTGGTGCCAATTTCTTGTCCAAATTATTATTTTTCATGGTAACGATTCAGAAGCCGATTTCAAACAAACAACTTTGAGGTCATACTTTATTTCTCTTATACCTTGAATTATGACTCTTTCCAAATCAATACTATGAAAACTGTAAAGGGAGGATAAAACTTGTTAAGTTTCTTGCCAGTTCTTCTCAGAACAAGGCCTCCTGGTAGACTCTTGAACCGATGGCATCAAAATTGACTTTCATAAGTGTACAAATAGTACCTAAATAAATAAAGAAATTTTGACTTTGACTTTGACTTGCATAATACAGGATCTATTGAATTTCGTTTAGTCTTTCAAAAGTAAGTAGAATATGCAATTCCCATGATATTAAGTAGTGTTTTATTGATAATCTTATGATTGAAGGTTCATAGTAAAATTTAAGCATCGTTATATGTATGTATTGGTAAACTTCCATGAGAAGAGCGCTAGGCCTTTAAGCTGTTAAACTAGCTATAGCTAGACTAACAATCTTGATATTGTAAAAGATATTAATGTGTAAACAACCAATATTTTAACACCTATGTATCCATGTAAAAACTAATATTTTAACACCTATGTATCTGTCGCAGGGAAATGATGAAAATGGGGATTTGATCAAATCCCTAAGGAATATGTTCCAATCCCTGCAGATGTTAAAATGGCTATTAGATTTTATCATTCCTCTTATAAAATTAAGTTATTTGATCAAATCCCTGAACTGCTATAGTGAAATGACAAAAATAAAATTTTTATTAAGCAATTCAGACATTGCAAGACTTATAAATGTACAAAAACGGTTATAGAAGGTAATAAGTATGTAAGACAAGTAATTATTTTAAACGAAAAGTACTTTAAATAATTCAAGGGTTTTTTTTTATATGTAGGTATAAAGCTGTTATTTATTTATTTTTGTTCAAACAAGTCGTGGATTTATGGCACCTAGAGTTGCAAAGAACGTTATTTCTTTTACAGGCACATTAATTTGTTTTACACTGCATCTTGGATTTATCACAGGAACGTTTTTTAAAGCCTTGCCCACCAAATAATGATAATTTAGCTGCTATTTCACGCAAGCTTAGCTGAATTGGTGGCACTGTTGAGCGAAACATTAAACCACGAACTCATAAGTTTATTCTTTGTTGCCACTTTATTGCAACTGAGGTAAAGGAGGCAATAATTAGCAAAAAACAGTGGTGTTCAAGTCCTGACTTGTCTATTAGATCAAATTCCGTAGGGATTTGATCAAATCTCTATTTTCATCATTTCCCTGCGACATATCCATGTGACAAGCAATGAATAAATAGATATATTTAGGTAGGTACAGGTTGTTATAGAAAGTATAAGCCAAAATTTAAGGGGTGATCGTACTAAGGTACAACCTACCCCTAACAGTACCCCTTAAACCCGCGAACCCGTATCCGAAACGTGACATTATTGGGAGACGCATAGAGATGGCTGTAGTTAGAGTGTATTTTTTTGATGCACTCCTTTGCGACATCTGGACCCAAAATTGAACTCCGATTTTCGGTTTCCGTTTACTTTTAATTCAAGGTTACTTGGCTTAGTTATAAGCTATAGGTATCGAAAATGACCCAGCATATTTTTCTAAGTCGTTATGGAATTCCTTACTATCGAAGATAGATCCATGAAACTTTGTATTTAGGCACTTGATAAGAAATAAAAAAATATATTTTCTATCTTTTTTGAATTTTGTCCCGTGTGGGGATGGAATAGGAGATGAAAGGTCGTCAAGAAGTCAAAACAAAGTTACGCTTTCACGCCTAACACCTAAACCGATTGTAATGAAATTTGGTACAAAAATAGACTAAACCTTGAGATAGAATATAAGCTAAATTTTGTTGTAAAAAAGGGCATAAAGGGTTTGAAATAAGGGTTGAAAATTTGTAGGGGATTGCTAAGTATCGAAGATAAAACCATGAAACTTTGAATTTAAGCACGTAAAGTAAAAAAAAATGTTGTAAAAAAATGGGTATGAAATAGGGAATGAAAAGCCTCATGGAAGTTAGCAAAGGATGGTAAAACAAAAAAAGCGTAGTTTATAAAAAGGTCTTAAGAAAAGCTATTTACATTAATCTACAGCAGTTTATATGTGTAATATTTGCAAAATAAGTACCCTAAAAATAAAAATGCTACCCAATGTGACTATTCCACGCAGACGAAGTTGCGGGTAAAAGAAAGCAGATAATAAAATTATCTCTGCATGTACATGAATGAATATATTGTCTTTATTCTCAAAATGTATAGAGTACACTTTACTGGCATTAGTCATCGTCTCTTCTTTCTAATCGGAATGCTGCAAACAACTTATCGTCGAATCTCTTTTGAAACTAAAAGTGAATATGTAATTGATAAGAAACAATTAACAGGAAATCCAATTTTTAAAACTCTGCACTTAATATAGAATGTTTAATAGTAACATATTAAAAACTGACTGGCTACTTATTGCATAACGCAGACAACTCAAGACGAACAAAACATGAAAATATTTTACTTACATGAGATAAACTATCCCGGTTTGTCTTTTCACTTCCTTATTTCCGTCTTTTACACCATTTTACCACACAGGAGGTCATTTTTGTCCTTGCGAAACCAGCTATTTATTGTATTTTTCACAAATCAAAATGACACGGACGTCTGTCGCGGCAGACTGATGGACGCGTTGGTAGTACTTTTTCGGCCCCGCCCACTTGGGGATAGTTTGCGTGGAACGATTTTTTTTCGGAATTCGTGTTCTATATCATTCCTAATTCGTTGTACGTATCCAAATACAACGTCGGGAACATTCATGTGAAGTCTATAAAACTTAATGTTAAATTGTTAGTAGTTAGTTGAGTATTTATAACAGTTGTGTCAATGCGGTCGATGTACATAAATCTGTTTGAGGCATCTACTTCGGTAATTAATGATTATTACCGTTCAGTGCGCATTAACATGTGTTCGTGACATCAAAAGGGGATTCAAAAATGGCGGGGACAAAGAACTGTTATCTACCATTTAACAAGTCTTCCCGGATTCCTGGCCCGACGATATTTATCAGGCATCAAACGAACGTCTCTTCGGCCATTCATCAGAAACCCGGATCGCTCTCTCATAAATGGTGGCCACAAAACACGCGGAAGTAGTCAGCGATCTATTTTTTTACATCCTTTGCTTTAAAAGGTTTTTAGGGATTGATTGTTTGTTTTTGTTTTCGTTCTATTTTTGAAATAGAAAAGTTAAAAAAATAAGCTCTTAAAGAATAGATAATGAATGGATCAGAGGTTGAGCCACACTTAAGATCTTTTTAACGCTTTCGACAAAGGTTTTAAGAACAAACGAAATAAATGTCCTCCATAAATATAAGAGTCGTTAGATGGCGAATTGAAAGCAAATTTATTATAATAGTACCTATAGATTTATAGATTTCGAAATGTAGACAATCTACAAACGCATTGGTAACGCTGATTTTATACAGAGATTACGATTTCGAATTCTGGTCGGGGCAAACATTTGAGGAAGGAATTGTTGTGAACTGGTCATTTTAGAGTGTTTTTGTCAAAAAGTATTAATATTAGCTTATTTGTTGTAATGATATCGATAAATCGTGTTCTTAAAGTTTCTTAATTTGAGCAAAATGTGAGCGTAGAAGTTTAGATAGATAGATATACTCTTTATTGTACACCAAAAAGATATAAATGCAATTTGAGGTTTAGGCGCAGTATGTTAGATTCGCAAAATGTCAAACCTATTGAATGGTAGTGTAGGTGTATTATAGGTTTAAAGTTAGAATTTTTAAATGTATTTTACTTATTAGTATAGTGACAGGTCCTATTCCTGTGCGTCTTTTTAGTTAGATGTATGTAACTCTGACTTTTTCATTAAAATTCATCTATAAGTACTGTAATGCACAGAAAATTATGGTTTGTAGTGCATGGTAATAATTAAGTTTTACTTTAGGAAATATTGTAAGCATTTAAAGAAATAAATAAAAAGCAACAATTTTTTCTGATGCCAGATTCTGACCAATATTTTTTCAATAAAAAAAGACTAAATTGGATGTGGGGATGTTTGTTGTCATAAATTTTTATTTAATTTGTTAAGTATACATTTCAATCCTTTCCAATCATGCCAAATAAAATTAGAAACTAAATTAATTGTTATCAAAACGCTCATCTCTCATAAATGGGCAATTAACAATCGCGCCCGCTCGTTGTATGGCCTGCAATGATCTATTAAGAGCATAAGAGCCCTGTTTATACATGTCTTGCTACAGTCAGTTTACAAATAGCACTATTCAATGGAACATTAGTATTTTGGCTCGGCTCCAAGCTCTGACAGGGTTTGATGCTTGTTAAAACGTGTCCGCGTTCGCTGAGATTTTGTGGACATATTTTGACGTCTCCTAATAGTGTTGAGGAGTCTCGCCGGTTTTGATTCATTAGTAATGATCTTGTTTAGACGGTTTTCTCTTTATTATACTTTGTGATTTTCTAAGGATCGCTCTTGTTTTTTTCATTCCGGAAAGCTTTTGGCCTTAATCTGATGATAATAAAGTTTAAGGTGAAAGCGAACTTCACCCGGAACCCTAACCATGACAGGGACAGACTATCTCATGATTATTTTTAACATTTTAATGCTTACATTATTACTGTTAATACTATTGCTATTATAAGATGGATAGACCAATCTAATTGAAAACAAATTAGTCCTTTTCTCGGTCAGGATTTCTGAATCTGATACCAGAGCAACGACTAGATTACAGAGGTCTAGAAGTAGTTCCATTCAGGGTGACAACTTTTAAATTAAAAAATTGTAATAATTATTCATTACCCGCCTTATAGCACATCATAAGTTTTTAAAATATCTCAATTTTGGTAAGTGAATGCACGATTGTCGTAACTAATGAGTCAATCATGATAAACTATTGAACATTTAAACACCTACTCGATTAGTACGTAATATTTGTTTACTCATAAATCGAAATGGATAGATAAAAGCCTAATTACGTACTCTTTGAAGGTCCACCAAAATTTTAAGAAATAAATATAATATTCATTTTCGCCTCTCAACCGTTTTTGCGGACGGTACAAACAAATGAAGCGGTCGAGACTGTCTTGTTGCGCTCGCGGTAATTGATTTGGAATGCTTCTATAATTAGGAGCGTGACTCTTGTTGCTGACGCTACATACGTATTTCAAGTATGGACGCACATATAGGCCATTATAGGCCTACAAAGTTAAGAAGAAACTAGGGGGTTTAGTGTGTTCATAAAATAATAGTATACAGGGGGAGGATATTTTTGTAAAAATGGATATTAGACTGTGAGAAAGAGGTGTAAAATCAAGTAAAGGTGCAATGACGTCTGAGAAGAAACTAATGAAATGAAATAGGATTAGGAGTCCAATAACATTAGGAGCAAAGTGGGCAATGATAATGACACACAAAAAATGTTGATAAATTGTGTCAAAATCATTTAGAATTTATATTTTTTAATTCTACTTACCTATCTATACTAATATTATAGAGCTGAAGAGCTTATTTATTTGTTGGAACGCGCTAATCTCAGGAACTACTGATTCAAATTGTTGTGTTTGATAGTCCATTTATCGAGGAAGGCTATAAAAAATAAAACGCAAACAAAGTCGCGGGCACAGCTAGTTTGTAATATATCCGTAATTAGGATTGAATGTTTTGAGTCAAGGCCAGGTTAAAAATTCATAATTCTAATTTAGATATAGCCTTATATAAATTGTTTAATTCTTAGTCTTATGGCTATTGTGTAAAGGTTAAGGCAGCCATTAATTTTATTCTTCAATTTACAATTCATAGAATCATGACTTGAACACAGAGATGACCACTGTTGGACATAGGTACGCCTCCCCCAAAGACATCCAACCTGATGGGTCTTCCCGCGACCTTTACCAGACCGTCGGTCCACCTTGTGGGACGCTAGTACCAACACTGCGTCTCCCGGTTCAAGGTCACCACTAAACTATAACGTCCAGCTTATAAAAGATTTTGATATCTAATAATTTAAATATTCAAAATTAAAATTTAAACCGTGCTTCTCTTCACTGGATACCCACTCATAATTATGGTGATTATGAATTCGTAAGCACATTAAAATTATGAAGCTATCAAATTACTTTACAGACGTGTTCTCGCGCAGTTAATTAATAATGTTAATTAAACGATTTGGTTACCGAAATAACTTAAAGCGTCATTGTTAAAGACCCAATCTCTCACGCGTTTGAAAGCGAACAGTTGCGACGCAATACGATGCCGTGCGATCGTGTTGTTAGGGGTTTTTAATATTTATAATATGTAATAATAAACATTTATTTCAGACTTTTCAATCCACAGAAGTGTTAGTAGCAAGAAGATTACCTACTAAAGATTTAAAAGCTTTGGGTACTTTTGTCTTTGCGTCTACGATTTAATATTTTTAAAACATACCCAATTTGAATTCCAGAAGTCTAAAGCTTTGGCTACACTGAGTCAACTCTTTGATATTTTTGCAACGCATCGTATCGTATCGCATGTCCTCGTTTGTCAGTCATCTTGTAAACTTTATACTGTCGTTGTTGTGTGGATCAAATTAAGTGCCATTGGAAATTGTATAGATACTATGCAACACACAAACATAAATAGTAAATAATGATTTCTTTTTTCATATAAAAAAAATATAAAAAAAACACAAACAACCTTTAATCCATTTGAAGATCAGTCTCATCAACACAAGCAACTTTTACTTCAGAAACAACTCTGAAATCGCGAAAGAATGCCTCGTAACATCTCGTGTTCATCACGTAAAACGTTTGTCCCAACCAGGGCCCCGATCGCGGTAATATACAACACAAATAATTAACTTCGTTTCGATGTGTTCCAGCTGCATTTGCGTTCCATTTGAGTTCCAGTCAATGTGAAATTCCGTATCGCGCTAAAGTTTACGCGCAAGCTAAGATGAAACGCAGCTATAACACAAGGGTATTATAAATATTAGAGATGTAACCCTAGTGTACGTTCGTGCAACGTTTGAGAAAAAGTAGCGTCCTTTGAAATGTGACATAAACGTAACTTTGACAGCGTTTGTGTTTCATCTGCGTTCGACATGCGTTCGCAGCATCTGTCAAATCAACACCGCGATACGAAAACATCGAAAAGTTGCGTTTCGTCTGTGTTCCATTTGCGCTTCATCTTGAAATGATTTACGGCGATCGGGGCCCAGTATTCGAACCGCGACCGCTATATGTTCAGGCAGTATTGATCTTCGGTTCCTTATTAAGGCGACTGTATATAATTTTAATTGGTCAATTTATTGTGTTAATGCAATCTCGATAATTCATGATTATTTAAAACACTTAAATAGTCATAACAGATATTTTATTAGCGCTTATTCAAAGAACCGTTCAGTTAATCGTCGGCGCTAATTAGATATTCATTAAGCTTTGTGAATATAGTCGACAGCATAATAAGCTGCTTATTCAATATGTGACTTAATACGCTTGAGATAGGAGTGATTTTTGAAGTGCAACCGTTAAAGAAATTTCTTTGATTTTATAATATTTAACAATTTCAAAACAAAATCATATCCACCAATTCTTCATATAGAGTTCTCACGACTGCAGTAGATAAGGAGCTTGATTAATATATTAATTTAATGATTTTGAATTGTATTTAGGTAATTATAATTCTTATAAAGCGTTTTCAATTAAACCTTATTTTTAAGCGACTGTAGCGAAGCCAAATGGATGGTTATGATTTTAGAAATTTGTGTATATATGTTTGACGTTACGTAAGTTTCTCTGTAACGCCTAAACTATCCAATATGTCATACATTTCATATGATGTATGGTTATTACCTATAGCCCGGGTAAAATAGGCTACATTTTAATCGACTTTAACAATAGGAGTCGATTTTACCTTTCAAACCCCGATTTTAACTGATTTCATTTCTTTCTCTTTTTACGCGGGTTTTTAATAATCCGTAGGTTACAGTTTTTTAAACTTATGACCTTTTTTATGTTAAGAGATGGAAAACAAGCTTGTGGCCCACCTGATGTTAAGTGGTCACCGCCGCCTAATGACACTTGCAATATTAAGTGTAAATCACTTAACACCGCAAGCGCGTTTGCCATCCTGGGGACTAAGATGATATGCCCTCCATGCCCAGTAATTACACTGGCTACCTTTCCCTTCAATCCGAAACACAGCGAACTGCTTCACGGCAGAAATAAGAAACTTGATATACTAACCAAATACTAACCCTACCTGTTCAACAGTCGCAAACCCTTGTACAGACTCTTGAATATCCCAACAATAACTCAATTAAATTCCACTTGCTACTGAATTAGCTACGAGTGGGCATTATTTAGCGGAGTAATAACTTGGTGCTTTGTAGGCGCCGCGGACTGAACACGCCACGGTCTCAGCGGGCGGCCGGTGTGCCCACAGCCTTATGTCCGTTAGAAAGGAACCGAGACCCTAAATGAAAAATGTGTTTTATCCACTCGTGATTTTTATTGATAATGTATGATTGACGTTGTTAGTGCTGTGATTACGTAGAGTGACGTTAACAGCTCTCCACATGCTAGCTGCGCGCGAATGGCACTCTTTATTGTAAATGTCTTTATTTATATTACGCTGACTGCTTCTCACCATGCTTATGCACCTTCAGGTCTTAGCACATTTATCAGTGTGGAACCGCCTTCAAAACTAAATACGGAGAAATAAAAATTTTGTTTATAAAAATCTTTACGTTTTTTTGAGATAACTCAAAAACTACTTGTCAAATGTTAATCAAATTTAAATGGGACCACATGACAAGCTCTAGCTCCCAAACGTCGAAAGAATCTTCAAAATCGGTACACCCAGTAAAGAGTTATGAGGAAACAAACAGCCGAATTGATAACCTCCTCCTTTTTCGAAATCGGTTAAAAATAGTTTCGTAGCCGCCATTCCGTAACGTTCGTAGTAAAAAAGAGTCGTTCTCTCTCCGAGCTGACAAGTGTACTAGGACCTTTATGTTTAATTGGCTATCTACGTAGTAGGTATATAAGAATGTAATATGTGATGATAAAATCGAAGGTTGAACCGATCGTCACCATGAGCCGTCTACTACTGATTGAATAGCTATGTTAACATCTGCTCCAATATAATATGATGCTGTTAATACTATACACTGTTTTCGGCGACAGAATTTAATAGTATATAAATACTTAGGTAGTTCAAAACAAACGGCACCACTAACCTAACCGTAAAAACAGATTTTTAGCCGAAATTATATATTTTTTCTTTCTCGTATAGGTACGTAGTATAGAGGAAGTCTTGTAATCGTCAACAAATTCCACCTCGAGATTTTGACGGATTTACACGTTTTGGACCTGCCTGAGTCCAAAAATACCGTTTTTGGAATTATGTCTGTGTGTGTGTCTGTGCGTTAGCACGATAACTCGAGCATATTTTGACTTATTGCAACTAAATTTAACATGCGTGTAGGACATCAAAATATAAGGTTTCTATCAACTTTTGAGCCGTCGATAACGAAAGTTAAGCAATCAAGTGCGCGATGGTTGGTACTCGGATGGGTGACCAAAATTTAACATGCATATATGACCACAAAATATTAGGTTTCTATTAACTTTTGAGTCGTTTCGGTTTACGAGAATGTCAAGGGGAGACCACTCCCGATTTTTTTTATTTTACATAATAATACATAATATTTTTTAAAGGATTGTAAATTCAAACTTAGTATGTTGTGAAAAATATTATGCTGAACTTTTTGGGATATATTTTTAAATACTAAGTACTTTTGATAAAGCTTTGATATAAGATTTGTAGTTGTCAAATAATAACGAAAAATATAAATTTTACTTTTAACGAACGAATAATTTTATTTATTTGATTTAACTGCTTACATTAAATGTGAAACTTCTGATAATATAATTCTAACATAAGCAATTTCATTTTTAATGTATTGCGTGTTTAATATAACGAATAGGTCACAGCTAATCACAAAATCGGAGGCATTAAGCACAGGCAAAACAATGCCAAATTAATTAGCACTTGGCACACAACCACCGTATTTTTAACTTATGAAAGTCAGCGCAAACTTTACATTAATCATTGTTCATTCATTTGCTTAACCCATTCGTAATGTGAGTGACCTTTAGCTGAGCATTCCTTATGATTACAACCATAATTATTACGGAGAAAGATAATTATTCAATGTAAAAGATTTCTCGAAGTTTCGTATCTTCGACTGAATATCTAAAATTATTGACACGAATACCATAAAGAGCTAAACATAGGCAACGTTCTGTGAATTCGTAAAAAGTATTTATGCATTATCAATCTTACATCATTCTAATTTTAGTGATTGCAGTATCAATTTATTTTAATAATAAAAAATTATATTATTTGATCTATTTGACCTGAGTGCTTAAGTATGCTTAAGGTGTGTTGTAAAGTTTAGATTTCAAATAAATAATACAGTTTTAAGTATCCCGCGAGCGCCAGAGAGTGTGTCATAACTTTAGGTGACAGGCTGGAAATCTCTCACTATTTTTAAGCACTGCATGTCCTATACCATCAAATGTGGCTTTATGTGTTCCAAATGTAACCTAAAGCTTTGCTCAATCCTTTTGGAATAATGAGCGTGGCATATATGCTTACCTAATCATTCTCTTTTTTCTAAAATAAGATGAGCCTACTCATTTCTCCGCCGAAATATTTTTGCTAAGCGATTTACGATTCAAAAAGTATGCAATTTAAGAATCTGAAATTATGACATAGATAATTCAAATTTAATTTAATACTATCTAACAATTGATATCGTGATAATTGTCATATTTCTTTTATCACGGTATTAAATTGAGTCACCTACAAGCGCAAGTCAACTTTTTTCAAACTGATTAAAAAAAAGGTTATTCTTGTTTGACAAATCAGTCAGCTCTAAACCTCATTACTCTATAAAGGTTTTATTAATAAATGAACATGTTACAGCGCATGCGACGGGCGCTCCGCGGGGCGTCGTGGGACTCCCACGCCGCGCCCACCGCGCGGATATAGGCCACGCACGTAAAACGAATACCTGGATATTATGAAGGTAGGTCGTGTAATGAGGATATGAGAATACAATGTAAGTATTTTTTAGTATTATTCTAGCACCCGGGAGGCACCGGTTCGAACCCCGCCACGTACCATTGTGTTTTAAAATTTTGAATTCATATGTACGTTTAATCGACGCTTTAACGGTGAAGGAAAACGTGAGGAAACCTGCACAGCACCTATGAAGAAATTCTTAGGTTGTGTGTGAAGTCGACCAACCCGTACTTGGCCAGAGTGGTAGACTAAGGCCTAATCGACCCTAATGTGGGGTAGGCTCGAGCCCCTCGGTGGGGACATTATATGAGCTGTTATATGATGATGAATATAAAACAAGGAAGCTCTCGACCTTTATTTCAAGATGGATGATATATTTTTCAACATGGATTTTCCACACAAAATTCCTATGTAGTTAAATTTGCTGCAATTACGCAAATTAATTATCCGAAAATTGCCTACTTGGTTCACGAAGTCTTGGGCCAATTAGTCATTAATTTATTGCTACAAATTTGTTTGCGGTTTATTCATTTTAAATACAGCAGTTAATACGATTCTGTTCATCGTTATTCCATTGTTTCAAAATAAAACCACGAGGTGTAGGTATGACGTCAATCTGAATACAGACAATAGTAATATAATTCCCATCTAACTCGTTCAATAAATCACCAAAGCTTACAATAAAAAAACACGATCGCTAACAATTATAAAAATTAATCGTCAATTTTTAGAATAAGCAACCGCGGGAGTAAAAATAAAAAGTTCGCAAATTTATCGCTTGTGATTTTATAAGCATTTTCTTTTTATTTTATTTTTTTATCCGCTAGTTCCACGAAGGTCCGACTCGATGATTTATGTGCCAGCAACAATACGAACTAATGGATCCGCCCGATGACAAATTATCTAATTCGCAACGCTTGATTATTTTAATTAAAATTCAAAACGGAACATAAATAATAAATTTTTGGAATACAAAATACCAGATGGTCTTCCTTTTGTTCGATTCGAAGATTAAATCGATACATCTTTCTTACGTTTTAGAATTATGGAAATTGAATACTTAATGATAAGCCTTTAGACATAATTTAGTTAAATGCCACATTACTTTTCTATTAGGAGTACACAATTTTGTGGGCACCTCAAATAATTTATAAACACCGCCGCCGGACTTTTCTGATAATTATTAACAATTTAATTACTCTGTGTTGTTTTCTTAGAAAACAGTTGCGAATTAATACATTGTTACTTGGAATTTAAATAGATCATCGTAAAATAGATTTTTATCATGTGTATGTTATCATAGTTAAATGTAAATACGACTTTGAATAAATACAATACTGTTTACGTTAGTAAAATATAAATTCAAAAAGTATCATCAGTTGAAGAACATTCCAAATTCAAAAAAGAAAGCATTGGCCTCCAATATACAACAAACTCTTTCCGCGATTAAAAAAGAAATTCGAAATGAGGCGTTCGTTTTTCAAAAGGGCTACCGGTCGCAATTTTGTCCGGTGCAAATTGATGAATTAAATCGCATGGCTTGTTTTCGTGAAAGAATGCATTTGGCGAAAGGGTCCGTACCGGCCGATGTTTTAATGGCAGATTCTAATTGGTCAGGGCACCAAGGCCGCGTGCAAATTTGGCCGAAGAATGTTACACGCCATTCAAATATTAATTACATGTTTCTTTGATTACCTATATTATTTACGACTAAACTAGAAACTGTAATTCTTTCGACGTAAAATAATGTAAAGCGTCCTTTAAATAAGCACAAAGTTAAACCTTAAACCTATAATAAACCTTATAATGCAGCAATAGAGCGTATTATTCTTTATTTATTTGTACAGCTACCGCGACCTTCTAATTGGTTTGTTTAAGAACGGAAACACGTTTATAGTAAAATGAGTGCTTGCTCGCTTAACATACGCTTCCCATAATAAAAGTAGGTAGGTAAGTAACTCAATCCTTTGACTGTAACTATACGTTAACTGGGCACTTAAACTAAGCCGTGTTCATTGTCTTTTGCTGTTCGACTGGCGTTAACTTTTGGCCTATACGATTCCGCGAACCACTAAAAATACATTTCAGTGTTTCACTGCAACAAATAGGCTTCGTTTCAACCGCTAATCGTGTATCGATTTTCAACCTTATTCTCTCACTTTAGAGTTCAAAGGTGTCTCTCCGTCGCTCATGCATTGTGTAAATTTTACTAATTTGCGCTTGCAGGAAGCACGGATGGCGTGATGGGGACTCAGTACCGTATAATCTTCGCCTCTGATGTTATCTCGTGATTTATTATTAACTGTCGTCGTCCGAGAGATGGCAGCACGCGTCACTGGTGATGCTACTGGACTTATCTCTGGCTATAAAATTTTATGGAGTTTTAAACCTTATCCTCTAGGAGATAAGTGCGTGCACCTCTACTAACAGCTAAGAAGGACCTCCCATAGTGTACGGCTAAATAATTAGCGGTAATGCTCGATGTGTAGCAGAAGTGTGACGTGACGCAATTAAAATTATAATTTTCCATGCTTTTTACAATGCCTTGATTTCTCTATTCATGTCATTAAAATAGATGTCCCTTTTTTAAAATTAGAAAATAGGTAGGTATAAATTTGCATCTAATGGGACTTAAAGATCTACTTACATTTTATTTTTGTTGGTTTTTGAAGATAACTCAAGATAATAACACTTGAGGTATTTAAACTTTTTAATACGATCAAAAATTTCTCTAAAGTGACTAGCAATTTTCGGACCTAGTTTTTTGTTCCATATTTATAATACTCTTAGTTCTGGAGTTTAAAAACACATTTATGTGAGTTCCTTGATATGTATTGAGCAAGTCTGTTAAACAATTAGAATACCCAATCACACGCTTGGGGTGCACAATTACGCGGCGCATGACAAAACAACAAAAGCCGGCAATAAAATATTTGCTCGAAACTCGAGTAATCGAAATCGAACGCAAACGAATCGATTAATCGCTCGGCTACACCAACCGCCAGGCGGAGCCACGCGTCAATAAAATACTTGTAAAACTATCGCAAAATGAATTAAAACAGATGGCGAGCCAATTAGGAGAGGCAATGGTGCGAGTACTGGACGAAAAAAGACCTCAACTTGACCGTTCCAATTGTGTTCCTTATTCCCCTGTCTTAAGGTTTGTTATGTCGGTTGTAATCGAGTTTCAGATTACAGGCTCTAACGAGAGCATTCGCATCGATATAGGAGTCTCTGATAGACAAATATGGAGATATTTTGTCATTAATTTGCACTAGATTGTACTTCTAGGGCCCGTTGTCATTTAAGTGTTAATTAGTTACTTGATTCTAGTGCGGTTCGAAAAACAAATTCGTGGGTTCTAATTGGCGGCCATGTTCCGAATTCATTCATAATTCATTGCGTTCAAGCGAATTTGGTAGTCTACTTCTGATCAATGCCTCCGCTTCTTAATGATAACAAATTGTTTCCGTTGTGTTTACCGTTGCTTCCAACCTTTTCCGTAATTTCTTGATTTAGTTTAAACAAATGTATGTTAGTAACTTTTTGAGAAGGTATAAATAAAACCCTTTATTTTAAATACATTTTGCATAGCCTTCTCATTTGAATACTTTAAAAACAATTTAAATGTTAACCTTTTTTATGCAGTGATTTAGGTACTTGATGCTCAAGAAAACGTACAAAATCAATTGATTTTTGCAGAAATTTCTGAAATGGAGACATCTAAAATGTGATTTTCGGTATCTCATCGCTAAATGCATTTCAATATGTTAGTGGCATAACAAGTTACCTTTAAGAAAGAAAAATAGAATAATTATGAGTACAACACTCAGAGCTGTACGGACTATGTCATTCAATTTTAAAACTCTTTTTCTAACGAATTCCTTATTCATATTACTAAATGATTTGTGATTAAAAAATTATTTAGTTTTAAGTGTCATTTTACAAGTAAGTTTTACAAGAAATACAATCACGGATTGAATTATTATGGTAGCCACTTTTACGTTTCAATAAAACATGTAAAATAGGAATAAAATATCACATAATATAATATAATAGGCAATTGAAATAAAGTAAACATATTAACCTTGTTATTTTATTGCAGACCTCGTGTTATGGGTTTTCATTACCTTTATAAGTAAACAAATATAATATTTATCGATAACCGCAAGTTCTGAACGACAACACTAAAGTGTTTTACAATACAGAGATTTAAGGGCGAGTGTTAATAATAGAATAGAATAGAATAGAATAGAATATTCTTTATTGTACATCGACATATAAAACTTATAACTAGTGACATTATGTAATTCAAATTGTACAATGGGCGGTCTTATCGCGAAAAGCGATCTCTTCCAGACAACCTTTGGATGGATAGGAAACAAAGAAAACGAAAAGAGGGTTTGGCGATGTACTAATATATTTTAAAATATCAGAAGATAATAAAATAAGTGTGTCATGTGATATCGGCATAGTAGAATAGCACCACCACTTATCGTTCAATGGGTGTAGTAGAAGTCGACTAATGGATCAGCAAAGGAGTATTGATAGTATTGGAGCCTTATACTCCGTCCACCAATCCGCATTGGGAAAGCGAGGCGGACTACTGCCTAAATCTCCTTCGACAACAAGGACAAGTAGCCTTGTGTCCCAGCAGTGGGTCGAATTATAAAGGCTGTTATGATAAAGATAATAATTTAATAGAATAAAATAATTTTACCTATATTTATCATACTTTTTTTTTTTTTTTTGATGATTTTGAATGTAACATCTGTCATGGTTGGCTTTTGCTTGTCGGTAGGCGGCAAGTTTTGTTGTTTTTGGTTTTGATGCCTCTTTTATGTAGGCTGGTAACGTTTCATTGCAACCAAATATTATTTAAACCTCTACTCGCAATCAACGACGTTCTTTAAACGAGTATGAAAATTAAATAGTGACTAATCTGTATTTATTTTATCTCTAAGAACTTTTTTCGCTTCTTTAAAAAAATAGCTATTGCCAACATTTTCAAGAGTTCTGAAATTTAGTAAAACAAAACCTATTTACTTAAAAAAAACAGCTCTATTTTTCTCTATCTCTCTTACACTGGTGAGACTTATCTTCGACACTGCTACCCATGTCAGTTTATAAGGTCATAAAATCTTACCATCATTCATTCATCATCATTATTTTAGGCAGCTCAATTTGAAAAGCAGTCATTCGGATACCGAAAGGTCACTTTTATTTAGTCAGTTATGTCAAACAATAACGAGTTCAATAAATTTAATAATAAAAACCAAATTAAAATAGCACGGCATTCATTGCTTCACAAGAAACGTGCAAAGCGATGTATAAAATACCGAGAAACATTAAGAAATGCCGATGTCTAACCCGCGAAGTGAAAAAATAAAAATATTATTCAACGACTCCGAGACACAGGCATTTGGCACGGTTCACCGACCAATCCAATCGCCGCATTTTTCCGTTCAGCAATTTAAATTTCCTAATAGACCATTATGTTCGATCGTAAACAAATAGGAAAATGCACGTAATAATGGCGTATGCGCTTATTACTTTACGCTAAGCGAATAGTGATGGCGCGCGCATAAATTATGAAATTAGGTGTCGATGGCTAAATTGAATTTCGAATTTTATTAACCATTATCGATATTGCGATAAAATTTCTATTGTGATTGATAAGCCACTTTTTAATTCCGTGTACATAATTAAGTATGTTACGACTGTAATCTTTTTACGCAATAATAGGAGCTGAGAAATGAATAAGAAGCTGATGTTATGCAATAAGATTAATCTGTACTCGCTAATTGCATTAGAGTACAGATGCTCAATCGGAGTAATATGTGAGTGGGAGTGTCCTGTAAAATTTAAGTAAATATCTACTTTAAAAACATGTAAATAAATAGTACTAGTCTCGTCAGAGGATCACTTTTTAATTGGAACTTAATCTATTAAAAAAAAATATGGCGAAAAATGCATGTCTCAAAATATTTTTTTATGGAAATTTGTACTATTTCTATTAGACACTCTTTCTGCAGCTATTGAAATTAATTTTATTGAATAGAACTTCTTCAAAAGGCATCCCTATCGGAGGTTGGCGTTAATTACGGTAATTTCACCTCCTGGTGTTGCAACCTGTAAAAGTTCCTTGATGTTAGTGTTTGGAGCCGGGTTATTTTTGACCGGCCCCGTCTTCTTCGGTCCTCTATTTGTCAGTCAGCAGTTGTATTTCTTGTTGCGCATGATGTGACCTAAGTAGCTTTCTTTTTTTATGGTTTTGCGAACTTCCAAATCATTATTCATTTGTTTCAAAACTGTTTAGTTTCTATTAAACACTATCACACATGATCCTAAACAAGTTTAGAAAAACTTATGTAACATTTGTTTACATATTAATACAATATAGTCCATGCAATGCCTCAACATTGATTTGCGTAAATGCATTTTTGATGCTAAACAATAATATTTTACTTGTCGATAGTGTTAGCGCAGTTACATCACTACTGGCAATATTCGAGTGGGCATTGCGCCCGCCATTGTGCCTCCGATAAGGACTGGTTGTGTCGTGTTTTGTTTTTCAGTGGTCCAACTACGCCTTTATCCCCATTTGGATTGATTTTGAATAGCTAAAGACGGAACTGCTCGCGTTTTTAACACCCAATAACTTATATTATGCGGTGTATTGGGCCGTCAATATATTGGTGTTTGGATTTATTTAAGCTTTTGACGTCTTTTGAGCTTAGAAGTGTTAGCACAGTCAAAATTTAGACAGTATCGCTATCCACAGTAAAAAAATCGGGCGTGGTCTCCCCTTGACTTTCTCGTATACCGGAAACGACTCAAAGGTTGATAGAAACCTTATATTTTGATGTCATACATGCGTGTTAAATTTTGGTCACCCATCCAAGTACCGACTGCGCACTTGGTTGCTTAACTTTCGTGATCGACGGCTCAAAATTTGATATATTTCGATGTCATACACGTATGTTAAATTTTGTTGCAATAAGTTTTTTTTTTATGTTACCAGATGGCAAACAAGCTTGCGGCCCACCTGATGTTAAGTGGTCACCGCCGCCTAGAGACACTTGCAATATTAAGTGTAAATCACTTAACACCGCAAGTGCGTTTGCCATCCTGGGGACTAAGATGATATGCCCTCCATGCCCCGTAATTACACTGGCTACCTTTCCCTTCAATCCGAAACACAGCGAACTGCTTCACGGCAGAAATAAGAAAGGCGGTGGTACCTACCCAGACGACCCTACATATGGGTCTGCCACCTAGTGAATCCGGGACCTTTGGCGGCACCTGTACACAGGTACAAAATATTGATTTCTAGGAAAAAGCTTCCTAGAATCTAGAACTTTCGTGAGCTGTATCGCGTGAACCAACAACTTCGTTCTTGCAAATTATTTGACGACATGCATAATTTTTACAACGGTACTGACCACTGAACATGCTATTACTTCGCGTGCTTAATTTCAATACTAAATCTTTGTTTGTTCAGCTAGAAATTTCCTTCTTGTGCCCCTTAGATTAAATACTGGCAATATTTTCTGGCGTAGGTATTAGCCTTAAAGAGTAATTGGCACGCTATTTTCATTGGACTAAAACGTATTATCATTTAATTTATTGTTTATATGTAAATGTATAAGCATTTGAAGCATTTACTCTTTTTATTAATTCGAAATGGCAAAAAATCCAAAAAGTAAGGGCTTGTATTAACTTAAGGGCTATTAATTTGACCATACTAATCTAACCTACAAAAAAGGATAAATGCTCACCAAAAAAGTTTAAAGTCTCACCAAAAGTAGTTTTTGGTGAGCAAAATATACATTTTGATGAGCAATGTACTATTATTTTGGTAGGCACTAAATTTGTTCCCAAAATTAAGTAGGAATTTATTTGTAAAACAAATATATAAGTTTTAAAACTAAAGATAGTTATTGCAAATTTTGCGATTTTGAGGTTAATAAAGTGCGTTTTTACACAGAATTTTAAATTTTTTACTTAGATTAATTATTGGTTATATTTTCCCAAGTTATAAACCCAAATTTTATATTCTTATTGCGTAGTTGAAAATACATATACGTATGTATTACTTAATATTTTTTTTTAATATCTTTAAGTAAATTATTTTGTGTATTCTGTCATTAACTTATCTACATTTTTTGAAATACTTACATCGCATAGTCAACGAGCTACGGGACTCTGTACGTTCGTTTACTATCATTATTCTTTATAATTATAATTCTTTTTATTTCGGCCTTAAATAACGAGAACTCAGTATACACAAATACAAGTATTTCCTTAATTTTTAAAATCAACTTGACCGCGTATTTTGAGCAAAATTATTTCACTTCAAGCCTTATACGAAAGCGCATAAAAATGATTCTTAAAACTCCGTTAAACATATGCTCACATTCTTTGCCTTCGTTCTCAAAAACAATTTATTTAATTAGCTAAAGGTGCGAACTGTTACAGAACTCTTATTGGTGTTGGTATTTTTAAATAGGTTGTTTTTGGTGTTTTACTTATTTAATTTTTATGAAGTAAAAGAGAGAAAATATGTTCAATGAGAAACACCCACATAAATGCATTCATTTCCTAAAAAAATCGCATGAAAATGAGTTGTGTTCCGAAATCAAGTCTGATTCAATATTAAGACTACAGTAGAGGTAAGTACTGCATACTTAGAGGACGGCATTGACTAAACTGAAGATAAAGATGAGACATTCTAATTTATGAAGTCGCGGGAAATTGTGTCAGTCTTAAATGGGAAATGATTTTCATTGTCATATAAAAAGCTCTGTAGCTTGATAGGTTCGGTTATAATGAAAGTGGGAAAAAATTACAACTAACCATCTAGTTAGTGACAGATTATCACCGTGAAGGTTCAGAGATCAGTATTACATAGTTTGAAGTTAATTATTAAACAATAATATTCGGTATGGATACAACAATCTAAAATAAATTTAATAATTTAAACTAGTTTCGCCGATTAGGTAGAGTCGAAATTTTCATAATGTTTCTTTTACATTCTCTTTTTTCAGGGAAGGCAAAGGAATCTAGCCCAAACAGCCATATTTAAGTTATACTTCTTTATTGACGCTTACAATAAAATAAGCGTGTGACATTTTAATGTATCTTGGAAGTGCTTGGCGAGAAATGTATGGCCATGATGGCGACTGATACTATAAAATTTTCAGAGGCAATTATTTGCCATTTGTCTTATTTGAGAAAATATAGTCAGATAGATATTCACATTGCTATGGTTGGACAAATAACGCACAAAGTTGAGATAAGACACAGAGGACTAGGTGAACGAATTGGGGTCAAATAACACTATATTTTTGTAGTGTTGTGATTCTATTATTGAGTAAGGTTGCCAGAGAAATACGAGGTAAGGAATTGAAAGTGCGCGACTTAGCATAAGTGTTGCTACGGTGGTATTAATACGTTGACAGTCCAGGCCAAAAAGAATTAACTACTAATGATTTTTTTTATAATAAAAACTTGTCGGATCATTCCATATTTATTTACCTCAATATCTAGCTATCTAGCTAAGACATCCTTGTGATATTTTTTAATGTAACTGAGACGTTCATGAAAATAAAAGACATTGATTTTGTATACCCACTTGCGTCACATGTGATGCATGAACGTGGGATTGGGTATATAATTGTATCATATTATTATGTGATGCAGGGACAGTTGCCGTGTTAAATATGCTACGGTGAGTGTTTATTACCAGACAGGCTGTATGCTTGCATGCCAATCAAACATCATTTAACAACGTTAATTAGTCTAGTGAATTTACACCCTAAAGCCTACAGCAAAAATAAAAAACTAACTCCATCGAAAAGTCTTAGACACAATCTAAGTAAATAGGTACTAATTACTTTCTAGGCTTCTAATTCAGATGTAGATTACGGTAATTGGCTCGATTTCATGCGAAACCTTGTTTTAACAATTTCGCGGTGGCTGGTACATGGTTCAAATGTCCTGATGTCACGCGATGGTCGTTTTGCTAAGGTGCGAGAGAGATAACTCTATAAAATGTCGTCGTGTTGGAAAAGGATGTCAGATGTGTGTATTGGAAAGTACTGTACTTCTATGCAATTATCCCTTCTATTGCAAGTAAACTCCCAAGCCGAACTAATATTTTTTTTACTTTAAAGTTATTTTATTCGTCTCTTTTTAAGTCTAATAGGAGATTATTGACTTCTTATAAGATTTTCAAACTTAAATTAGTATTTTTAGAAGTAAAAAATTTAGGTATCCACCTAATAGATAAATACTTAGGATATATCTCTATCAAGTAAAATGTTTGCAAAAAAAATCTTAAAATATAAATACATATCTACAAACTATGTATAACTGTAATCCCGAATGAGTTAAGCAAAGGTTTATGTATTATAGGTTTATATACATACATACATTTGGTTACACATAAAGCCACATTTTGCAGTATGGGCCATGTATTGACTCAAAATAGTGACAGGTTTTTTGATGACATCTGAGCGAGAAGAATGGTAGAATAAAACGTATTACGTGAAAGATAGCGACAAAGATCTTCAAAACTCTTCTTCATAGATCTTAAAACAATAAAATTAGATTCAGGAATGATGAGTAAATGCATTTGACATCTCCGAAAAAAATGGTCACTTATTAATAATAAAAACAACACAAAAAATAACTTATTAGTGTGCACCATCGCTTTTAGTGAACGCTTAAAAGCAGTAAATAGTAATTCGGCGTAACATTTTAAATGTGTCCTGAAAAATTTGCCCATATGGAGTTAGCTGGTTTGCCATTTAAAGTATCATAGTATCAAGTATTGTTATGTAACAATAGTTTTAAAATTGTACTGTTTTAAATTTTAATGCTATCTCTGTGAGACTCCATTAATGGTTATTATAAAGTATGTCAATTTTACCGCGTATTTAGACGTGTTAAGAGACTCGGAGACTGTTTCAGAGTCTCTTAATCCGTATGTAATGTAAAAACGCGGTAAAATTTACACAATTACTAGCTGCCCGGCCACGCGTTGCTGTGGTACCTAATTTCATACTACTGACCTGTAACATTGATCTGCAGTAAAAAATATATGACTACTTATCAAGATAAAAACTATCCTATCTCTCAAGTTGGATCTAACTGCACACGGTGTACAAATTTGAATGAAATCGGTTAAGTGGTTTAGGAGTCCATTGAGGACAAACATTGTGACACGAGATTTATATATATATTAAGATAATATTTTTTTAAATATCAATTACCGCTTTTACGCGAAGTGCGCTACAACATCAATAACATTTTTTAAGTAAATAAGTAATTAGGTATTATTAACCGGAATCAACTTGCAAATTTAATTTAGCACCTACTCGTAGGCGTATGTTTCTTGTTATTTTTATAACACCTTTGAAGCGTTATAAATACAGTCTCAAGTTCCTGCAACCCTTTTATCGCGGTAAACCGTGGCCATGTTGAATTGATCCCGCCATTTTGTTTCGTGTAAGGTTATTGTTTTCGCATCTCGTCTGATCCGTTATTTATGCGAGGGTTTGCGCCCTTTATTCCGATTGTTCTCAGACAGGTTTCAGAGGATTTCCGAATCGTGTTTGTCTTATTATCGTACTAGGTTGCGCTTGAGGATTCGAATTTGAATAAACCAACAAGCTAAAAGAAGGCTGTTTCATCATTAATTTAACTACTATACCTTTTTACATATTTTATGGAATTAAATATGAGAATATTTTCTATAATTTGCTTTAAAACTAGATAATATTATTTAGCAAAATAATGCTAAAAAGTTTGATAGATACTATTTTCATTATCCCAGTGTACAAATATACCTAATTAATAGGTATGTTCTAGTAGGTAGTCCGACGAATAATAAACACATTTTTATGTTTTGATATCGAAGCAATACTGAGATATTCAATTTTAATTTCTAGGCGAAAACGATGAAATATGTTTCCATCTATTTAATTTTTAAAAAGTTCACACAGTTAAGGTCAATACTAAAAATATTACACTTAATAAGATTGTTTATTTTGATAAATAAAATATTAGTTACCTATCTATATGTAGGTATTACAAATTAAACTGAAAATTAAAAGGTTACTTTTTTCTATGAAGGTTACAAATAATATATTTTTTACGCTCACTCCCAATTTTCTAGCCTAAATTATGTATCATTAGGAACTTGTGTTAAGTACTAGATTATTTAACATAAAACAACAAGCATTTATAATGAAGTGCCATACGTGGTCATACTGGTCATACATTCCTATGAATAAACATAAAAATATACGGTACTTAGTTTCATTGACAAAAGGAACAAGTTCTAAATTATAAATTCAAATAAGTACATATACAAAAAATATTTAAAATATAAAACTCTTGATCTTCCGAAAAACTCATTTTCATTTGATTAATAAATCAATTAGTGATCGATTTCGTTTTATTGGAACTTAACATAATTGGTTTGCTATTAATTTCTAATTTTCAAAATTAACGTTCATTTGTATAACGACTTACATTATATTAATTTGTAATTTGAGTGTTTGTCATCATCACAGCTGGAGAACCGAATTAATAAAATTTAATGACCTAAAATTATTTACCGTATTTGATACAAATTCGCACCTCTTCGTGTTATTGCTGCTAGGAATTTTTCCTTATTATGTTTATGTACATATATATGTAGGTGCCAATTATTATTATGTATAATTCGTATTTGCCATGGGATGCCGGCAGAGTACAATAGCATCACCCCATATCCTCCAATGGGTGTCGTAGAAGGCGACTAGTGGATCAGCAAAGGGGTATTGATCACGTTATATTCCGTCCACCAATCCGCATTGGGCAAGCGTGGTGAACTACCGCCTAAACCTCCTTCGATGACAAGGAGATGGTCCCACCAATCGACAGAAACAGGGGTACGAAATTAAATGACCATTCAATGATTTTTAAAACTATTGGCTTTTTATTTACTTTTTGGTTTTAATTGTGTTAACTATCAAAATCTAACGCTATACCAACTGGCAACAGCATCATTCTTTTTCAAAACATGGTAAGATAGCCAGACTCAGTGGGTTCTGGATGACGCTCGATTCCAATTTCGGCCTAATAATCATTTTCCATCAGGGAAATGAAGGTCAAAGCTTCCCGAAAAAGTTAAATAATAAAAAAGTCAGGTAGGTAATGTCACATTTTCTTAGTAAAAAAATACACAGCATAAAGTATTTGATGACAAGGATATGTAGACTGAATTTTATAGTACCTATCTCAACCATTGTAATTAGGTAGGCAAAACTTACTCATAATTCATCGTCCTTATTTTCGAATAACAAAGTTTAAATTCGTCCTGCTATACACCTTGAAATTAACTCACCGCGACATCCCACGCTATCAATGTGTCATTAATGAGTTTCTCTCCGTAGGTATACAACCTTTATTACTAAAATCCTGCTCAATTGACAATTCACGCGGGAAAGTGTGGCATACTACAACTAAATAATAATTAATTTGAAGCTAATCAACCTCTGTGGTCGCACAAATGGTTAATATTTATTTTCCTCCTAGTAGTAATTCCATTGTCATTTCTAAAAATAGAACTATTTCAAAATAACGGTCGCAATGAGAATATTGAATATGTTTTATTATTAATTAATTTTAAGTTACATAAGCATGCAATTAGTGTTAATTGGAGTTATGACTTACAAATTAATGCAGACGGTTAATTAGTAATTCGATAGTTTAGGTACTCAGTTCACTATACAACTATGCTATAAACAGTATTAATTAGGTTTAAGGTAAATGTTATTTATGAATAATATTAGAGGATAGCGCCAATAATAGGTAACGATTGTTACTATTAATTAAATTGTTTTTGACGTTTTAATGTCTTGTAACTTGTAAACATTATAATTATTACACAGAATAACTACAAAACATAATGTTCGGACATGAAAAATTAACCGACAATCAGTTATGTACTCTTAGTACTTTAGGATTCTTACTTTTAATAAAAAAAAATAGTAAAACAAAATGTAAAAAAAACTCTTAAACCATATCTAATTAGCTAAACTTATAGAAAATAGCTAAGTATTATTAGTCCGTTCCTAAATGAAAAAAGTTGTATCATAAACTTTTTAATAGTTCAAGCTCATAAATACAATGTTACTTAAGTTAAAAAAATATGATTAATAAAACTAAAAATGTATATAAAAAGCGGTAATATAACAAAATATTTTCAAAAATCAATACTATGCAAGATATCAATACTATGCACCCTTTAATATCAACTAGCCTAAGAAAATACTCTACATAAAAGCTTTCCTAAACAGACGATTTATGCAATACCAAGAACTATAGTGTTATACTGAAATTTGATTTGAAATTATAGAAAGATTAAAGATATGAAAAATATCTAAAATTCCCTAAGGAAACCATGCAGCAAATAATCACACGAATTTAAATACTACTGCTCTATTAATAAAACTCTACCCATATCTGAGGGGAATTAGCAAGGATTCAAGGTAATTTAAGGTTACTAACCTGTTAAATGTCCTACAGGAAAATGTGACTGGAACAGGGGGCCGAAGGAAGGTACGACGGAGGGAGGGCCGGCCCACCCCAGTCCGTGGTAGGCCACCGCCGCCGCAAGCGCGCTGAACGGCGTCGGCCGCACCAATCTTCCTTTATCATTCTCACTCCTCTCCTCGTCCTCACTTCTTCCTCCATTCCGCAAGTCTTCTACGTCGACTATAGAATCTTCCTGATTCACAGAATCCTCGTACTCATCATCCGACGACGACACAGCCCCAGCATTCAGGTTCAAAGGCGGAGTTTGCGAAGACGGTCTAGGAGACGGCGACTTCCCTGGTAACTCGGGTTGGGCTGACGGAGATTGTCTCAGCGGCGACTCCGGTATCGTCCTGTGATGTCTGATCATCTCAGCCGTCTCATCCTTCGTATCTGCTAGTATTGATGCCACGCTGAAACTTATTCTTGAAGCCTTCGGCGGCTCCGTAGCCTCCGCTGGACTGCTGGGATACCTCGAGACACTCTGTATCCCCATGTTTGTCACTTCTTTGTCCTCGTAACTTGGTTTCTTTAACATTGAACGCTGGTCAGTTCCATTTAGCACAGTTCACGGTTGCGCGATCGGGGGATCGTGTACGCATGCGAGCGCAGTCGGAGGTTGACTGGCGGCGGCATCGTGTAGGGGACCCTCGCGCCGCCGGTGGGCGTAGCGCCCGGAGCCCCGCCTCGCAGAGGCTGTCCTGCTCAGCCAATCGACCGTTCTCGCCCGAATTGATCCGAGCGGGGGCCGAGGGGAGAGCGATTTAGCACGCTCTTATCTCGTTAGTCTCCTTTGTGATACTCGATTTTTTTTTGTAGGAATCAAAACATAATTACCTTTTGTAGGGGTTCGCGCGTTTTGATCGTGCAGTTTATGTCCGCCACTGAGGTATAAAGTATAAAAATATAATGAGCAGTCGTGAATGCCGCTTGTTAAATCCTTTTGAGCGGTCCTGAGGACCCTTTATGAGATTAGTGCCGATGCGCTGCGTAGAGTCGGCTCGAAGCTCGGATCCGTTTCAAATTAGCGCTCGGTGATTTAATGCGACAGTAGTCACAATTATTTGTTGTGATGATTTAAGTATGGGAATTAGTAGCACCGCAGCTTTCAAATCTATTCTCTGCTAAAATGTTTTTCATAGAGTCGTAAGACTTTTGGTAGAGCTACTTGCCTTTATTTAAAGGAGATAATACATTTTTTTTTCAACCATTAAGTACCAAAATTTATTAAGTAAGTCTATTTTCATCAACGTTTAGTCATTTTTCACAAGAAAAGAAACAAATCGTAGCAAACTCTACATTTGGGTGCGCCACGAGCTCGAACGTTACCGACTTTTAAATCAAAGGTATCTTTACAGTTTAACATTTCGTAACTGACACTAAATTATTAATTATGAAATATATTTGGCAACGTATGGTACAATTTTCTCAAGAAATAAAAGCCAGGACAAGCTATATAGATAGCTTGTGTGTAGAGACTCTACATTAGCGTGAGGCATGAGCTTGCTGTGTAACTTTTAAATCAAATAATTTATCCTTTGGTGTTTTTATAAATAAATAATTAGTATCTATACCTACATAATTATGATTTTAAGACATAGGGTAGCGTATAACAACAACTTAATTTGTTTTACGGAGAGAGCTCTGTAAAACCCACCATCAGATATAGGTTAGCGGTAGGTTTAGCATAAGAAGCGTCGGTGTCGTAGTGCGTAAGAGCGTCGTCTCCCACCCGGGAGGCACTAGTTCGATCCCCACCACGTACCAATGTGTTTTAAAATTTTGAAATCATATGTACGTTTAATGGACACTTTTACGGTGAAGGAAAACATCGTGAGGAAACCTGCACACCCCTATGAAGAAATTCTTAGGTTGTGTGTCAAGTCGACCAAGCCGCACTTGGCCAGCGTGGTTGACTATGGCCTAATCACCCCCAATGTGGCCCGATAACGAGCCCCTCGGTGGGGACATTATATGAGCAGTTGATGATGATGATGAGGTTTAGCATTACAAAATAAAATAGCCTGAAAGTACAATCAACCGCTGGTAGAAATTTAAATTATTTTCTTTGCTGTGAAACTCTACATAAGATATACGCAAATACCGCGTTGCACACCATTAATGGGTATGGGTAGTTTTCAAACGTTTCAGAAAAAGTCTTAAAACAGAGATAGAAGAGATAAAGCACAGAACATTATCCACTCGATTGTGGAGTGCCGGAACTATGGCAGTAGCATCAACCTTAAGTGGGAAACTCACGATTGCTCCAAACCATCACTCCAAAATAAGCCAAAATCGTTCCGTGTGTTCGGAATCTCACGTGGTTTGAATGTAGTGGCGAAAAATTTTGGATATTCTATATCTGAAATCCATCACTCCATCGATCGCTCCAAACTCCAAATCTGCGCGTGTTGCCGATTCTACGGCCATGTCGTGACGTGACGAATGAAAGTAAATTGGAGTGACGCGAATGGAACGATCATGTGTTTGCTCAATTTTTGGACGACATCCACATCGCGTCGACTTATGGATATGGAGTGGCCGTGAGTTTCCTATACAGAAGACTGCAGTCAAGTAACTCTACATTTTCATAACGTTCGTGCTGTGTTTCTCTCGTCGCAACTTGCCAGAGCAGCAGTGGCGTACCTAACTATAGGGTGGCATCCAGGTGTTTGCTATTCTACCGAACCGTTCGGTATTTTAGCATCGTGTTCGGTGTTCGTTATGACAAAAATACCGAAGTATGGGAGGTTCGGTATTTTTTTCCTGATTAATTTTCTCCCTAGTAAACGAATCGACTGTCAAATTTTACGCAATCGGCATCGATGTTGCGTATTGTCCCTACTTATGGTCCAGCCACACACTCGACGAGTGAAGAAGACGAGAGAAGAGACGAGAAGGGAGGCAGAGACGTAGTATGGCAACCTTACTCGTCATGCTCCTCGTCCTGGCCAGCGCTCCCGTGAAAGGATCGGCAATACGACAAGTAAGGTTTCTTTTTTGTTTTTTTTTTTGCTCACTGTTCGGTATTTATTTGGAAAAGACCTGCACACCAACCCTGCACGGGACCCGGAAACAATGGGTGTCACTGATCTTCTTCTAGCACGAAATCTAGCACGATTTTTTTTTAAACTAAAATGGGGGGAGGGTGAATTGGCCAATGGCCCCACATGTAATAGTTACTCCACTAGCTGCACGAAGGGTTAGGATTGGCAGCGCAGGACTGACACATCAGCGTTGCAATCCTATAGCAGGCTGTACGTCCGATCCGTTCGAGTAATACTCAGATGAAAACAATATACTCAGGCACTAGACACACTTTTGTTATACACACTCGTCGAACAAGGGTGCGAAGACCCGGTCTACATACGACGCGCTAAACCCGGTACAGACATGTACCGGGGCGCTTCTCCCCGCCTCCGCCACGACACGATGTGCCCGAGCCGAGGTCCGAGCCTTTAGAGGCACCCTCGGGCATGTCGCTCCCTACCGACACGGACGCCCTAGGGACGCTAGGCGGTCGAGAGACTCTCCACGGGGGAGATGCTCGGTCGCCCAGTAATCCCCTAGGAACGTTCGACCTACAGGCTTGAGGTTCCCCCAAGGTCTTCGCCTTCTTGACAAAAACCCGGTGACGCAGAAAATGTCATCAGAGACAATCTGCAATAGATATCCAAAAAAAAAGGCTGTACGCTTGTTTGATGAACACAGCATAAAAAAGATCTTCTCTTCACGAATTAGGAGTTTTTCTTACTTCAATAGTCTTCGAACGAACATTTCCGTGCTTTGATTGCTGTCGTGCACTTTTAGCATTAAGTGCTGGTTTTGCTCGGCACCGGTAGAATTTTGACATATTTTTAAAACAAAATCTTATGCCTAGTAAGCAAAAGTGCTGATAGATGAGTTATTGAAACCCAGCATAGATAGTTTACATTCAAGCATTTAGTTTGTATGAAAGTGACAAACAAACATTTCATAGATGGTCCATAATGAAAAATGCAAGTTCTGAATAACAGATCAAAGTCAATCTAATAACCTCGTGCACAGTGTCTAAGCGCCAAAACACTTTTTTATAAGAACCCAGCCGTAAGAACTCTCGCAGAATATGTTCAATTTCATAACAACAGCATATCTACTAACCCTCTTCTTAAATCTCAATAAATCTTACCCTATAACAGGAGTCAATGAAGCGCTCATAATTAATAATATTGTATTTATATCACATCTTCCTTCCATTTAATACGGAAAACCAAACACCAGTCGATCCCTCAACACTTACAAACATACCAATACTATCGGAAAATTTTAAAACAACCCTTATATACTACACATAAGATTCAAAACGACTGTATTGATAAATTGCCCATCCGCACTATTTTTCTTTTCACCCCACGTAATTAACTGTCTCCCTTCCGAATACTAAATACCTATTTAGTATCACTATCTATGATAGATAGAGATGGGGATATATGTTTTGATATGTGTGAGAGAGATGCCGTGATTAGGGCGATAGAGACCCCAAGTTTCACGGTGCTTACGACCTTAGGGTGAGTAGACGTCAAAGATTGTTCCCTGCATTTGCGGGCTATTTCGGTGTAGTTAAGCCGAGTGTGAAGTGATAGGGACATGTTTATTTTTAAATTTAAACACGGTGCAGTTTATTTGAAGGGTTTTAATAGCTTTTGAATAGAGCATCACTTCAAATACACAAAAACAAAACCCTTGTTCATGCACAGTACTAGCGTCACCTCTTTAGCGTTACTTGACACCGACGAAGACGAGGTGGATAGGACAATAATAGCTTTAAAAGATGAATGTGCAGTTGGTTGGGATGGCATATCAAATAAAATTATTAAGCAATTCAGACATATTTTGGTGCCTCCACTTACTCATATTTTTCGAAAGTGTTTATCCACCGGACATTTTCCAAAGTGTCTTAAAAAAGCAATAGTCATTCCCGTATATAAGTCAGGAGAAAAAAATCTCGTCTCAAATTACAGGCCTATCTCTTTATTACCGAGTATATCAAAAATATTGGAAAAACTCATAAATAAAAGACTAGTGTCATATTTAGAAAATAAAAACATTTTATCTAAGTCACAGTTTGGTTTTAGAGCAAATGTGTCAACTGCTGATGCTGTACATAATTTAACTGATTATTTGGTACAAAATCTTGATTCAGGTAAGCACACAATTGGAATCTTCTTAGACCTCGCTAAAGCTTTCGACACAATTTCTGTTCCTGTCCTCTTGCGCAAGCTTGAATCGTTAGGTATAAGAGGGGTGCAGCTGAAACTTTTTACAAGCTATTTAGAAGATCGTACCCAATGCGTAAGGATGGGCGGTATCCTCAGCTCTGAGTCAAAAAATATGACCTTTGGCGTACCCCAAGGAAGTATTTTAGGACCTACTCTATTCCTCATTTACATAAATGATCTCTGTAAACTAAATTTAGAGCAGGGTACAATTATATCTTACGCTGACGATACTGCTCTCCTTTTTGCGGCGGACACAGAGGAGGACGTTTACAGATGTGCGCAAAATGGATTTAACGTTGTGAATAACTGGCTTCAGCACAATCTATTAACATTAAACACAGACAAAACAAAGTACATTAGGTTTTCCATTAGGAAAAAAACATATCAAAGTAACTTACATTTGCATGCTCACTACTGTAGACTTTCCAGCAATGAACGATGCCAATGCCCTAACATTAACGCCACAAATTCAATAAAATACTTGGGTATTATATTAGACGAAACTTTATCATTTAAACAACATATAGAAGCATTAAATAATAGACTCCGTAAGATGATATACGTCTTTAAAAAAATACGTCACGTCGCTAACTTGCAATTAATTAAACAAGTTTACTTCGCTTTATGTCAGTCCATACTAACCTATTGTATTACAACTTGGGGTGGAGCGGGCAAAACGTTGCTACTTACAATCGAGAGAGCTCAGAGAGCGATTCTCAAAGTATCTACTTTCCGACCTTTCCTTTTTCCCACAAGCCTTCTCTACAATGATTGTAAAGTATTAACAGTCCGTCAACTCTTCATACTTAATACAGTACTAAAACAGCACGCAACCCTTCCCTACAGCACCGAAATAATAAACAAAAGACGGAAAGATATTGTTTGCACTCAAATATTATCGAAACACGCTTTTTCGACAAAATTTTATACATTTTTAGGACCTATTCTATATAACAGATTAAATTCGATGTTAAAGATTTATCCCCTGAATTTCAATAACTGTAAGAAAACCCTTCAAGATGGCCTTCAAAACATGTCCTATGAAGAGACAGAGAATTTATTAACTTTATTTAAGTAGTTTTAACTTACTTCAATCACGAATTTGTTTCACGTATTTTATTTCATTGACACGCAATATGTTATTTTATAATTTGATTGTATATTGTAATATACCTAGAGATAAATTTCTGAAGATTGTTTAGTATGCCTTTTTACACTTATTTTAGACGTAATTGCCTGAAACACAGGAATTAACCTAGTTCAGGTTCCTAGATTGTAATTTTTACCTTTGTAACTGCATTTTTATTGTATGTATTGTGTTCTTCTTTATTGGAAATAAATTATTATTATTATTATTATTATTACTTATCTAGTTTAGGAATGAATGTAGAGTAACTTATGGTTTCTGTTACCTTTAAAGCGGATGTTTCGGATAGTCATTATTAATTTGTTTTTTATTTTATTTTAGCGACGTAAGATTGTTATACAAAAGAACAAAATCTATATAAAAAGTTTCGAATTAAGAGCGTGCATAATTTTTTTTTATGAATTTTCGCACTTTTTCGCACAAGTTCCGATAGTGGACCTAATCCACAATTATACAAAACCTTTGACGAGTAAAGGTTATTAAATTTTATGTCTCTAGATTAATAAATTATAAAAAAGGATATACGAGTAAGTACATTTACAATTGAAAATTAAAAAAACAATAAAAATTATAATAAGTGAAATTTAAGCAAAAAAGGTTTCTTGTACTAATGACAGCAAATCGTGTCCACGTGTGCCGAATTCAAGAATTTGCTGTTCACGTTACAAATGATGAGGAATTTGACTAACGGTCCAAATACTGTACAAAATGTTCACAGAACTATGTCTGGCATTCCAAGTTATGATTTAAACCCATATTTTGTGGTGGAGCAAAAAATTTCGGGCGCGAAATCCTAATTAGCAGAATCATTAAAATGGTTTTGGGGGAACGGTTAAAATTATTTTTTATCTCATATTAAAAAGATATACATGCACAGTGTCTTTATGTGTGTCTGAATTTGCTAAGTGATACAGACAACAATAAGTATTTATATGCTTATTGTGTCTGTATGCGAAAGTTCTGGCATTTTCGCATACAGACACAATAAGCATGTAAATAAAAACTTATTTACATGCTTATTGTGTCTGTATGCGAAAATGCCAGCACTTAGCAATTTCAGACACACATGACACTGTGCATGTATATCTTACATACAGACACAATAAGCATGTAAATAAGTATATCTACCATCTTCGTTCGGTAAAAACACCCAATGTTTGTACAAATAACCAAACTTTTCTTGAAAGTGATTATTTTTTTTAAATTTACAAGTGCATTTTAATTATAGATTCAAGTTTGAGGTCTTTCGAGACGGATATGAACTATCCACATAAAATTCGTGAGCTTCAATTCAAAATAGTCAAAATAAAAAAATCCTTTATTTAATGACAATGACAACATTACAGGGATTGGTTCAATTTAAATTTGAAATGTTAGAAATTGTTTAGCATGACATTACAAATAATTATAACTGTAATGAACTGCTTATTTTTACATAGTATCACTTACTTATACAAAAAGAATTATTACTTAAGGTAATTAGAAAAGAAACAATATTATAGTTAATAAAAATCTTAAGGTGTGTCTATGTGTGTTTTAAAATAGGAATATTCAAAATGTAAACTTTGTTGGTAGTTATAATTATGAAAATAATAATTAATTCTCATCATAAAGTCAACTTAGTATTTAAAAAAGGAATCTACATAATAAATTTTTAACAGTTCTGAATTATTTTAAATTTAATGATATATGTAGTCAACTAAGAATTTAAAAAACGAATCTACGTTCTAAATTTTGACAGTTCTGAATGATAAAAAGAGGTAGGTACTTAATGATCCAACCATAATATCTGACGCGTGTTTTAACGAGATACGTAATAAAGACATCAACAAAATCATTTTGTAGAATTAAAATAACAAATGGCGCGACGGGAATAGATAAGACATGAACTATGATTATGAATTAGGCGGTGCTACCGTGTGTCGTCTTGTCATAACAAATGACTTATAAAAAAGATCGTTAGCCTATGCGCCCATTAAGTTGACAATTAAAAAGTGGTTTTGATAATGATGAAAATAATTTAATTTTCATTAAAATATAAATAATCTGTATTAAGATTTTAACCACAAAGAATTAATTTATTTATTTATTTAAACTTTATTGTACACAAAAGGATACAAATGGCGTACTTAATGCCGTAAGGCATTCTCTACCAGTCAACCTGAAAGCTGGGTACAGAAATATCAATAGGCGGTGCAGAAAGTGATTGCCGTTATGTAAATAAAAATTAATCTCTGTGGTTAAAATCTTATAAAAAAAATATAACTTCAAAGAAGGTCGAGCTTCCCGTAGTTAAAATAAAGAACTTAAAAATAAATTTGATTTATTTTTAATTTAGTTTGGACTATGTACCTACTGGGCGTCTGTCGGCTGAAATGATGATGATGATGATTTAAGTTTAGATAAACAACAACACTTAATAAAGTTATGTTGCTAATAAAGTTGTAATTGTTTTCACAATATAATTGCGACTCTACATACCTAATAAGTAGGTAGGTAGGTACTTATATGCTGGGGTTCACGTCCGGAAGACTCGTCGTGGCGGACCCTGGTAACGTGGTGGGGAAACTTTCTCGGCGGGTGTGTGACTTTTGATGTCAAGCGTGTCCGCTTGGCATTCGAAGTCACATGCCATCGTCGAGTTGTTTTTGTTTTCTCGCCACGGCTAGTTCCGGACGGCCCCTTTTCAGGGCCACGACCGCGCCCGAAGTCCCCCGGGTGCGGTCCGATGGCTGCTCCCGGTGTCCTCGTCAGGAGGACGCGCCAGGTCGAGCAGCCGTCAGCGTCGGTGAGGAGACGGCCTATAAGGCCGGCGTGGGCTAGCGGCCCACAGGGGCTGGCGTTAGTCGGTAGCCCCTGTGGGCTGCTGGCCACCAATTGGTGCACAACGAGTGCCTAGACGGGCAGCGTCGGGACGGTCTCGGTGTAGTTGCGCTCACGTGCGCAGATCCCGAGCCGTCCCGCAATAGCGCACTGGATGTCAGGCCGGGGAGAATGTTTAGTGGGTATGGAGAGAACGCTTTTACCTCGAGTCCCACATATCCCCTGCGGTTGGCACCACCCCGCAGCGACGATGCGTAAGTGCATTTGACCTCCCCGTCAACAAAAAGAAAAAAATGAAAACGGTACTTATATGCAGTTGTTTAGATTCCATAATAGTTTAAACATCTTTAAGTCAGTTAAAATGATGATCTGAATAGAAAAACAGATAGTTTGAAAACTATTTTACAGTATAATGATATTAGCTAGGAGCTATAAAAATTAAATATCTATTAAATTACAAAATGCTGAGTCGGATACTGATTTTATTTATAATACTTATAATCATAATTTAGCTTCTACTTTGCAAAAACTTAAAAAAAAACGCTTTCAAATGCTACCTACTAACAATTTTCTATTTCTAATTAATATTTAAACTTTTTGTAGCATCGAAAAACATATTGAGACTAATGTAACTAGGAAAACGTCAATTAGCAGACGTTTTGCCGCGTTCGGTTTTTTTTTTAACGAAAAAATTATGATTTATGGTTCCGAGTTGTAATGTGAGAATAGCCTACAAATTGTCTATGGCTGAGTTACGTGCCTGGTTATAGTAGGTAGCTAATTAATTCAAGTTTATTAATAGAATGAGGTAAATGTTACATTAAACTGTATTTTATGTATGGGTATCCATTTTTTTCCGCTACGATGTTTCACTTTGTTTTTTTATGCTTCATGGGGCAGGTCTTGGCCTTCAATTCACCATATGGTAAGTGATGATAAGCTTAAGATGTAAATAAGGTACACTTTTAAACTTTCACGTTGCAGAAACACGTTAAGCGTTTTTTTTACTTTGCTGTTTTATGACTAATTCGTATTTTGAGGCTATTTTCATAGCATAGGTGTGATATCAATGCGTAATTTTCCAAGATATTCCTCTAATTTCATGTGTGCCTAAGAGATACACAATGTATCCTTTCGGAAACACGTCCTTTATTATTCTAAATTTTTCTTTGTATCTACTACTTCAGCTCAAAAAAGAATAAAGAAGAGAATAGAGTCTAAAAAAAATTCAAGAAGTAGTAGTTTTTGACCCTTTTCCGGTTTTTCTTCGTTGTTTCAGGTTAAAAAAAAGTCTAAAATGGGAAAAAAGGTGTAATTAACCCATTCAAACCGAATTCAAACGTGGACGTCAGAAGTATAAGAATTCATAGTAATATGTTTTAAAATGTGTTTTTTGGCAAATACACTAGCCTCCGAATAACGCACTGCCTGTGTTTCCCAAAGACAACAACGTGACACTCATGGTTGTACTTTGTGTTACCGCAAGGATACACATGGTGATCAAACATGAGTAAAACGGGAATTAACGCAATTTACAAGATAATCTAAACTCATGGAAATAAGGTTCACCTGGAATCGTCAGCCCCCGAGACACTGGCTAATAAAGCTGACAAAAAATGTAATTGAAAACAAAGTGTTCTTAATTTAAATTGATGAAAGTACCTACTTTGAAATCGTCAATGACCCTACCACCACCTTGGATGACAAATAATTACCTATTTATTTAGTACTTAAATATTTTTATATGGTGGATTGAAAGTATGCATTTTATTATAAATGTTTTGAACATTAATAAATTCATAACGCTTCATAATGTTCACTAAAAATATGTCTTGCAATATTTACAAAAGGCAACTTCACTATTTCTCGATAAATTGCCTTTTGCACTGTAAAATAAAACTATTTACATAATATGTATCTATTGTTATATTTTTTCTTAAAAAATTCCAAAAAAAATTGGAAGTGGTCTCCTCTTGACTTTCTCGTATACCGGAAACGACTCAAAGGTTGATAGAAACCTTATATTTTGATGCCATACATGCGTGTTAAATTTTGGTCACCCATCCGAGTACCGACCGCGCACTTGGTTGCTTAACTTTCGTGATCGACGGCTGAAAAGTTGATAGAAACCTTATATTTTGATGTCATACACGCATGTTAAATTTGGTTGCAATAAGTTAAAACATGCTCGAGTTATTGTGCTAACGCACAGACACACAGACACAAACACAGACATAATTCCAAAAAAATATTTTTGGACTCGGGGAGGTTCAAAACGTGTAAATCCTTAAAAATCTCGAGGTCGGATTTTTTTACGATTACAAGACTTCCTCTATACTAGCGTATACGAGAAAGTACAAAGACCAGAAGTTCGACAACTCAATCTAATTCAATCGTTGACATTGAAAAAAAGTACCTAATCGCGAACAAAATCGTCCCTAGACACACAAAGAGTAAATTTCCATAATTATACCATTAGCTTCGTAAGAGGATACTTTGTATCG
Source organism: Elophila nymphaeata (assembly GCA_955850985.1). NCBI lineage: Eukaryota > Metazoa > Arthropoda > Insecta > Lepidoptera > Crambidae > Elophila > Elophila nymphaeata. Next base: position 9,914,806 of record OY039089.1, on the reverse strand, counting down.
TACCGTGGAATCTTTAATTATATCGATACGTAAATTTAACTAGTCACATGTGTACTTCACTAGCAATTAAGTCTATTAAAAATAACCAAGTTATTTTGGTTTCTGTGACGTTGCAAAATGAACTCTAATACACGATTCACGTCGGACGACACGCGTCGTAGTTTAATTGTAATGAGTATTGAATAGTATTTAACTGCAAATCAAAACATCTTCGTTCTGTATATCATAAATACTGATTGTACAGCAAACTAATCCAATCAAAAATCGATTCCACAGCAAAATAAATTACCCCAGAGTTTCTCCCGAGTTCGTGTTGTAAAAACACGTGTTGAGAGACTCCATTTTTAACTCAAATCTACCGTACAATTTTTTGTTACTTAAATTACATTTTCTCTTGACGTTGGCAAAATGCATAACGTTCATGCTATTAATAAAGAATAGAATAGATAAACTATCCTAATCAACCCATAAACTTAGCCATGAAAGTAGGTACTTATGATATTGGACTCTCCCAAAGACAATCATTTTACGCCCAGGTAAATTTCATGTGCAATCAGTGTATTTGATGAATATACATTGATGGAGGATAAGTTCTTTGATGTGCATTTTTTTATAAATAAAAAGGTCAACCTGACTCCATTCCACTTAAGCAGAAGTGGGGTCCAAAGGCGAAGATGGACGTGTTGGTTTACGGTGTCACCGACAAACTGCGGTAACCATTCCAACTCGAACTAAGAAATTTAGCAACTCGTTTCTTTGTCGCACAATCAAGAAATGGAATTGACTGTTATCCTTACTACAATCCTGGGTTATTCAAAAGAGGCGTGAAGAAGCACCTTGCAGGTCAGCAAGGTGAGGGTGCTATCGCGGCAGTTTATCTCTCGCACCAGCTATCTTCGCATTTGGACTCCACTTCTGATTACCATCAGGTGGAATGGAGTCATTTGCCCGACTTTTTTATAAAAGAAAAACAAATAGTGGGGATTTTAAATACGCATATCGTGATAAAAATGGTCAAATATGAAATGGCGAGGTTTCATGATACTCGAGGAATTTCAAGATCTAACCAATTCTACGACGGATCTTCGACATGTCTAAAGCGGGTTGCAGACCCTGTTTAGAAAAGTCCCTTTGCGCGTATTTGTAATACTCATATTTAATACATTATCTATACCCATACTATATCTACCTAGCTACCTGACCCGCTCTTAATTGTCACCTCCTACCATTTAAGTAGTATCTTCCCGACACTGACTCCCGACACTGAACAGACCGATAAAGGTACCCGTGAAATGCACCACGTTACGCTCGCGGTCCTGTTTACCGTCAGTATCTGACCTAGTGCCATCAGATGTGCCTGCCTAGTGACCTATGACACCCAGGAAGTGAATCAGCCCAGTGGTAACGTACCTAGACCTAAAATACTTGACCTAAGTTTCTTTATTAGCCCAGCACCTCCCGCAAACAGACCCGAAACTATTAAACTAAACTAAGCCAACCAAACCAGCATATGACGTAATCAGCAATCAATGATCGCAGTCCTGTGTAGCTGAGCTTCGCAGCAGCTAGCTCAAATAGCTTAGTGTTGCTGACGCAGTTTGCCCAAGTATGAAAGACTGAGTCAGCTGTACTACAGCTAATTTAAATCAGTTTAGCTTTTGCCCAGAAGCCCCCACATAATTATCTTTGCTAAATTAAATGCATGCTTTGTTCCACTTTGAAAGACGTTTCCCCTCTCTTTCTGTTTTGACATAAGCGTTAATAGCTCGCAGGTGCGCTATGATATGCATGGTATGTGTTACTAATACCTTTGGGTTGTCTGTCATTTACTCATTATATTTCGACCTTACCAAAAAGGTCAGGAGTTAGTGATTTATTGGATGCTTAGTTAAACTGTGGGATATATTAATTAGAAGTAATGTATAGCAATTATTTAAATTAATAAAAATACATCAAGACGAACTGAGCACTAAGGACAGATTATTATTATCACCTCTAATTTACAAACTATACCTACAATAGAAACATGATAAAATCGAATTCCCTTCCAGCATACGTGTTACGTAGTGTGTCAGTGGCGTAGTGCGTAAGGGCGTTGTCTCACACCCGGAAGGCAACGGTTCGAACCCCACCACGTACCAATGTGTTTTTAAAATTTGAATTCATATGTACGTTTAATCGACGCTTTAACGGTGAAGGAAAACATCGTGAGGAAACCTGCGCACAACCATGAAGAAATTCTTAGGTTGTGTGTGAAGTCGCCCAACCCGCACTTGGCCAGCGTGGTTGACTAAGGCCTAATCGCCCCTAATGTGAGGTAGGCTTGAGCCCCTCGGGGGGGACATTATATGAGCTCTTGATGATACGTGTTCCCTCCTTGCAATCCTGGGTCAATAAAAAGAGGCGTGAAGAAGCACCTTGCAGGTCGAGAAGCTTGACTTCACTAACGCAGCGGATTATCTCTCGCACTAGCTATCTTCGCACTTGGAGTCCACTTCTGCTTACCATCAGGTGGATGGAATAGAGACCTGTTTATTAAAAAAAATTAAAAACTTAGAAATTACAACTCAGTAGGTAAATACTATTAATAGATAGAAAGTATATAAGTATAATAACTCAAACTTCGTCCACGGCATAATTATCTACTTTGGGCAGCATTTAATTTTGTTTTGAGTACATAGTATTGTTGGCGTGTGTGTGTGTGTACTGTAATTTAACTGTAAACACAAACACCGGTTCAAGTGAGAAAAGTTTAGTGCATAACACATTAGGTAGGTACACTGACTGATTGATTTAAGTACTGAGATAATCACTGACACAGAAGTTAATATTTAGTTAAACTTTTAAAATTAGAGAACACATTCGTACAATGCGGTGGCCTTGCGTGGAGAGAGCGAGAGACGCTGCTCGGCTAGTGATGTGTACAATATCATAAAGCTAGTGTTGGGTAACATTCCAACAAGTATATTATTTAAAAAAAAACTTTATTTTGAAACCATTAACATTATTAAATTACGGTACAGTCAAACATTAGTTATCATACACATGTTTATTTTATTTATTTACTGGTAACTGATTTGGCACGGAATTTCTCGGATTTTCTCTACTTTTATGCATGTGTTATCCACTTGAGCACTCTACCTTTCGCTGAAAACCGCATTGAAATCGGTTGCGTAGTTTAAAACTTCTAAGCGCACATACAGAAATAGCGACTTCATTTTACACTATGTATAGATAAAGATTATCAAGTGTCTAAATTCAAAGATTCATGGTTTTATCTTCGATAATGACAAAAAATACCAATGTTGATTTTTAGACTTTGTCACTCAATTCCCTCCTTTTAGGGGTTGAATTTTAAATAAAACCTAAAACACTTTTTACTCATTTAAGAACTGTGTACTTCTGTGAAGTTTCGAAGAGAATAGTCTGCTTAATATTGTTTCCCCGTACAAACTTTAATCCCCTATTTTACCCCCTTGGTGGCTGAATTTCGAAAAATCCGACCATATTATTTCGAGTCTATATTATATTAGGGGTTTAAGTATGAAATTGCCGTTTTGTATGGAGAATTGAACGTATTTTTTTTTCCATACAAGTATATTTACGATTTATTAAGAAACCACAAATCTAAATTTTGTGTAATTTTGTGGATATGTTTAGACAATATTAAGCTATAGGATACTTCAAGAAAAAATTTGAAAATTGACAACTGTAAAAAAATATTTATATTTTTATAACGGATACGGACACCTCTTAAGACGAGTTGTTTTTGAAGATTTATTTCTAGTGAAAAAAAGAAAATGAGAATAAAATTTTATACATAAATATAAGTACTTGTAAAGAAGTTTAAAATAAAAAAGAATAATGGGCTTTGCATTAGTATTAAAGGAATAATACACTAATGAATAATGAGGAAAAAAACGTCAATTTCATACTTTAACCCCTATTATTATACTATCTCGAGTCTACACCATAAAAAGAACCTAGGTGCGAAATTTAATCTAACTAGGCCTAAAAGTGTGGGCTGGGTGTTGATCAGTCAGTCACTGAGCCAGGACTTTTCTTTTTAAAAGCTTTTGTTATATGTTAGATTATTTTATTCAAACTCTAAAAGTTCACCTCAAAGCATTTTTTTTTTTAATTACGAGATAACAAACAAGCTTGCGGCCCACGTGGTGTTATGTTACCGTCGCCTATAGACACTTGCAATATTAAGGGTAAATCACTTAACACTGCAAGTGCGTTGCCATCATGGGGACTAAGATGATATGCCTTCCATGCCCAGTAATTACACTGGCTACCTTTCCCTTCAATCCGAAACACAGCAGAAATTACTTTAATAACTACTTTTAAAACAGTTATAATTTGGTGAGTTCTAAATAAAATCTATTTTAGGTACCTTTATAAAAAAAATTCTGACCATTCCATTAAAACATGTGTCTAATAATTTTCTGTAGTCTTTAAACTTCTTTCATATCATTATACAGACTTGGGCATCTTAAACATACAAAATTAGCTACAAGAGTATCCTTGGAAAGACAGTTTGTTCATTCATTACCAGTTACCGGCCATTTTGGTGGTCATTCAAGGTGTCCACGCAGGCGTGGTCCAACAAAAACGGATCATTTGTTCAACTCTGCGCCGGAATTTTAATCGGATCAAATAAAACTTTTTGTTTACCATACCTTAGGACGTTCTGCGAAATAGCCCTTTTATAAAGAAAAAAAGCTTGACTTAGTCCCAATTAAAATTTCAAACACAAAATGGCGGGTCGCGTACGGTATTTTGTGTACCTAAAGAAAAAGTTTGGACTTTGGATTGATCTTGTATCAATGCAACCTTTTTATGACGCGCTATCAAAAAGATTTTGAAATTAGAATCGCGATTACCACAATTTAAACTACCTTTTATTCCAATTTACCTTTCAGTGGATTTTTGATAAAAAATAATCTGCCTCACAGTAGTACCTACTTCGTGTACTTAACTAAACATAAAGATCAAAAAAATATTATTAGGAATTGTTTATTTTTATCACAATATTTTTTTGTAATTACAAGTCTAATAAAGGCATAGGAAAATCAACTTTGTTACCTGATAATTTTATTACGAAAATAATAAAATTAATTAATAAAGTTGATAACGAGCTCATCTAGGGTTTTCTCTTTCCTTGCTTTACATTATTTTACTGGCTAAATCTTTATTAAAAATATTAGAAACTCACAGTAAAAAAATCTCAGCTCCACAATTAAAGTATGAATTAGTACTTTACGATCCATTCAGAACCGTGAATTCAAAAATTATGTTCGACGAATACCCATGTAAATTTGTGTCATTTATTTTTCATGTTCGGCAACTAGTAAAGGCATTTTACAATAGTTTTGAAACTAGTAGGCGTGTCGTCTATTCATTATAAACTAATTCGTTCATTGTGTTTCGTCTGCGTATTGTATTGAAATCGCCGTAATGTCTGCGCGGCCAGGCTAAGATCATTTCGATGTAGTATATGTAAAAATAACAGAGATTCTATATTCAGTTATGAGAGCAATACTATATTTAATGTAGGATGAGGTGTCTGATACATGGTATTACAAGCGAGCACCATGCTAACATATTAATATGAATAGATATTTTTGTATAATTTTGAATTATTAATAACACTTGGTGATTATACACTTAGCTGGGTACTGACTCGAACGAGAAACTCCCTAGAGTGAGATGCTTGATCGCTTAGTAAGCACTAGAGAGGTTCGCCTTACAAGCTTGAGGATGGAGAACCCTCCAAGGTCTTAACTTTCTTAACTACCCTAGCGACGCTGAGTAGGTCATCTGCGACCACCAGTACTCAGTAAATTTTTTTTTTATATAAAAGGTCAAGCAAATGACTCTATACCACCTGATGGTAAGCAGAAGTAGAGTCCAAATGCGATATAGCTGGCGCGAGAGAAAAACTGCTGCGCTACCCACCCACGCCTTGCTGACCTGCAAGGTGCTTCTTCACCCCTTTTTTGAATGACCCAGGATTATAGGAAGGAGGGAACACAATATAGCAAACACTTTGTATATTATATAAAAGGAAACGCAAATTACGTTAATAACGGAGAAAATTATTGACTAATGCTACTAATATTATAAACGCGAAATTTTGTATGGAGGTATATCTGGTACTCTTTCACACTAAACTACTGAATGGTTTTTAATTAAACTATGCAAGAATATAGCTCATACATCAGTATCACTTACAGGCTATAACCTATACTAATCCCGTGCAGTCAAAGTCGTGGGAAGAAGCGAGTATTGTAATATTTCCCATAGTACAAGTCACACATCACAGTACACGCTTGAATATCCGTGAATACCGTCATATGTCCGGTAATGTAGAAGCCTTGTCATGCATGTATATATTTTGAAGTCTTGTAATCGTCAAAAAGTAATCGTCAAAAAATTCGACCTCGAGATTTACACGTTTTGGACCTACCTGAGTCCAAAAAACCCGTTTTTGGAATTATGTCTATGTGTGTGTCTGTGCGCGTTAGCACGATAACTCGAGTATGCTTTAACTTATTGCTACCAAATTTAACAGGCATGTATAACATCAAAATAAAAAGTTTCTATCAACTTCGTGAGTTCGATCACGAAAGTTAAGCAACCAAGTGCGCGGTCGGTACTCGGATGGGTGACCAAAATTTAACATGCATGTATGAAATCAAAATATAAGGTTACTATCAACCTTTGAGTCGTTTCCGGTATACGAGAAAGTCAAGGGGAGACCACACCCGATTTTTTATTTAGTGGTCAAATTTATCTCAGTTTTCACGATATACCCAAAGGCGGTTAGACCCAAAGCTACCAAGTGTCTGAGGCCACCACATGGCGCCACCGGAGTGAGTTATGACAGCGTCTCCCAGCTTCACGCCTCCGACACATTCACTGCACCAACAGATGTTCCATATTACACGCCTCAAACTACCTTATTATTGCGAAAGAATAGCCCTCTTGAATTCTCTTGCTCACTTTCCTTTTTTGTTACTATTTTTGAGGACTAGAAAACATGTTTTGTAATACAATTCGGTACTTACATTGCTGCGTGAGTTCGTTATATTCCAAGTTGAATACCTAACAAAATTAAGAAAAAATAAATCGGTCAGTGTAAGTAATGTTTTGTTAGCAATACATAACGTATGGACGATATAAGTATTGAAGGAAATATTTCCTTATCATACTGTATTCGTTCATATTTGCATTATTTAATATAAGTTAAATAAGGTAAGTAATTAAAGAGTTCACAACGACAGACAATATCAAAGAAATATTAGAAGATTAATTAGGTATTTAATTACCTATGTAACTACTTTCAATTTAATGAACCATAATGTCCATTCATTACTTTTTCTGCATTTCCTATGTCTTTTAAACTATTACAGCCTTATTCATAAACACTCAATAAAGCTATTTTAGTTATTGCCTTGTTAAAAAGTGTTTTATCTTATTCATCTCGTGACAGATTGACGGAGACAAACGATTTGTAAATCTCTAATAAATTCACTTGTTTTATGAATAATAAATTTTTATTCTTAGCAAAAAATATATTTTAAACTGTGTTAATCCAGAATGAAACAAATCGTTCGATATATTATGTACTATGAAACTTACTAATTTTGACCCATTCTTGTTTTTATGCAAAGTCGTCAAAGGTCATATTCGCAGAAACGCTATTAAAGTTACATAGAGGCAAATTATGTAGACTTTCTTTTTCGTACGAACCCATAAATTACCCAAAATTTACGCTTCACAACAAAAAAGAATTAATTACACATTACCACAATCTCTTCCAAAATTTATTACGAACACATTCTGCAAACTCAAATTTCCTTAAACTATGTCTCCTTGAAATCTATTGTGGTTTAGCACAATAGACGTTATTTTGGTTCTACTTCAAGGTGGTCTTTATATAGACAAGTTGCCATTGTGTAGTCGTGGCAATATGAGGCAAATTAGAAGTATTGTGCAAGCGCAGGTGGACCTTTTGGCTGCGCAAGATGGGCACGGGACATTTTTACTGTAATGATCGTACCAGTAGTAATAAATTTCTAAGAGTTTAACAAAAAAATTAAAGGTGTGGTGAAAGAAGAACAGTTGTTTTGATATATTTTATGAAGTTAACTTTGTAAAAACGTTTGCAAATCCTTAAATCGTAGCTACTCCCGGAATCATTATATCTAATAATTAATTATTATTAGGTAACGTTGCGAACACCTACCATACCTACTAATTTTATAAATGCAAAAGGAACTCTCGTCTGTTAGGCTTACTCGCCTAAACCACGATTTTGATGAAATTTAAGATAAGGTAAGAAGATAATTTGAAACCCTGAGAAAAACATAACTATAATCTTCGTTCATTCCACTCACGACACCACCACGACACCCCAGGAGGTGTCGTTTAGAATCACTATTCCGTTCGACACCCTCCTAGTGACGCCACTCCACTAATAAGTACCTAGTCTGTGATACTGTCAAAAACAAAGAAGACAATTTAATGTTATTATTTAATGAAAACGCTTTTAACTATTAGTCTCACAAGTTAATAATTGTTGTCACGGACTTTATATGCTTTTATGAATTTTTCTTCTTCAATTAGGTGGCCGGGAAAGAAATGTTTGGCCACGGAGCACTAAACCACCCGTGTGTTTGGCCAACAATTTCGCTGTATCCATGATAATATTGCTACTTGACGCTCGGTTTGTGTAGAGATGTTCATCACATCTCGTTTAGTTTGCGTTCCCATGGATATTTGCAGGACATCACTAATAGTCTGTAGTATGGACGGAATAGTGATTCCAGGAGGTGTCGTTTACACCTCCTGGGGTGTCGTTCTGGTGGTGTCGAGTGGAAAGCCCGCATTTCTTCTCCTATTCTTCCTTAAATTAAGATCCAAACATTAGACAAAACTGGGATGGAAATTATGACAAACCGAGAATGTTCAAATAAAAGGATCCAAGCTGGTTGCTTAATTAGCTATCAGATTGGAATAATATTAGTCAATTATAGCTTTACCAAACCTTTCTGAGGATTTCGAAAATGGCTACGGACTTTGGGAGTACCCAAGCCTCGGAATCGATTGACTCAAAGTTTGTATACCCAGCATTGTTTGTGCAGCTAACCAGGGATTAGTACTTTGAGTGCGCGGGCGCCGTCGGCAAACATCCTTTGTGTCGCCGCACACCGAAATTTGTCAAAGACAGCGCGCTTGTTTGAATTGCCCAGTAGCGGCAAGGTTCATTGTTCAATTCGAACATAGCTTCTTTGGTACTAGTATATTGATTTAAGTAATTGTTGGGTTTAATTTTCCATTTCTTATATCGAAATGTAATGACCACTCACAATTTAAAATGAGTTCTAGGATAGCAAAAAAAACTACAAATACTTGGCAATATGAATCAATCAAGTATGAAAAGAAATCTGTGTAATTCTGTAATCACTTCCATGGGCCTGAAAATTTGCAAGCAATTTTAAGACAACATTTTCAACCTTACTTATATTATGTAGTAAAAATTCATCAAGCGATGAGAAAATTCATCAGATGAAGTCGAAGATCTAGTTTCGATGTCCTTGCTATCTTGGAGAATAAGTCAATTTGTTTTCATTGCTTTTTTACTACATTGTGCGATGGGTCATGAGATTTATTTGCGATTTTGTATCTGGGTCGTTATGGAGTCTTTGACCTTTTCTCTGGGTTCACAGTTACCTAGATGAAAAGAAATGTTGTTTAATAATATGTGAAGTGATCCCCTGTATGTACATTCTAGAAATAAAGTTAGTTTATTATCTTATTTATTTTTACGGTTCCTTAAAATGTGATATCCGTAAGCCTATTTGAATTTTTATTTTGCACAACTTCCCTAGTTAAGATGTGCCATGGAACAGTGTTCCTACACCGCAAGATATCTACGAAAATCGTTGCTCCGAGAATGACATGACATGGCGTGTTGTACACACGTCTATTACTTGGTTATTGGTTAGACGGCTTCCCTTCTGGCTAATTGGAATTAGTTCTCTCGGCCCCTCTACCAGAGAATCAGGAGAGACAATCTTATGGTGCCGTATGCACTATCATAAAAATATTATATACGATATAATACTTCTCTTCATATCATAAAACAAAGTTGCTCCGTCTGTCTGTATTCTTCGATCTTTTAAACTACAAAACGGATTTTACTGCTGATTTTCATCAATAGATACATTGATTTAAGAGAAAGGTTTAAATGTAGAATTCGTCAACGTATCTACATTGCAACCCCGAAGCCGGGGCGAGTTGCAATTCATTATTAAATTAGTGTATTTAATTCAAATAAAATTAAAGAAGGTAGCAAAATAGGTTGGCACCTTACAGTGAAGTTTAGTAAATTTCAAAAGTAGTAGCTTGGAGTTTCTCCCGAATTAGATACAGGTAGTCATACCTAGTTCAGAAATCAGAGACTTCATTATTTTGGCTGTAAATTCTTTTGTCAATAAAGTTAATTATTGTTGTAATAACACGTGTTGATTGAGAGACTCAAGGCAAGCGTGGTGCTTAAACCTCCTTCGATGACAAGGAGAGCCCTTGTGTCCCAACAGTGGGTCAAATTATAAAGGTTGTTATGATGATGATGATGATAGCTGTAAAAGCATATTTAAATAATTAGTAAGTTTATTTTTATGGGGATTTTATTAATGCGTTTTTGTTATGACAACGGTATACCCAGGCAGCGGTAGAGCTACAAAGAGGACAATAATTAAAAATGTGCTTCCAATGTCTAATTGACAACAAATATTGGATCGGTCACGGTAATTAGACGGTGGACACGCAGGGACGACGGTCCATTTCTGGCTGACTTTCTACTACGAACTAATGACCTCGCTGTACCAAGTCAGTGGTCAACATCCTACCCTAATTACTAAGTACTTAAAAAATAAACTTAAGAGGTCTAAGCAAGAATATTTGCGAGAATCGTAACGTTATCTAAAGCTACAAAAAAAATCGAAATCAGTATTTTATTAACATTTCTTTTTTCAATACATTAATAATAACATTATAAATGCCTATTTAATGTATAATTTATTTTAAATTTAAGCAAAAGACAACTTTCATAACTGATGGAAAAAAAATCTTGAGGTTTTAAATTATTATTTGGCTTAGTTATTTGGTATAAGAACGGTTATCATCTCATGAATTTTTCGAAACTGTCATTGTCAAAATCAAAGGTCACGGATAGAGTTCATGAACCATTAATAATTTCCTAGACGCAAGAAATATTTTCTTTTTTTCATTAACAAATTAATTACTTACATAATGTAATTGTTCACTTTTTTCTGCTGTTCGGGACGCCGGATCTAGAATAGCAGAATAAGTATTAAAAAATTAAAAAATCGACTGTTAGTCGTCAAATTCGCCGGGTCAGCTAGTATATAATAAATAGCTCAAAATAGATATCTTTGAACTGAGAACGCGATCCGCCGGTTGGCCGTCAGAGATATGGCACATTAGATGCACGACCGCCACGAAGAATGTACAATACCTAGCTCTGAAATTGAAAAATAATAAGATGTCAATATAATAATCCAGTATTTTATTGAGAGCTACGCCCTAGATGATCCCGGCGGTCCTTTTTTTATATACCACATTGGTGGCAAACAAGCATACGCATACGGTCACCGCAGTCTACCCACACCTGCAATACCAGGGGTATCACACGTGCGTTGCCGACCTAGCTAAACTTTTTTCACACCCTTCTTGAAGACACCCATGTTGTAGTCTTTAGGGAAAACCTCGACAGTTCCATCGATCGTTCATTCCACAACCGAAGCGTACGCGGAAGAAAATTTCTTCTGAAACGCACAGTACGTGACCAACTCGGTTCCAGTGAGTGAGGATGAATACCCTGCCGATGGCGAGCGGTGCGGTGATAGAAGGAAGCTGTTGTCATGTCAAATAGTTGCTCAGAACACATTCCATTATATAGCTGATAGAAAACACATAATAAGGAGGCAAATTCTCTCCTAAGATATAGAGGTTCAATGTCGGCTGTAAGCATTGGATCGTCAACGATTCTCAAAGCTCGCCTTTGGACCGCGTAGAATGGTCCTAATTGACATCTTGGTGCTCCAGCCCATAAATGAGAGCAGTACTCCATATGAGGTCCTCGCATGGTGGAGGCGCCATTCTCACAGTAGGTACTTTCAGTAGGTCCAAAATTGACTCCGTACGGCGTTCCGCCTACTGATGACAAGTATTTTACTTAATAATTACATTATTTTACTATTAGACAGAATAGAAGATAGTAAATACACCTACAACTTCTCTCATTTATTGTACAAATGAGAGAAGTTGTAGGGTATTACTGATTACATAATTTATATTGGGTATTTGTTTATATTAACTCTTTTTAAAATTCAACCTTCTCGTTTATTATGTCAGTCGGAAGACGCCCACTGTTGGACTTAGGCTTCCCTTTAGGATCTCCAACCCAATCGGTTCCGAGCTGCCTGTATCCAGCTGCACCTTTACCAGATCGTCGGTCCACCTGTTATCTTCCCGTTAATTCTGTTGATATTTCGAAACTGGTAGCTCCTTTACCTCTCTACATCCCATAGTTTCACAAACGCATATCGTTACCTACTTAATATGTAAGAATGTCATAGCATAACACGTCAAATATTAATTTAGTCACGGTAATTAGACGGCATAGTCGCTGAGACCGCCGACCGCGAGGTGACCCAATGACTGCGCACACTTTGAACTTGCGCATATTGTGAGTTGGGTCGAATTTGACAAAGGGGAGAGCTGAATATTTCTCAACTGCCTAGATAATATGCTGCTCGTGAAAAAGTAACTAATAGTCTGCTGGAGATAATATGAGTAGGGATATAAATAGAATAGGGGGAAATGCTATTATTAAATAATATCTATACTCTATACTAATAATAAAGCTGAAGAGTTTGTTTGTTTGTTTGTTTGTTTGTTTGATTGTTTGTTTGTTTGTTTGGTTGAACCCTAAGATCTCAGCAACTACTGACTCAAATTGAAAATTTCTTTTTTCGTTGGATAGTCCATTTATCTAGGAAGGCTATAGGTTATATAACATCACGATACGTCCAATAGGAGCTGAGCATCAATGAAGAATGTTGCAAAAACGGGAGAAAAATATTTCTTTTCAAAGCTTTCACTGCATACGCTGCGTAAACGGTTAAAGTTACATAAAAATTGTGTATGACAGAATTGTTCTCCATTAAATTTTCTAAAAAAAAGTCCGCGACAGCATATGTCTATCTTTTATGGTTGTCTCACTATAACCTTTCTTTTTGGTAATCAAATTTGCTTTAAAATAATGCATTATCTGCGATGGTGTTTTTGTATGCACGATATTATTCCTTATCAAAATAAATACATTACTTATCACGAGTATTTAATTTTGCACAAAATTGTTCATGACTTCATTTGATTTCAATCAATATCTTAAGAAATATCATAGTTTGAAATAAACGGAAAATAATAAATTTTGATTTTCAGAGATTTCTTTGCGTGCGCTGCGTAAACGGTTAAAGTTACACAAAAATTATGTATGACGGAATTATTCTCCTTTAAAAGTTCTAAAAACAAGTTACAGACAGCATTTATCTATCTCTTAAGGTTGACTCGCTATAACCTATTTTTGTTAATAAATTTTGTTCTAAAATAATGCTTTAGATGCGAAGGTATTTTTGTAAACATGATATTATTACTTATCAAAATGAATACATTATTCATCACGAGTATTTAATTTTGTACAAAATTGTACTTTACATCATTAGATTTCAATGAATATCTTCAGAGATATCATAGTTTTAACATAACTCCGCAGCTAAATAATGATCAAGTACTACGCACGCATCTATACGGAGTTGTTTTTTTTTTGGTTGATCGCGCTTATCTTAGGAACTACTAATCCTGTCAGATTCAGACGCCTTAGAGACTCTAATAGGTTCAGATACTCCTCCGAGGGAGATGCTCACCGGTCAGGAATCCTCTCTGGAGTGATTCGACCTTAAAGCTTGAGGACCCACCGAGGTCCTCTCCTTTACTAAAACCCCTGGTGACTCAAAGAAGGACATCAGAGACATCCTACAAAAATATAAAAAAAGTGCCATAGATTTATTTGAATTTAAAATTAAATATTTTGGTAATATTTCAAGTTTCTACCTGTAATCGTTATTGACACCAAGAAATAAATCACGTTTGTTGTTGAGCCCCCTTAAATATTAATTTTATTTTAATTTAATTATTTATTTTTAAAGTGAATATTTAGTTAAATATTCTGTGAATATTTCAAGCGTCTATCTGTTGCCGTTATCAAAATCGACCAAAAAAGTGACGTTTATTTTATGGGAACTGCTTCAATATTCATTTTATTCTATTTTTTAGTATTTGTTGTTATAGCGGCACCAGAACTACGTCATCTGAGAAAATTTCAACTGTCTAACTATAATGTTTAATGATATACAACCTGGTGACAGATGGACAGACGGACGGCGGAGTCTTAGTAATAGGATCCCGTTTTACCCTTTGGGTACAGAACCCTAAAAAGGGGAACTACTGATTCAAATTGAAAAAATCTTTGATTGTCTATTTATTGAGGAAGACTATAGGCCAGGACTTCCCAAACTTATTTTCATAGTGACGCCCTTAGGAATTTCCCAATTTTTACGAGCCCTCTCCCCGTCATAGTAACAGCAAAGTTAAGTACATACCTACAAAAACAAAAAAAAAACGGACGCAGCCGCCCGGATTGCGAAAGATGCTGTGTTCGATTTTTTCGCCCGCCCTAGACAGTCGATCCAGGCTCAAGTTTTGAAATCGCGACTTTCATTTCTTTCTCTACATTTATATTCGTTCTACTAGCTCGCATAGCAGCTATACAGCCTTTCTATGTGGATCGTCTCACTACGCCCGCCCCCGGGATAGAATCGCGAACCCTGGGATGCCAGGGCATCGCGACGCGCAGTATGGGAAACCCTGATATAGGCCTATATACCTCCATAGCATCACTCTACGACTAATAGGAATTGAGCATCAATGAAAAATGTTGCAAAAATGGGAAATCCACGCGGACGAAGTCGCGGGCACAGCTAGTATTACATATGCCTAACATCACACTCATAATCACACAAGAATTAAGCAGAGCTTTAGGTAACATTCGGTTACACATACTGCTACATCTGTCAGTATGACCTATGGGGTTTCCTACTTGAAACCGAATGCACTTTGGTTGACTCGAAAACTTTTCCTTGGACAACCATAAAATAGACAAATCATCAGCTCGACAGTTCGCTGCATCGATGAATCAAAATCTCGAATAACGTAAGCTCGATGAATCGATAGGTAAGTAGCAACTATAAGCTGTAGAAAAACCATCGTTTAATTGAACTAGTTGAATGGATCTTTCGTATGGTTATCTAGTGTTCCGCTAGCACTAGGGCTTTCAAATACCGGATATTTTCGATACCGGTATCAATACCGGTATTAGCATGTTCAATACCGTGATCACGGGATCACGGTATTAAATATGAACTCAAATAAGATGCCCGTTTTATTTCTAATCAGTCTTTATTTCTGTTCCATAGGTACCTAATAAAGACATGAAAAACCGGCTAACAAAATATTAAACATACATTGTTATCTACTAACATATTGTTTCTATCCTTCCCTAATCTTTTATTAATAATTCGGCGGAACTAAAAATTAAAGACACAAATTTTTTTAATCAACAAAATGGTAGATTTAAGTTTGTAAAATAAATAAATAAATATTAAAATAAAAAAATACCCTCCCATTAATTAAACTTCGCATGGCAATCACCATTAAAAAAAATAATATAGGTAGATTACTTAAGAATCATCTATTGTTTTACCTTGTAACATCCATATAATTACTAATCAAACAATCCTAAATAACAATATTCAAAAGATACGAAAGTAAAACGATAAACATAATCAATAAAACCTTAAGATTTTGTTTTTTTTTGTAACTGAAAGTGTGATATTAAAAAGGACAGAGCGTTTAATGACTTATCAGATAGTGAACTTCTCAATTTCTTGCATAAATAGTTCAGTCAGCTATTTATGCAACAAAGAAAAAGCTCGCTCAGCTTCTACACTTGCCAGTACATATTTATAAGCTGCAGATAAAAATATTTCCTGACCACCGCTACCGGTTTCGAAGACACACATCTTTACTCTTATTATTGATTCAAAATCAGTGCCTCTAGTTGTAGTTGTACTTTGAGGTAAGGTTCATGCCTAATTTTTCGTCTTATATTCATATAACTCTTATAAAGAATTGTTGATTTGTAATACCGTAAAATCACGGTATCGACTGATCAATACCGGTATTGAAGAATACCAAGAAAAAAACGTGATTACGGTATTACGGGATCCCGGAATACCGGTATTGAAAGTCCTAGCTAGCACGCTCGCTTCTCTTGCTCTTTGTTTTAGTCACAGTTCTACTCTAACGTAAGGAATATGACCTATTTTGAGATTACTTTTTTTCAATCTGTCGAGCTTATGGCATTCAAGAATTTGATATCTCGATGATGGTAGAAAAATGTCGAGTTCATAATTTGCTGATTCTTTTGGTTTTTCCAGAAGTTTTTGAGCAAAGGGAATTCGATTTCAAAATGTGAGTCTGCATAGACGCAAAAAAGGCGCATCAAAAGAAAAATATACCTATCTATGCCAGGATCTTGGCAATTTTCTAAAGCTGATGGAGCTATCCAATATAGAAAATTGCCAAGACCCTAGTATACACGCACGTACGAGAGGTAATTTCGTCTAATGAGACGCCACGCAATCAATTAAGCAATAATATGGAAATTACAACTCAAACTGCGAAGATATTAGCCAGGCTTAGGGAAAATTATGTCGCAAATATCAAGCAAAGTAGCTGTAAAAATAATTACTTAATTAGTACGGCAAAATTAACATTTCAATTTTAGATGACAGTAGTTAAAAATCTTGCTAATCACAACGACTACTAATAACACCTTTATTACAAGCGTACGTAAAGCTAAAGTATAAAAATAATTCATACCTATAACGTTGTCGCTTGTACCTGTTTATGCAAATATTTAAGTCATTAAGGAAGGATAGTAACTGATTCCCAGAATGCTTATTAAAAATACTAGTGATATGTGCAATTGTGCATATCGTAACTTAGGAAATTTTATTATTTTAAAAATTAAAATGACAATATTGACTGGTTAAATGTAGTCTTTTTTTAACAAAGCAAAATTTCGCCAAAAACAAGTTAGATAGTTCATCGTAAACTAGATTTTTTTGAGTCGCATTTTTAAAGCGTTGGTTGTTTTTTTGGCAATCTGTCTAAAAATGTTAGCCGTATTCTGCAATTTACAATTTTCCGACTAAATTTTGGGCGATTTTACTTTAAATTCAAGTTAATCCAACTTACCAACAGATCAGACTTGCAAAATTTTACTTTAATATTTTATGTTTTTTTAATAAATATTTGAAGATTTTAACGTTTTTTTATACGTGCGGTGTTTAGTCATTGTGGTATTTGGTTCTGGTAAGCTTTTGTTTTCATTTATAATTAAACTTTTTAGTCTTATGCACCAAAAAGTCTCAATTAATTTTATTAAAGCAATGCGCCTGGACATTCACAAGTAATTAATGCGTTTTTCATCAATATCCGACCCGCCCCGGAATCGCGCGCATGGTACATAGATTACTTACTTTAATCTTAACAAATTAAATATATTAACCTTCTTCTTGAATCACTCTGTCTATTGCTCAAAACTGCATTGGAATCCGTTGCGTAGTTTAAAAGTTCCAATCGCACATACAAAAAAAGTTACTTCATTTTACACTATGTAAAGATACAAAACTATTTAGAAAGTAACGTAATTTAAAGATTATGTAATCAATTCTAATTGTAGCTGGCGTGTCTTTCACAGAATTATATAATATGATTAACTACCATCCAACACTGGGGTAACTTAATCTATTCTTCAAACATTATATTAAATTATTATTAGGGTTCGTCCATCTATGAGGTTCTTTAATTTTATTTTTACGGGGAAGCTTTTGAATGAATGAATGAATAAAAATTTATTTGGCAAAAAATAAATACACAAATTATTTTTAGGCCAAATAGATCCTCAGGAATATAGGCTAGGTGTGCTAACAGAGTGCTTCGACGCGGGTTTTCTGTGGCTACCATAATATTATACTAATTAAGACCCATCATCATCATGCTGACATTTTCCCTATTGTAGCTTTCGCGTGAGGGCTCAGGGTCCAGCTTCCTACTCTAACTAGCCCTGAATGGGCTAGCTATTGATTAACTATAAACCATCCAACACTTTGATAACTTAATCTATTCTTCAAACCAGGTAGCCAGTGTAATTACTGGGCATGGAGGACATATCATATTAGTCCCCAGGATGGCAAACGCACTTGCAGTGTTAAGTGATTTACACTCAATATTGCAAGTGTCTATAGGCGGCCGTGACCAATTAACATCAGGTGGGCCGCAAGCTTGTTTGCCATCTCGTAACATAAAAAAAAAACATTATATGAATTTATTATTAGGGTTCGTCTATCTGTGAGCTTCTTTAATTTTATTTGAATTAATGAATGAATAAAAGTTTACTTCATCATAGTATATAAAATCATGTCCAGCTCAGTGTGAACACATCCTCCAGCCCTGTGTCTTAAGTCGTACCGGGATACGATTAAAGTGAATCGCTGTTAAATCGCTCATCAACGCGCCCGTGGCCAATTTTATGCGCGCTAACAACCGTGTTGAAATGCCTAGTAAATGAACGTTTTCCTTTTCATTCCGGCGGGTTTGCCAGATTCCTGCTATACTATTCATTGAGTCTAGCTATAGGTGTCTACTTTCTTTCTAGAAAGAGACGATCACTCTTAGCTTTCCATGGATTCACGTGGCCACTTACAATGGGCCTCATAACATAGCTCAAGGTCAATCAAAGGGCAATGGAGATGGCTATGCTCGGAGTTTCTCTGTGTGATCACAACAGAAATTATGAGATCCGCAGAAGAACTTAGGAAACTTTGACATAGCCTAAAGAATTGCGAATCTTAAGTGGCAGTGAGCAGGGCACATTGCGAATGTCCAATCCACAAGGAATGAATTCTATTGGATGGGCAAAGCGCGAAAGAATGGCGGTGTTAAAATCTTTCTGTCCTTTACGACGCGATAACCTTGACTTAGATAGAAAGTCGCAGGAAAGCATGGCACTAACTAATGTCATGTCAATATGTCTTGATATCGACCATACCGCTATAGTTTTTGGGATTCGATTTTTAAAACTTCTTGCTAACGACTTCTTTTTTTTGACAGCAGCCGAGACCACCAGCTTAAAGTATCTTCCGAAGCACAGAGTAAAATCGAGTTGGAAAATTTTCAGTCAATCATCCGAGTACCAACTCAAGAACTTGGTAGCTTAACTTTCATGATCGTTATGAAGAATTCACGACCGCGGCGCCATTGACCTTCTCTGCTGGCAAGTGTTCTTTATAAGAATAAGTTGTCATTGTGTCTTTGGTCTTAGCAATGTCATTGTGTGTTTGGTCTTGGTTGGTCTTGGGTTTTTTTCTCTGTGGTCTTGGTGTGTGTCACGTGATGTGTTAGTTCTTGCTACATTTTTTTTTATTTTATTATATTGTTTTTATATTTAAAATGTTGTGCTTCTATTATAAGCTGCCACTACATATTCCTAATACAGTCCACTCCACACTCGTTATCAGGTAAAGTATAGCTTCCAACTATGCATCAGCATTACCTACCTACTAAAGAACTGGACTTCATTTAATTTTATAGAAAATATGGCGCCTCGACCGGTCACACAATAATTACGAACCACGTTTTATTGATATTGAATTATTTACTATGACAATAAACCAATGGACTTCTTTTTATCGTACATGACAGGTCAATTGAGAAAACCTGGTTTCGGAAACAAATTAAAAATCTGTCTGGTGTCTTGCATTTAAAATACAAACTATTAGCCGACTCTTTTGATGTTTGCCGCAAATGACTTTCACATCGCGACCAGGGTTTGTAAGGAGGTGAGTTGGGTGGGTCTTCTAGCCTGTAATGTGAACCTTCCTAGAGGATTTAGTCGGCGAGCATCTCTCGTGAGTGAATCTCACTACCGAGAGTCTCTAAATCCGTTGAGCCGGAAGGGTCCTAGCTCCTCTCAAGGGCCGGCCACGCATTGCTGTAGTCTACTACTACACATACGCGTTGCTATGGTCTACTACCACGGCTACTAGGGATGACAAATCATCCGATCTGAACTTCGGCAGCTGTATCGAATCGATATCAAAAACTGCTGCAAAAAAGCAAAGGTGTACTCTTGAAGGTTATGCAATACTTCACACCAAGCAGCTGTTTCTTTTATGAAAATCTGTCTGGTGTTTTGTATTTAAGATACGCTACTAGCCGGTCCTTTCGCTGTTTGCCGCAGATGTCTTTCTCAGCGTGACTAGGGTCTGCAAGAAGGTGAGTTTGGTGGGTCCTCTATCCTGTAATATGAACCTTCCTAGAAGATTTCTAGTCGACGAGCATCTCCTCCGAGGGAATCTCTATACGATAGAGACTCTCGCTCTAGGTCATTCGAGTCGAATGGGTCCTAGCTCAAGGGCCGGTCACGCGTTGCTGTGATCTACCACACAATCGCGTTGCTATGGTCTACACCACAGCTACTAGGGATGACAATATCATCCAGTCTGAACTTCGGTGACTATATCGAATCAATAGCAAAAACTGCTGCCAAAAAGCAAAGGTGTTATCTGCCATCTTTGGGACAGATCAGCGAAATACCAGAAGAGCTAAGCGACCTATTGACTAACCCAACACTTACAGACGCCAAACTATCAAGCCTCGGCCATCGCCGAAAAGTGCCAGTCTATCGAAAGGATACACTTTGGATACGGATTTACACGAATAAATTCCACCAGACCCTTTTCATTAACGGAACCCGAGACGCAGGTTAAATTACCACCCTTATATTGTTGATCCCAACTATCCGTACAAAACGATTTGCTAACTTTTTTACAATGCGAACAACTAAGGAGTAGAACTTGATTCCCTGATAATTATAACTTGAGTGTCTTCAAAGCGAGAGTGCATAGGTTACTTTAGGTAAGCATGTAGGTAACATCGTATTCCGCATCTACACTACTACAAAAAAATAATATAAAATAAATTAAAGATCAGGTGAGATTGTGGATAAATGGCTAACTATATGCTCTACACAAGTATTTATATACCTAATAATAAGAACATATACGTAATTAATTTCTCAATTTAATAGTTTGCTTATTCAAAACCTTTTTGATTAAACTTGCTGATAGTTTGTGACTTATAATTATTATTGTTAGAAGATTAAAAATACACATATAACCAAAACTGATTCTGAAAATGGTTATACATTTTCAGAATCAGTTTTGGTTAACAGTGATGGATGATGTCTTTGAGTTACGTATTAGTTCAAGCTCTGAAAGCAAATGTTCTGAACCAGAAGTTTTAATACTGTGTACTTTGTACGTCACTTCTAGAGCCTTTGCTAAACATTTTTGCAAAATTTGTGCATCCCGATGAATACGTAATGTTGAAATATGAAGGGGGTACGGGTAAGGGTTTAAAATAATAATTCCTATAACGCGAACTAATTGTACTTATTGAGTTAAAAGGGAAGTCATTACCTTTTAACTCAATACAATTAGTTCGCGATATAGAAATTATTATTTAAAACCCGTTTCATCATTTTCAAGTGTCAGATGGCGAATGCTCGCACGAAACGTAACACCTTTTTAAGGTCTATTAATAGTATCAATATTAATTAATTCGTCGAACAAACATAAACAATAATATTGGATCTCGCCGCTGCATTTTAATTACTCTGCAGAAAATTGTCATAACGAATACTTGTAAAATAACTAAATGACAAGCACAATTATTGAAATAACATTTCTCAAAGACTTGGCTCAAATTTATAAATCAAAAATCACGCGAAATTCACTCTTATCCCCAACTTTTTAACTCGTCCACAAAACGAATGCTGCGAATCAAAATTTAAGTTTTACGCTCTCAAAGATAAGGTTCAGTTTTGGAATATTTTATCGAGGAAAAGAATAGTGATGTGCAGGAGTAAAGTTGTCAAATATCGATAGCGATCGGAGTAAGCTTGCGTTCGTCGCCTCGGGTACTTTGGACCCATTACAGGTTTGCGCACGATCTAAGGTTAAGACCTTGGGGGCATTCCGCAAGAAGTACGCTATTTATTAAACTAAGTAATAAGTAAAGTTTGAAGGGTTGAAAATGGGCGATGGTAATGGCGTTTGTAACTTCTTTAAAATGAATTTATAATACTGAGTGTAATAAATTTATTTGAAAGAAGTTAAACATATTAACACATTCAGTAGTGAAACAAACCTATTTCACTTCATATTATTATTGGAGCTTCAAGCTATGAAATAAACTTACGTACAGACAGCTGTACTTACATCATAATACCACAAACTGACAAATGTCCTAACTTTCTCCCGAGTTCTTGTTGTAATAACACGTGTTGAGGGACTCCATTTTTAACTCAATTTACCGTACAATCGTCTGTTTTTAAGTATATTTTCACTGGACATTGGTGAAATGCGTAATCTTTATGTGTCGCGATCGCCATTAATTTAAACGAAGAACAAGAAGACAAATGTCCTCTATAGACTTTGGACTGTGTAATTATGGGACAAAATTGAAAATGTAATATAGAAGAAATTTAAAGAAACTTGCATCCCTTGCAGTACATTAAACGCGATCATTTTAACGTATCTCACAACTCATCGCTCAAGACATCCTAAAGATAAGACCAGTCATTGTAGATACATTAAAATTATAATTGTTATTGCTCTAGTGTACAATAATAATGAAGGCAGGTAGTTTTACTCGCTGTGTGACCCTGTAGCCTGCAGACGGGTTGGGTCCTGTGTGCCCTAGTGCAGTGCAGCCGCAGTGTACCCTAGCGTAATCTCCCACAGGCACGTCACCCAGCTCACTATTGGGTCGGGCCAGCCCGGGGACGTTCGAGGCGTAAATAAATTCACCATTCCCGAAACGTTTAGGTTTCGGAGGTTTTAGTGGGTAGGACCAGTATTGTTCGGTACCGAGTGAGCCCCACACGCCGTACGCCTCACCCCAGATGGATTTTCCATTATGATAAAAAAGGTAGTAATTACTTGTACAACTTTTCTGTGCCTCACTATTCGACCTAAAATCAAGAAAATAAAATAAATAACACATTTCAATACTTGTTATTTTTAGCAGAATAACGCCGCGAACTATCCAAGGAATTGTCTACACAGCGCGCAAGCGTCTAATTTGTAATTACCGAGCGCGCCGCCAGAGTGCGCTTATTAAGTTATTATAGGACATCGCACATTGCAGACGCTTTATTGCATCACCTGTGATTAAATTAACAACGTCGTAATTTGGAAAAATGGCTGTGCATAAAATGAAGTGAGATGCATCAGCATTTTGTTTTAGGCTTTTGACAAGTACCCGCATTTGTATTTGAACCCAAGTAGGCTGGATGGTGGAGAAATGTGGCACAACATGACGGAGGCTAACGTTGAAGAACGGAAGGACGAGAGACTATTGAGAAAGCTTTATTCTAGACCTTGCGTGACCTTCGCATACAGTTTTAACTATACCTACTTAAATAATTATTTATTTATCCAAACGTTATAAAAGCAACAGTGAGTGTGTTTATTTTTAACCTCCGACACAAAAAGAGGGCTGTTATAAGTTTGACGTATCTGTGTGTCTGTCTGTGGTCGCGTATAGCCCCTGGATGCGGGCAGCGCAGGATCGTTCGGGTTGGAGATCCTTGAGAGGCTTATGTCCAATAGTGGACGTCTTTTGGCTGATATCATGAGATTATAGACAACGCCTCTGAATCAACGATCCGGCTGTACCGGTCAGCCATTGTCTAATATGCAAATAGAGATAGCAAAACAACACTTTCTAAACAAATGCGGAGAGCGTGCTTAACCTCAGATCCCATGTGTCGCGTTAAGGAGCTATTAGGAGACGTCAGTAGTTGGCGGGTTTAATTAAGCGAGCGACTATCTGGCACTCAATAAAGCGCAGTGTGGCCGCTCGTGACCGCTCGCTTGACGCTCTCTAATGAAGTCGTAGGTCCACACGAGGCCGGCCCGGCCAAGTGGCAGTGGAATCGGCTACATCTGCCAATAATACTTAGAGATTGAGAAAAAAATATCAAAAGAATTTGTCAAATTTTTTCAATAAATAAATTTGATTCAGTTAATTTTTTAACAATTATTTTGTTTCCAAGTAATCAAAATTATAATTAGGTACCTACTCAATTAAAAAGAATGAGAGTTATAAGGTCTTGTAATCGTCAAAATATTCGACCTCGAGATTTTGACGGATTTACACGTTTAGAACCTCCCTGAGTCCAAAAATACCGTTGTTGGAATTATGTCTGTGTGTGTGTCTGTGCGTTAATTAGCATGATAACTCGAGTACCTATGCTTTAACTTATTGCAACCAAATTTAACATGCATGTACGACATCAAAATTTAAGGTGTCAATCAACTTTTGAGTCGTTTCCGGTTTACGAGAAAGTCAAGAGGAGACTACTCCCGATTTTCGATTTCAAGCTTTTCTATTTTTTATAAAAACCTAATTTTTATAAAAAATAGAAATTATATAAATATGTTAAAAATAGTGTTAAAATATTGATTCTATGTTATTTTATTAACTTCTGACTAAGACTACTGTTTTTAATTATTAATGTGATACAATGAAAAATGGTAGCCACATTACTTAAATTTTATTTAACAAAAAAAATATCTAGCAGCTTCCTTATGCTGCATAAGACAGACCTATTCAAGAGGACTTTTTACAAATAGTAGGTATCTCAGTGAGTATACTTTAATCACCGATACATGATTTTTAAATATTTAATTAAGGTACTTTGGCATACTTTAAGCCGGACTCCTTAGTTAAACATGAGGAATAAACGAATACAAAAGTCGCCTCCATAGTTTCGGGCCCCGCTGTGAAGCCTCGCTGGGTGGCACTTATTATAACTCATTAGACTCGAGACCCCGCACCTAACTACACAAATTATGCCTTTTCACTCACCTCACAACACTTTATATCGATATAGAGTATCGATATCGATTTTACTTTATTGTGATACGAATTCAAAGAGAAATTAAATTAATTATGTTCTCTTCTTGTCGTGTGGTCCTGGTATAAGGTTGGCCTAGTACGTGGGTGTTTTAGAAGTCACTATTTCAGGATTTAAACTCTCTTGAGGGGCGGCTGCTTCCGATAGCCTAATAGCTATTTTGGCACTAAGCAATAAGGGGGTGTTTAGTCAGTAAAAGTCTGACATAACCCTAGGGGCCGGCCCTTAGGGTATCCATGAGGATTCAATCTCTTCCTTCCCTCGCTTGTCCGGAAGGTTCTTCTGACTGTTTTCGCTGCTGTCTTTCGCTCCTTCCTGTAGGGGAAGGAAAGGGAAAGCAGCGGGGGCGGAGGGATTCAGGATCGTTACGAAGAACGTACGACCGTGGCGCCATCGACCACCCCCTACCTTCTCATCAACTTTAGTATTCGCTAAAATTTCGAAGGACATTAAAACCACAGATATCGGAATTAAAATGAATGCTAGGCCTCTTTAATTTAAGGAAAAGATCATATATTAATTAACACGCTTACCTACATTAGTTTCACCTGTATGTTTGTATGTAACTGACTCGTTTGGGCTCGATTTTGGCCCACTTTAAACGGTCAGATTTCATAATTCGATAAGAATATCCCGTTATCCTGATTGGAATCGCCAGGACTAGTAAATTAAACGTTTGAAATGCTAGTTCAGTTATGTCACTAGATGGCGTTGTCTTTATAAGTTGGCGGTGTTAAGATTTTTTTATTAATATAAGTACTTTCATCGGCGGGTAAAATAATAGTTAAAAGAAAGTAAAAATTACGCTTTTATATTAACTCGGACTAAAAAGTGAAAAATAACTTTTTAGTATAGAAACTAAATGATGAACTAGAAGTATAATTATTATTTAGAGAAAATCGTTGGTCGCTCAATTTAATTGTACCGATCGAATATTTTCAAGAACCAATGTTATAGAGCACCCCACGCTTTTCTCTAAATAATAATTACTTATAGGTACCTACTTTGCGTTTTTTTTGACGTGACAACGTCTTATAATTCGATAGAGCCGGCTGCACGCACGAAAAAACATGACGCATGCGGCGTTACCTCGCTCTGTGGCGTTCCATGTAAGGCTTGAAGTGCAAGCAAAAATCTATTAAACAAATGAAATTAAATTTTTCTTTTGAAAAATGCTACCATTCCATCAGTATTTTCTTAAGACGTTGTCACGTTCAACTATGGTCAGTAAACCGACTTTTTAACTATTATTTTTTATGCCTGATTCAAGTCAGACCTTACAGAACATTCCAATGACAAAACTATCAAATGTGAGCCAATTAAACCATAAGGTGACCAATACCTATATTTAAATACCTAATTATTAGTTTGTGGTTTCATTCAATGACAATTGCTAATTAATTTACGTCAATGTTATCACATATTTGACTGTTGAATCAGAACTTATTCATAAAAAACATACCTACAGTCGGAACGTCCTCTTGTTTTGAAGTCGGCTAAAAATATTACACCGTAAATCCCACTGATTGGTCCAGAACGGCAAAAATGAGAAATTAAATTTTCTCATACTAATTTGCAGCGTAAGTGGAGTCCATGGATTGATGCTTTCTATCTGCAAGGTGCTTCTTCATTGAATGACCCAGGATTTTAACGGTCAGAATAAGTGGTACAATTATACAAAATTTATAAGCCGCCGCTGACAGACTACCGCAGCACGTTCGGTTTTAACCGACTTCAAAAAAGGTTCTCAATTCAACTGTATTTTTTATGTGTGCTACCCCATAACTCGTTACTGGGTGTACCGAGTTTGAAGATTCTTTTGACGCTTCGAAGCTGGTGCTTGTCATGTGGTCCCATTTAAATTTGATCGACATCTGACGAGTAGTTTTTGAGTTATCCCTAATAATGCCTATTTAATAGACATCGATGATATCGTAATCTTATTACTTGTTTGTATACAAGATCTCGAGATAGTTTCCTGAAAATTCCTATAGGTACTTAAAACACTAAAAAGCAAAAAAAAGCGTTCAAAATTAAAAACGGAGAAATAAAAATATTGTTTCAAAAATCTAAACGGTTTTTTAGTTACTTACTACCAAGTTCGGGCTGCTCCGAATTAGAGCGACTAGTCCGCTACGCCCTTCCTCCCTATTACTGATAAAATATAACTTAAAAATATGTTATGGAATAATTTTATTTTTGCGTTTACAAACGCGTAAATATTTAATACTAGAAAAATGCACTGAAAAAATCGACTGGCCTCAGACGGGTTTTTTTCAGTGCATTTTTCTAGTATTAAAAATATGTTATTTGTAGATTAAAAGTCTACAGTAACCAGCCGAAATTAATAACATAATCTTGGTGTATGTATTAGGAAAACGTACATAGTACTTAATAAAATTAGCACTACACAATCCCGTTTAATTACCAACAAAGACTTAAGCGGTTCCTGTGGGAAAACTAACAAGTTAAGACGGAACCGTTTTCTAAAGAGCTAAAACAAAAACTATGTGCGCGGAAATTCAAACAAATTTCTCAGTACATTGTATTTTAAGCCTTAGCGTCTTGGAATAAAGACTTTTTCATTCAGTGCTCCGAGTTACTATAAAAATTCTATTTGAATAACAACTTTGTAGCAACGCAATAAAGACTATAACGTTTAGTTTTTGTGTCGTTTTGCAGTTTGGCGGCGTGAATTGCATTAGCAAATGTAGAATAACTGTGAGAACGGATGCTATGGGAAATGCGTGTGAAATATTGTTTCATATAAACACAGTCTTTACTTTGAGTAAGCAATAAATTATTGTTACTTATACCAATAACTTTTGTAAAGTCCATAGGAAAGATGGATGGAATGTGCGAAGGATTACATAAGTGTTAACCCTCCCTTTACCAGGTGGGGTGTGACATACCCCAGTCCGAGAAAAAATGCTATAATTTTATAACTGTGAAAGCGCCGAATTTGGATTTCTCAGTAGCTGGAATTACAATGTTGCTGCTCCGATCAGTGTTGCTAAGTCAGTCTGGGGGACACTACTAAAGCAGGCCATCCACGCTCAGGTTTACATAACAGGTTTAATTGTTCAGGTAAAACTGTCATGTAAACCTGAGCTACATAGAGACCATACACATACACGGTAAACCTGAACAAACTCTCAGTTGAAACCATGACCCCGGCGACGCTTGATCTCGACACCGAAGCGTTATTAAGTTTATTTCATTAAACTAAAGGAAATTTAGTTACTAGCGGTGATAGGTGACAGGCTAGCAATCTGGCGTGCTCCATACTGCCTGATGTGGCTTTATGTACACCTTTTGGGAATATGAGTGTGATTATAATGTATGTATGTATGTATTGGCTGTGACTTCCTTGAATTACAATAATGAGAAAAGCTATGTCGCCTGAACAGTTAAAACTGTCAGGTAAACTTGAGCGTAGGTGGCCTGCTTAAGAGAGCAGTAGGACCCTAAAGTGCTCGTGGGCATCACATATCCCACCTCGAACGGCGCATTCATAGAAATTTCTGAATTGTATTTCAAGTTTTTTTATTATTTATGTGTTTCAAGCATTTTGGATGGAATAAAACTCACTGTCATCAATATTTTATGTGATTCATGTCTCAAATGAAGATAATTAAATTTGGAATAATGAACGGATACGCAAAAAATCGTAGGTTCTTTGTTTTTAATTACTAAAAATGTTTAAATACATACTTTTATTTCAAAATTTTAGAAGAAACTAGAAAAATGCACTGAAAAAAATCGACTTGCCTCAGGCGGGACTCGAACCCGCACCTTCCACAATCCGGGTGGACGCGTTGACCAATTTCGCCACCGAGGCACTGCTTTTCGCTGTCGAAATTTGTCAGTGCTTGGTGCTTATGTTTTTATGGTAAACATCGTTTCATCAAATCTTTGAAATTTGCACTTCCAAGACCCGAACGAAATATTTTTGCAAATATTTGACGCCCAGCTAAGATGAAACTACCTTACATTATGGAATAATTTTATTTTTGCGTTTACAAACGCGTAAATATAATACTAGAAACAAAATTTTACTTTAACTTAACTATTACTTACTGTGTATTTATAATTACTAAATACTTAATTTCCTCTGCAAAAGATAATATGACATTTTTGTTACTATTCTATTTTGGGGTATGTCACACCCCACCTAGTGTGGGGCGTGACTTTTAGTCACCTGGTACAGGGAGGGTAATGAATGCAGTCTAATTGCTCGTAATTTTTTTGTATTTTGTCTTCATTTTTAAGTTGTTTTTCAGATACCTACTGTATTGGATTGAGTTCGTTGTTATTGCAAATTAACAAACTGTCGCAATTAAGCAAATTAAGATTACACGACTTTCTGAAAAGGTAATTAATAACCACAACGTTGTTTTTGCCTGATAAGTAACGTTAATTACTAACACACAACATTAAATCATCTTACCAAGTATTATATTTTCAAAAATTCTTTAACTACAATAGCATGCTCACATCATGTTTTTAAATGCCCATGACTAATTTTACTAAGAAACGCTTAGCGATTTTCCAAATCACAATATGAACAGTTTCTAATAATATGTTACCACATTTTTTTGTGGTTTAATGAGACATTTTTAGAATTGATATTTAAAAAAGTGTCGCATTATGGGTATAATAAGATGTGATTTTGTGTTTGAGCAGGAAAATTGTGTTTTTAATAAGGATGACATAAGCATCATGATTTTAGCCGACACACGTTGACTATTGGATATAGACCTCCCCAAGCATCTCCAACCCGATCATCCTTGGCTGCCCGCATCCAGCGGCTTCACACGACCTTTACCAGATCGTAAGTTTTAAGTAACTATCGCTGCATCTCGAGGTACGCGGCCGCCACCCGAGAACCTTTCCGCCCCATGGCCGTCAGTCCTCCTCGCTATATACTCTGCCCACTGCCACATAAGATTTGCAATTCTATTGATAATAAAATGGATTAATCTTATCTTATCTACTTACTAAGAAGCGTCGGTGGCGTAGTGCGTAAGAGCGTCGTTTGCCGCCCGGGAGGCACTGGTTCGAACCCCGCCACGTACCAATGTGTTTTCAAATTTTAAATTCATATGTACGTTTAATCGACGCTTTTACGGTGAAGGAAAACATCGTGAGGAAACCTGCACACACCTATGAAGAAATTGTAAGTTATTATATTAATTATATATTGTAAGTTATTATATTAATTACAAGTATTCCTCCTTTCCATTATTGTTGTGCCCGACAGGGTCCATCGTGATTCCTATTTATAATTAACACCTATTTAAATACCTATGGAATGCAATAAACTATTGAGTATTGAGTATTGAGTATTAATTCTTAGGTTTGTGTGTGAAGTCTACAAAACCCGCACTTGGCCGCGTGGTTGACTAAGGCCTAATCGCCCCTAATGTGGGGTAGGCTCGAGCCCCTCGGTGGGGACATTATATGAGCTGTTGATGATGATGAATCTACTTATTGATTCTAGGTGCCAGTCTCAGCTTATAACCTTTACCCCTGATAACCTTCCCTTACCCTGCAGCTAATATAGCAGAAACGCAACAATACAAAAAAGTAGCTATGTAGGTACTTTGATTGTAATGCATGTAATGTATATATAATCTGTGATGCACTTATCATCATCAACAGCTCATATAATGTCCCCACCGAGGGGCTCGAGCCTACCCCACATTAGGGGCGATTAGGCCTTCGTCAACCACGCTGGCCAAGTGCGGGTTGGTCGACTTCACACGCAACCTAAGAATTTCTTCATAGGTGTGTGCAGTTTCCTCACGATGTTTTCCTTCACCGTAGAAGTGTCGATTAAACGTACATATGAATTCAAAATTTGAAAACACATTGGTACGTGGCGGGGATCGAACCAGTGCCTCCCGGGTGGGAGACGACGCTCTTACGCACTACGCCACCGACGCTTCCGATGCACTTATGAGTGTCTTTAATATAGCCGTTATGGATGTTTTTATTTATAATTTGTGACACTGTTCGACTATTATAAAACTTTTCGTCAACAACAATTTTAATTTGCGCAATTAAATTAGATATTTAAATATCGAGATTTCTAGATTTTTTTTCTTTTATCAACGTTTTGGCATTATTTGACAAGAAATATATACCTACTTACAAGGTTTCTTTCAAATTTTCCTTGTCCGTCGCCTGCAATCATTTGCGCTGATGTTCGTCAAACACTGTGACTATTTGCTAACCATCAGGATATACAGCAACCGCTGATTGTTTTAACACGTTTACTTCACAAAGATTAAGGATGGTAGAAAGGCATAAAAATATCTAAGGCACCCTCTTGTTGGTCAGTAACGCTGTCTGCGCTAAAACCGGACTGTTTCGATGCCTCATTGATAGAGATTTTTTTTTTTGTAAATATAAATATTATTTTCAAGTTCTTTTGACTATGTAACAACATATTATACATATGCTTGATATATATAACAAGTGATTACCTATGCAAACACAGTCATATAAACAGCAAGCTGTTATAAGACGAAATTGTAAAATTAATTTCCAATGTCTCCATACTAATTATTCGGACAGTAAAACAAAATGTATGGGATTTTTTAAAAGTAATTTAACTATATTAAACCTAACAGCTTGTATTATGTAGTAGGTACTCGAAATAGACGAGTATGTGTGAGGTTTGGGATAAAAAAGAATAGACGAGAAGAGAATAGAGCAAGCATATCATATATAATATAATATAATATATTTCCACGCTCACACCAATTATCTAGTCCAAAGTAAGTATCATTAAGAACTTGTGTTATGGATACTAGATAACAGACATTTTTAATATTTTTAGATATTTTTATAAATAAACTTAAATAAATATATAAACAACCATGACTCGTCAACAAATACTCGTGTTCATCACACAAATATTTGCCACTACCAGGACTCGAACCCGAACCGATTGATGTGTAGGCAGCTATACTGACCACTTCACCAAGACGGCGTCAAAAAGTGATATCTGCCTACCCCAGTCAAGAAACGCTTGGCTTTATAATATGTTTAATGTTTATTTATCAATATTGCTTTCAAAATTTTTTACGGACGTCAAAAGAAAAAACAATATTTTTCATAATGCCAAATGGCGTATGTGTAAACACACAAGGCCATTCTCCAAGCTTACTAAAGTACTTTAAGTAGGGTGGTAATTACGCGACGTCCTGCCTATTTAAGCCAAATACGCGTCGTGGCGGCCATCTTATCCGGCTTAATCTTTGTTCAAAACGTGCAAAGGCGTACTTTACATGCAGCCGCAATTAGCGGTGCTTTAGCAATAATTAATGTAAACGCTGACGCCTCT
This sequence comes from Elophila nymphaeata, assembly GCA_955850985.1. NCBI lineage: Eukaryota > Metazoa > Arthropoda > Insecta > Lepidoptera > Crambidae > Elophila > Elophila nymphaeata. The sequence goes on along the minus strand of OY039089.1, from coordinate 9,882,179 downwards.
TTGTCTCAACCTCCATCTTTGCAGAACAATGCCTGGATATTTCGTTGAAGCCTTTGACTGATGTAAATTGTATTTGTGTCTGTTTGTTTGCTAATGAAGGGGATGTCAGCTCGATTGTCAAATTGTTTTGAAATAACTTTTGTTTGAATTTCATAGGTTTGATGTTATAGAAATTTAAAGATATAAAATACATTAAATGTTTACGTATCAAGTAAATATATTGACGATGTTGAAACAAATGTTACAGGTAAAATATTTATTACTTCACTACATAGTATAAAACAAAGTCGCTATCCGCCGTCTGTCTGTCCCTATGTATGCTTAGATCTTTAAAACTACGCAACGGATTTTGATACGGTTTTTTTAATAAATAGAGTGATTCATAAGGAAGGTTTATATGTATAATACATGCATATTTACACAAGCATTGCACCCGTGCGAAGCCGGGGCGGGTCGCTAGTTTTATTATAAAAACTTAAAAAGTCTTCATACTATCCTGGTGTTAATTTATTTGTAGTCCGTGCAATATGTCACTATCCTGCAATAAGTTTTGGATAATTTTATGACCACTGGCCTGATACCACCTTCCTTGGGAATAGAAAAAGGAAAACAGTCAAGAAAGTCATTAAATGAAGTCAACCATTTTCAAATCGTATTTTTTTTTTCATTTTGTATATTCAACAAATACAACATTTAAACTAAATAACCAACACACACAACATCGGCTTCCGAGTTGATTTCAATAATTTTTTTTTGAAAAAAACGATTTTTTTAAAAAAAAAACAAAAAAAAGCAAAAAGTACCCAGAAAATATTGAACAACGCTTTTTGTTACGGTACTTTTTGTTGGTTTTTTTTTAAAAAATCCACAGAACATAGTCTATGTTCTGTGGATTAGAGACACCGAGATGTTATTAGGCCATTTACTGTGTCATTACAATTACTCACAAGCATCAAGATTCTAACCTTACAGTTTACGCCTGCAACTTTGGAAACCCTACTTATACACAGAAACAAAACAGCAACACTGCGATAAGTACTACAAGAGACCTCTAGGACCCTACTATTGGCCAACCCATTTTTCCTTACCTAAATTTGGTAAAATCATTTTTGAAATACTATGACTTAGGTACACATGAAAGGCTACTCTAAATTTTAACGATTTTTTTTCTATACATTTACATACTTAATTACGATAATTACATACTCACTTGTGTCAATAATTTTTTTATGTCAATGTCTCGACACTGTTTTTCATGCATGTGGTGTTTGCCTGTAAGTGACTGTGAACTTAGTTTTAGTTTTAAATAGTTCAGTAATCAAAATTGTACTACTTAGTGTGGTTGGTGAACCAATAAAGTAAAAATAAATAAAAAATCCCTACTATTAAAAGTACTCTTTATAGCAATTGAAAATTACATTAAATAACTTAAAAATAATACATAGTTTAAAAAGGCAGACTTATCCTTAAAACAGGTATTTTCCAGTCAACCCATGAATGTTTGTAATAACCTTATTATAGTGTAGGTGATTAACAAAATGCAAATCAAAGTAAAAAAATACATATATAAATATGTATATAAATGATACAACAAATATTATAAGTACTAATATAAACTATACACATATTACGAATAAATAAAAATTATATATAGATACATAAAATATATACTTATATATATTTTTTTTTCACGCTCACACCAATTATCTAGCCCGAAGTAAGTATCATTAAGAACTTGTGTTACGGATACTAGATAACGGACATTTTTTTTTATTATACATATACAACATATTACATAATATTTTTTTTACATATGTTTATAAATAAACTTAAATAAATATATAAACAAGCATGACTCGCAAACAAATGTTCGTGTTCATCACACAAATATTTGCCGCTACCAGGATTCGAACCCGGACCGCTTGATGTGTAGGCAGCTATACTGACCACTACACGGTATATACACGGTATATATCGGTATACTTGAGACAAGTAGTGCTTATACACTGGCCTGAATATGAAAGTATAACACCAAAAAACGTGACGATAACTTCTGTTCTATTTAAGTTAGAAACTTGTAATAAAAAGAATTATGTAGAAAATTAAGTTTTGTTGTTATTAAAACTGTAAAGTCGAAAACCTTCTTTTAACCTCCTTTTTATTTCAAATCTCTAAGTTTAATAGTTTAGGAGAAAATAAAATTTGAAAACTGTTATACTTAAGTATTGCAGGCCAGCGTATTTCTGAAACTGGTGATGGACAGACTATTTTGGACGGCGGTAGGAAGAGAGTGGATGAAAAAGTTGGTGTTACCCTTAGGAAGCTCCAGTGTTTTAGTTACCCTTGGGCGTCTTGAGCGAGTTGGAGGTTGACACAGCTGGAATCAGTAGGAGTAGGCTTTAGGGTCAAACAGGATTTTGTAGAGAGTAGAAAGGATGTGTACTTGAGTCATAATTGAGCAGGCCATATATGAATCGAATGGCTAGATTCTGCAACCGTTCAAGCTTATTAAGTAATTCTTCAGTCACATCCACATAACAAACATCAGCACAGTCAAGAATAGGAAAGAAGAAGGAGAGATTGCGCGAGAAATTATCACCAGAAAGCAAAATAAGTTCGAATCCAAAACAAATTTCTTATTTCTGTTACCAAAAAGTATCGATGTGGTAGTTCCATTAAAAATAAAAAAGAACGCACGTTAACCGGCCATCATTAAACGCGGTGGACAAAGCGCGCTAATGCCCCGCACACGTCCACAGACGGCAGCTAAAAAAGAAATTATTCTTAATTCAAAATAAATATCCCGCCAGTCCGACTCTATAAAGGAACCGTCACAATGGAGATCCGCCGAGAGCGTTCAAGGAGTCATTTAAAATATATTGAGTCCGTGGTATAATAATATTGAGCCGGTCGACAAAGAATCGATTGTGCAGTTGGGTATAAACCGAACGTTTTTCTACGGTGAATTAGTGAAGATTAACTTCGAATAGGGTCTAATAAATCTTAGGTGCGACTTGAGTGTCCATTGATTTCTCGAGTAGGCGTGATTGTGCATGGTAATCTTCATAAATTTTATGTGAGATATCGATAAGTCAAAAGTAAAAGAATGACAACGTTCATTTCGCCAACAATCAGTCATTGACGTCGTAGCCTTTATCAGAGTTGAGTTATGCGTTGGCTGTAATAGATATTATTGTTCCTTTGAGAATGCAATCCTTTCAAGATGTTGTGATCAGAAAGCATTTATGCCGAGAAATGAATGAAACGACCTAAGCTTAGAATACAAAGAGTAATGTAGTTTTGCGTCTATTTCCTATTACGAGGAATTCTAATATGACAATGGCGTTTAAATTGCTATAGATTATGACTTTAATATTCATTTGACAAAAAAAATTTTGTCCTTACAAATCAGGTTCGTCTGAGGCTGAAATGACGATGATAATGATAATGATGATGGAACCCATTTTTAATTATATTCGAATTATTATCTCAAAGGAACATATTATTAATAATTTTAAAGAAAGGTAAATAAAATGAAAATTTATTAAAGCTGTTACATACGGACCATTAGAACTTCCGTTCGACGATATTGCAGCTATTTTTGTTAAAAAAAACAAACATTAGGCAAAAGAGTTTCATACAGCCAAACTGAGTTACGTACTATGACATTTTTTTTAAATTTCTTCTCCCAACGGGAAGGCACAGGGATCAAGCTCATATAGAAGAAGACCACTGCGATAACAAATAGTTAGTTGACAGAAAACTTAAAATAGCATATAAAAAATATTATAAAGATATCATGGAACGGAAAATTTGAAAAAAACGCACTCTTTCGGAAAACGTAATATTAACCTTAGTATTTTTTAAGACGCTTATATTAAACCTGCATATTTGTTTGTTTGTTTGTATGTTACATACATCTCGTTTGGACTCGATTTTTACCCACTTTTTGTATTATTTGAATGTGTAGAGAAAGTAGTGTATGTAACTAACTTCACATTTATCTTGGTATTTAATAAAAACTCGCGTGGTGCTTTTATTAAAGAATTGCTCGCTCGTTTTTTAGTAGCCTCTATTACTATTAGTGATAGTTACATAAACTACTATTATAAAAGTTGCGATAGTTTAACATGCGAATTTGTGAGAAAAGGAAGTGTGAATCTGTACAGCTCACTTTTCACTTCGCCGGTGAGTGTATACAAACGCTTATATTAAATAAAAAAATAATTTTGCTTATCGTCCGTTAAGGGAAAGTGCGTAAGTTAACTCTCTATCACAACTGTGGAAGGTAATTGGTTGAATTAAACAAAAAGATGGGCCGCGGTTGCTAGTCACAAGGTATCATTTAAGATAAATTTAATTAAGCAATCCTGCGCGCAATCTCCATTATCATTTACTTCCTTCAAGTTGCGCAATGTTAGGGCTTATTTACATACACGTAATGTGCATTTTGAAACGATAGTGTTACTTAACACTATAAGAGACTAATACGTTTCTATATACTTAACAATATAGGTTCCTATCTATGAATGTTTTATTTGTTGTGTAGATATTTAATGTAATAAAATTGCAGTAGCAACACTTTAACCCTTTACTTTGGGTAGACACGTAAAATGGAAAGCAACTAGCTACTTATAAAGGATGACGATATTTGCTAAACAATCCATAATGGCTCTTCGAAGTCAAAGAAACGGAAGTCCATTTAGCACGTATAAAAAACACTATTTGATGACAAAGGTTTAATGTATAAAATATAAATATGTATCTTTTTTTTATGTTACTGATGAGATGGCAAGCAAGCTTGCGGCCCACCTGATGTTAAGTGGTCACCGCCGCCTATAGACACTTGCAATATTAAGTGTAAATCACTTAAAATCGCAAGTGCGTTTGCCATCTTTGGGCCTAAGATGATATGCCCTCCATGCCCAGTAATTACACTGGCTACCTTTCCCTTCAATCCGAAACACAGCGAACGGCTTCACGGCAGAAATAAGAAAGGCGGTGGTACCTACCCAGACGACCCTACATATGGGTCTACCACCTAGTCACGGTAATATATATTACAGTGACCTAGTATATCTACACTTTTTGATCTATGAAGCTATCTTTAGGTACTACTAAATTATGAATATCGTCGTTTATGTGACTAATTATTTTTGCTCGTCCGTGTAATGTTACATCTAGTTAGTGATGTGATTAAAATACTCAACATCATACCGGAGATTATGATCGGATAATTCTACCGGTATCCAGTGTGTCCCCGCCCTGGCTGTGTCTCAGTTTAAACTCTAAAGTAGGGGTCTGCAGGCAGATGTGTTAGCGGCTCGTTAGCGGACATGCGCCGCGTTCTGCCTACATCTTAATTAAGCGACCGGTAAAGGAAACTAGTGATGCGCTTTTAGCTGAGGCACTCGATAATTCGCTGACGTAGTATGCAACGAGTTTACAGGGCACTATGCCACAGACTCGCTTTGGTCGCAGAATGAGTGACCATAAATTTACCCATCCGTGAAAGAGAGGTCGACCACAGCTCGAATTTGGAACGCTCGAATTGGGTACTACCTCCACCTTACAGAAGAGGAGGGATAAAAATATTATATAAGGAAAAGGGGAAACAAAAGATTCCGATGGGTCGAAGTGCACCAAGAGAAGACTGGCCGTCTGTTCGTGGTGGAGTGGTTAGTAACGCTGCCTACACATCGGGTGGTCCGGGTACGAATAAGGATTCTACAAATATCTTGATATTAATAAAATATTTGAGATGTATATTTCTCATTTCTCCGTTATCTAGTATCCACAACACAAGTTCTGCATCATCATTTCATCCGCGACGCCCACTGTTGGATATAGATCTTCCCCAAGGATCTCCAAACCGGTCGGTCCTGCGCTGCCCGCATCCAGCGGCTTCCTACGTCAGTCCACCTTGTGAGGGGCCAACGCTGCGTTTCCGTGGTCGCCACTCAAGGACCTTTGCGCCCGTGCTTAAATGTACTTAATTTGGGCTAGAGAGTGGAAATGCGCGAGAAAGTAGCCAGAGGAGTATAAATTGATGCTTGGTTTTGATGGTAATATGACTTGTTTAAGTCCGCCTTATAGCTACCAGTATATTATCAAGTCTGTTAGTAGGGGTGTTTGATAACTCGCTAGTGCAGTAAACCTGGGGCCTAATCGCGCTATTTACAACGTTTTTGCCAAAACCAAATCGTTATCGTTTTCATACATTTTGACAACAGTTTGACAGTTGTCAGCTGTCAAAACGTATGAAAACGATAACGTTTTGGTTTTGGCAAAAACGTTGTAAATAGCGCGATCGGGGGGCTGTTCTATAAATAAATCAGATGTGACTTTGAATTCAATGGTCAAACACGAAATAAAAATGTGTTCTTTATCAAGTGGGATTAATGCTATTGCAGAATATTATGGCTATACATATAACTGTTAAATTTTGTCTAGAATTTTACAGACTTAATCGAACTAAGTAATTAACATAATATATTGCGAATGTTTACAGTTTTTTTTTTTCAAAATTCACCAAAAAAACATTATTTTTAAAAATTTTGTTATTCTGGTCCGTTTATGTAAGTCGCAGTCCTATTGAAGGATATAATTTTATACTTTCACAAATATAATAAAATGATATTGTTTTTCGTTTTCGCTATTTCGAAGTTGGTTCCTTATTAAAAGGGTTCGATGGAATCCTTTCTTTCTAAATGTTCTTATACCTGGTATATTATTTTTATGTCTAATTCCAAATCAATTTCTCTTCCATATAAACGGTCTGCCGGTAGTTCTAAGCGTGGCCTCCATCGCCCCAACCCTACCCTGGCTTATTAGGTCGTATATTAATGACCAATTAAGGGCCGTGTTCCGAGCAATCTCGGGCCGAGATAAGGGCATTTGTTGGTGTCTGCGAGCAGACAACTTTATGCTAATTCCGGAGCCTCCCGGCCCAATCAATATGGTGGTCTCGCTCTTAATTAATTTTAAAACTATATCATATTCATTCTAATGGTGCTAGTCAATTTAATAATGGGTTTGTGCTGAAACTATGGACGCACTGGGTTACTTCATAAAAAATCGGGAGTGGTCTCCCCTTGACTTTCTCGTATACCGGAAATGACTCAAAAGTTGATAGAAAGCTTATTTATTTTGATGACATACATGCATATTAAATTTTGGTCACCCATCCGAGTACCGACCACGCACTTGTTTGCTTAACTTTCGTGATCGACTCAAAAGACTCAAAAGTTGATAGAAACCTTATATTTTGATTTCATACATGCATTTTAAATTTGGTTGCAATAAGTTACAGCATACTCGAGTTGTCGTGCTAACGCACAGACACACACGGAGACATACTTCCAAAAACCGTATTTGGTGGACTCAGGGAGGTCCAAAACGTGCGAATCAGTCAAAATCTGTTATGTCCAACAGAGGGCGCCTCTCAGCTGAAATTATGATGATGTTTCTCTTTGAAGTTCTGTCGACTGGTCATTTGTCGCACAAAACTTCTGTAGAGCAAAAGTAATTCGAAAAGCTGTCGGACCCGAAAAGTTGTCTGGAATAGATCGTTATTAGCGATAAGACCGCCAATTGTAAAACTGTATTGTCGGTTCTAAAACTGTGTAAGTACATATTTGTTTTTTTTGTTTCCCGGTGTATTTTAAACATAGCTACACTTTAAGCGACGTGCGGTCCCTACAGCTTGGTTTGTCCTCCAGACTTTCAAAAACCGCTTTTAAAGAATCTCACATCAACGAGAATGGCCTCAACTAGCCTTTATGATAGAGCGAGAGGGAAGCGGCGTCCAGACTTGCATATAGACTTGAGGGCGCCTTGGATTCTCGACTTCGGTTCACAAAGGTCTTGTAATGCCTCTTACAGTGCATAAGATCGATTAGACAATTTAATAGCAGTATTATGTATTAATAATAAACTAGACACCATATAAAGACAACCTTTTTTTTAATTTAAAATTAAAATTGGACACAGCAGGCAAATGCTTGTTGCAAACTATGGTTTACATATTCTTAGAGCAGATAGTTTAAAATGTTAATTAAAATTTTCCCTAAAATCTGAGATGAAAATCATTACGTCAAACCTTTTTTAAGGTATTACTATTTATGAAATTAACTGGGTTGTAAAGTAATAAACAAAATTAATACTTACATGGTATTGACTGAAACTAACTCTATAAAATCATTCTAGAAAGTTACTTTCAATATGTTACGCAAGTATTCCTACACAACAAAAACCGATATTAAATTAATTGAATAACCGTTTGTACGCACACATACTTGCTACAATAAACACCTATAACGAATACACAATCCGTATCAAACACACATTACTCGCACTTCTCGCCGCCTCCCGGACAAAGATCAACACAATCAACTCATCAAACGATTCCGAGTCGATTATAAATCAATCGATTGATTCGATGTTCGCGGCGGCCGGTAAATCGGATCGAATCGAATGTGAGTGTGGTCCGAGAGATCGTTAGTTATCCATTCAAGCGCGCGCTTTTCATTTTTGTTATGCTATGCTTGTTAAATTCTAAATTCAACTACTTAGGTGGTAAAAAAGTGTATTACGGAATACTTTAGCCAAGTACTGTGGATGTTAATTAAAATTAATGTGTTTAAGTAAAAGCGTCGGTGGCGTAATGCGTAAGATCGTTGTCACCCGGGAGGCACCGGTTCGAACCCCGCCACGTACCAATGTGTTTTCAATTTTTGAATTCATAATGTACGTTTAATCGACGCTTTTACGGTGAAGGAAAACATCGTGAGGAAACCAGCACACACCCATGAAGAAATTCTTAGGTTGTATGTGAAGTCGACCAACCCGCACTTGGCCAGCGTGGTTGACTAAGGCCTAATCGCCCCTAATGTGGCATAGGCTCGAGCCCCTCGGTGGGGACATTATATTATATGAGCTGTTGATGATGATGATGTGTTTTAGCAACTATGAGTTTCTAGAGTCTGTATGTAAATTATGCAATTTATTATTAAACAATCTAGCAAATATCTTCGTCTCACATGATAATGTGTTTCTTTTATATATGACGAGATAGCAAACTAACTTGCGGCTCACCTGATGTTATGTGGTTACCGTCGCCTATAGACTCTTGCAATATTATGGGTAAAAGCGAAGATAGCTAGTACGCAGAATAATCCGCCGCGCTAGCCACCCACGCCTTGCCAACCTGCAAGGTGCTTCTTCACGCCTCTTTTGAATGACCTAGGATTGCAGGAAGGAGGGAAACTCCTTAACATGAGTAGGCATTACATTTACAAAGAAAAATGCATAGGTAGATAATGTTATTCTTTCCATACAATAAGTTTTCCAGACCTATATACCGATACAGTTAGAAATACGTAAACCAGCTTAAGTTCAATTGGAAAAAAAAAATAATGAGATATTTTCTTTAATATTCTGCACCACATAATCAAGGTTACGAGGTATCAAAAATAAATGCAGTAAACCAAACATCATTACACCACCATTAATCTAAAGAAATCACTTAACAACGGTCGCGGATTAGGACTCAAATATATAAAGTGTAGCCGTTCTGTCGTTAGCACGCGGTCTCTTTGTGCAGAATTAAATATCGCAGTCGTAAATAACTTTGAGCGTGTTAAATATTGTACAATATTTGGCGATTGGTATAAGCCACCGACTTTTAGGTGTTGTACCAACAGGCATTGCAGTGTTTGGTGCACGATGGAATCAACCTATTTTAGTTATTACCTTGGTAAAAAGTGTTTTGTCTTATTCATCTCGTGCTAGAGTGACAGAGAGAAACAATTTTTAAATCTCTAATAAATTCACTTGTTTTTTACGAATAAGGGGCACCACTGTTTTAAACTCAGACTAGACATAACATCTTTTGCCGATGTTACAAATCGGGAGTGGTCTGCCCTTGACTTTCTCGTATACCGGAAACGATTCAAAAGTTGATGGAAACCTTATATTTTGATGTCATACATGCATGTTAAATTTGGTTGAAATAAGTTAAAGCATACTCAAGTTATTGTGCTAACGCACAGACATAACTCCAATAACGGTATTTTTGAACTCCAACGTGTAAAACCGTCAAAATCTCGAGGTCGAATTTTACAAGACTTCCATAAATTACGTGTTACGTTGTTTGTCCGCGATGGAGTCCTAAACTAATTAACCGATTTTAATCAAATTTGTACACCGTGTGCAGTTTAATCCAACTTGAAAGATAGGATAGTTTTTATCTCGATAATTAGTCCTCATTTTTTTTACTGCAAATTCAATGTTATATGGCAGTAGTATGAAATTAATACAGCAACGCGTGGCCGGGCAGCTAGTATTACGTATAAGTACGAGAAAGTAAAAAGAGAGTAACTTCACAGTACAAGTTCGTAAAATTTGTACTAGATATTAATCACGACGTGTTACAGTGTTATGTGTTTGTGAAAACACAATAAAATTTCTCGCCTGCCCAAACAATATTGTGCAAATGGAACTATGCCAAGCTCTCGCGTATTTAAGAATGCGAATGGATGAAAAATATTTCACCGGCAGCATAATTCTTGCGTTCCAAAGGTGTTCATTATTGCGTACGCTTAAGGTTCACGTTTCAAAGGCCAATTTGTTATAGTTGTCAGTGCATTTTGCATTTGATGTAAATACGCGACTCGTGCGCGAATCAAGTTCTTTTTTTATTTCATTTGTAGTTAATAAATTAACTTCTGTGAATTATGATGGGTTTGGGGGGAAATGTTGTGGTAAGAAAACGGTTTGAGAAATTATAAAATCCTAATAAGTAGGTGACCCAGCATTGTAGGAACTGAGCATTTGGTTTTTGAAGATTTTCTTGCAAATTCTGTATTTAAGCAAATGAACGTGGAACTAGAAAAAGATCTGTTTTGTTTAAATATACTTTTTGATTTATTGTAGAACTAAACTTAACTAGTCATTATTTTACTTACTTCATTCCTTCAATCATAATAAAAGGTCACTAACAAACTTAAACAGCTCCTTACACCATTGTCTCGGAAAAACGATACCACACAAGTCAATAATCACTGTCGCCTGTACTCAGTACAGCGGTGTCCTTTGCCACCCGACACTGCCGCCTGCGGGTGTACGCGGTCATGGTTCGTTACCCCATTTGCGGGCTTCCAAATTTGAATTATTGCGATCCTCTAGAAATGAGCAGAGTTCTTTATTTGATTTTTTTCTTTACTCACAAAAGGTACGTGATTTGCAAGTTTTGATCTCAAGTCGTCGTAATTATGAGGGTTTTGTTGTTAATAATAATTGAAGATTATAATAGCAGCCGATTTAAAACTATTTAACTGAAAGTTGCAAACGGCTGCATGTTATCACTAGTTGTTTAATTTTTCAACTGCATTAAACTCTAATTCTATATTAAAAGATCTAGCCTTGGCTCTTGTTTTTCCATCAAAAGCAGTGCAAAATTGCAAAAATTGGGTTAAGTACCTAGAACCCAAATTCCACGAAGCGTAGTTTTTAAACAAAAGTTAGAAGAAGAAGTTCCTCAGGACATTCCCCGTGGTATAGACAACTTAACGCGATCAATCACGCTATTGTAGAGACTCATAACCCTGTGCTGCAATATGTCCCAAACATCGAGTAAGGGAGCCATTCTAGAGGTGCAAGCTAAACTCTACGCTGTACCGTACTCGCAAAGTACTGCTTTAATATGTATATTAAAAAAATATTATGTATTTTCATAGGTACCTAATTGGAGTACATTTGTTTTTGATAAATTTTTATCAAACATTATTTACTAACAAACAAAATCCAGAATTCATATAAACTTTTGCCTGTTTACCCACTTATTTTCCTGTTTCGCATTAATTAAAGAAATCCACGTTATGATCCCTTTGCCGGATTTCGTAAATAAAAACTAATGTCAAAGATTATCGCGCCAGACGTGCCAAAAAAAAGATGGCGCCAGCGGTCGCGGGTCAGTCGCTGTGTAACGCCCTTCGGCTGTTAAAGGGCCTCTGAAGAAATCTAATCGCTCCAACCACTAATGAACCGTGGAGACAGCTCCGGGATATCCTGTTTACGATAATTTGTATTTTGTAATTCGAACCGAGTTGCGCTTGCGGTAAATTTTAGATATGTATGTTCATTCATTATAATTTTAATGCCAATTTAATTTGAGTGGGGATTCTCATATCTTTTCCGGCGTCAATAAGCCACAGGAAGCCGCGTAAACAAAGCTACTTCCGCCTTGATTGGTTCAACTTTAATCACCACCAAATTTATGACTATGGACTATGTGTTCGTTTTTTGCAGGCTATTAGAACCGCTGGTTTCGGTTATTACTTCAGTTGCTTCCACTCACCTAGCATTAGGCCAGCATGATGATCACACTCCTCATCTTCCATCACGTCAACATATCGGGATCTCTTGTCTCTCCTTTACTTAACACTCTTGTCACTATTTTGATATATGAGCCATCATCATTTCAGCCGAGAGACCCCCACGGCCTACGTTTGAGCGTAGGCCTCAGAAACTCCAACCCGATCGGTATTACGCTTGCCGCATCCAGCGGCTTCCCGCGACATTTGCCGTCATCAGATCGTTGGTCCACCTTCTGGGATGCCTACAAAAGCTGAGTCTCCTGTTACACGGTCGCCACTCGAGGACCTTTCGACCCCAACGGCCATTGGTCCTCCTCACAATGTGCTCACTGCAACTTAGGGCGATCAGTGTAACTATATCCCTGGGCTTAAGATCCTGTCGTGTTCTGGCTAAGATAGATTCTAGTGTTGGCTAAAGCGTTAATATTTTATTCCGATAAATAAATAGGGGCCTGTGGGCCGCTGGCCGACTCCGGCCTTATAGGCCGCCTCCTCACCGACGGCTGCTCGACCAGGCGCGTCCTCCTGACGAGGACACCGGGAGCAGCCATCGGACCGCACCCGAGGGACTTCGGGCGCGGTCGTAGCCCTGAAAAGGGCCGTTCGGAACTAGCCGTGGTGGGAAAACAAAAACAACTCGACGATGGCATGTGACTTCGAATGCCAAGCGGACACACTTGACATCAAAAGCCACACACCCGCCGAGAAAATTTCCCCACCACGTTACCAGAGTCCGCCACGAGGAGGCTTCCGGATGTGGACCCTATTTTGTATGATGGCCTGGCTACTTGTCCTTTAAGTCATTTTAAACCCAAAACAATTTTATTGTTAATTACTAGTTGAATAATATTCTAAGTATATGGTGTACCTATTCCTTTAAACTAACGCGCAGTTACATGCGCCATGGACACGATTGAACTGATTATGAAATATTCTATGGTGCATAAATTCTTTAAATAAACGCAAATACATTTAAAAATATCTTTGTGTCCCAATATTATGATGGAGTTTTTATACGTGAAATATTTGAAACTATTTCGAGTAGTGTCAGATGAACCAATGCATAATTAGTTCAAAGACACATTTAGATAATTAGCTACAATTCTGGCAAATTGATTCAAGACTAACTCACTTATAGTTCAAATTAAGCCTTAGCTACATATGTTTAAGGGCAAAAATCGTATACAATAAGACATTTTGAAAACTGCTACAATAAGCAAAATGCAACTTTATGATGGTTAATATTGTGTTTATTTTTCTTTGATATTCTTAACTACGAACTAATTCATCAGATGCGTTTTTATATAGTTCCGCGTTTTTTTCTAAAAGCTGTCATATTTATAATTTATTGCCTCATCAATTATCGGCATGCGTATGAAATTTGAATCCCTATACCAAATGCAATGGTCCAAAAGATTCAGGGAATATTTTAGTAATTAAATACTTAGTAATTAAATACTATCTATGTAGGTAATAGTTTTCTGTGCCCTGTATCTTTGGGTGAATAATTTCTATTATTTAACTGAGCCAAAGGTACTTTCTTGATATTAAGACTGCATTAGAAAACAGATAGGTTTTTTCAGAAAAACTATAAAAATATGCAGTACTTACTGATTTTCATCTTTCCACTGATAAATAAAAACACGAGCTATTGTCAAAATAAGCAAAAAGGATTTGATTATCTTTTAATTACTATGAAGATTTAGTGCGGCCGCACATCATAAGAAATTTCTATCAGCAAAATTCTGACGCTCGCCGGAAGGCACTTGCTGCAGACATTTTGTATTAGGTCCACTGTTTTAGGCAAGATTTTTTTCTAGTACAAATTCGGGATGTAATACAAATTGTAGGTAGGTATGCACCGAGGGCTTTCCAGCGAGCGTCAGAATTTTTCTGATAGAATTTTCTTATTACATGCGGCCGCGCTTATCAAAATATAAAATTTAATTTTATTCTTAATTAGGTAAAGACAAGCGCATAACAACTATTCCTTGTGAAACTCACTTTTCTGGTGCGCTAACAAAATCATTATAATTTTAGTACTCGAAACGTTTAACAATCAATGATGAGACTATGTTTGTACGTTTCGAGGGAAAACATGAGGAATACGGAATCTCTGTTCATTTCTGCTTTTTTTATATATGTTATTTAGAAAGCTGAGCTTGCGGCTTGCTACGTGGTAATTAGTCACCGTAACATACAGCTAGTATCACTAACGTGACACTGGGGGCTGTTCAAGGACACATTGACGAAGATCACTCAGAAACAGTGTGTGTTCCATTCACGGATTTAAATCAACGGTTAAATGAAAGCATCACGATGTTATGGCACGCTTATTGGAAGAAGTCTTGTGAAGTAAAAGGGTACGCTTCGATTCAGATTACCCCGCCGCAAAGACCTTGGTACCACAACAGCAAAATTAGGGCTGAGTCGAGGAATTTCACTAAGTGTCTCAACAGACTGAGGTTTGGCCACTGCAGAACACCAGCTCATTTGCCAAGACTACGGATAACTGCGAATTCTGTTTAAAGGAAGTGGGAGATCTTGAACACAATTTATTATGAAATGCCAAAAGTTTAACGTCCAACGTTTAGTTTTCGTTTCCGAGGTACAAAGTGTCAGTGAGGATAATAGTTGTGAAGTACCAATTGTAATATAGTTTATAATTAAAAACAAAAACTGGGGGGCTGCCAACCCAAGGTTCTTCCCCCGTGGAGTTCTATGTGAAAAAGTCTGCAGCAGCATTATTTAGGTTGATTATTACCTAAACCTATTAATGTATGAAGTGATTCAGTCTTAAATTGGGTAATAGTCAGGTAGGTATGCAGCTTGCTGTATAACCTTTAACAGAGTAAGCCGTCCATTATTTTCACAGGAATTTAACCCGTATCACCAATAAAAAAGGTAGTAAATTATATAAAAATCCCATTAAAAATTACGTAATATATTAAATACTTTTGAATGCTCCTACAGTGATAGTTGAATGGGAGTCATTAAAATCAAATCCTGTAACAAATGTTGTGTATTAGCCACACGTGAACTCGGGAACGGTCAGAGGAAAAGCAACTGTACTTCCTCGTAACAAGGTTGTTTAAAATACAATTCAACGCATTCAGTGAGAGTTATTTGTAATAAATTATAGAATAATTCGGATGCAGCAACAAATAAATCCTTAATAAGGTGTCGTTAAACTTTATTATTTAGTAACTGACTCCACTTACTTCTATTGTTGTATTTTTTTTATTCTCTATTTGGTAAACATCTGTTTGACGGTGCGTATACCCTGCGCTTGCAGATAAAACACTTGAGTAGCATTTTGAAAACAGTTATTTTTCTTTTAAGGGAAAGGGGATAAACGAGCAGACGGTTCACCTCATGGTAAGTGAAAGAACTTTCAGAAACTACAAAAAAAATCTAATTTTAATTGATTTTTTCAGGTTTTTATTAAAGAACTCTATAATAAATTCTTTTAAATTAGAACAAATATAACATTAAATGCTGATGAAAAAAAATTTATTCAATACATTTTAAGTAGGCGTTTATAATGTTATTATTAATTTAAAATAATTTCCCAAGAAATTTTAATAAAATATTGATTTCGATTTTATTTTTTGTAGTGTTATAACGTTTCGTTACAATTCTCGCAAAAATTCGTGCTTAGGCCTCAGTTGATGTTAAGACTAAGCGAGCTTTCCTCTCAAGAAGAGCATTAAAATAGAATGGAATACATAGGCTATGATTTGCTTTAAAAGCGTACAAATATTTATGATTATAAATTAATTCACCCGATTAAAAACTAAATTACGTAAAATAATTAACGACATAAACACAGCGCACGAGCCGAGCGAGCGAAGCGAGCGTGCCACGGCAGCGGTCGGCGAGTGCCAGAAGCGATTTTAGGGCGTTTCTCACATTAATATGCATCACAGAAACACAAGAAGGTGTTTAGTAAATTAATCACGTCACGATTAATATTGGACATTTTGCGAAATGGACTTTTTGCAAACTGGACATTCTGCGAAATGGACACTACGAACTGATTATTTTGCGACCAGTGCACATTTTGCAAATTGGACATTCTGCGCCTAAACGTCTGATATATCTGCCTTCCCTGCATATACTGCGCCCTTTGACAATATTTTACACTTTATAGGACAACACACAATGTGCTACTGTATTATGAGACTGGTTATAGCGCTCGCCCGACTCAGGGGCTACGTCTATTTTATTATAAACACCACACAAATATTAAAAACATCTTCAAAATGGCTTCCGTTGATATTAAACGAGCACTTTCATTTTATTACATACTTAAGACTAAAAATTACTGTTTATTTAAATAGTTTGAAATTTTCACAGTTAGAATTAATGTAGGTAATCGTCAATAAATAATTTGTATTAGAACGATATCTGTAAACTTTCTGTAAGCATATTTTTACCGAGAGTTCGTATCGGACATACCATTTTAAAGGAGTTTTATTTCAATTCAAATATTTTTTTTTGGTCAAATGTGAGTATCTTAAAGGTGATAAGTGTTATAATTGTACAGCATATTTACCATTGCTGGCTTGCAAAAGTTACATTCAAAAACGATGACCTACAACAATTACAATATTCAAATAATTAAAGAGAGAGTAAAAACACGCCACGCAAAATTATAATATCAATAGTTTAAATAATCATAAAAAATAATATTTACAAATAAAACATCAATATTAGAAAATCAAAAGATGTCAAGTTACATTATAAAAACAAAATAAAATGATATCAAGTGACATTAAGACGCACATTCAATTGGTTACTATCCAAAAGTAGGTACGTTTTTGGTAAATGTCAAACATTTAATTAACAATCTTTAAATATTCAGAGACAGAATAGGAAAATTTATTGACTAGCTACTTAAACAAATGCTTTTTAAATTGATTGGTAGGCAAGTTTGATATGTCCGATTGTTATATAATACTCTGGCCACCATAGAGTAACAATTTCTTCTACCTATAACCGTCTTTATGTGCGATAGAAGTAGCTTGTTTGGATATCTGGTTCTAAAGTTACATTATATTTATGTATTTTTTTTGTAAATAAATCGAGATTCTGTTTAGGAAAAGTACACGCTTCGTAAATATACATTGAAAAGAAATGTTAGCAGATTTAATTCTTGAAATGACGGCTTGGCATAGTTTTTGTGCGATAAATGCTCTTAATATCCTTACTGAATTTACCCACAGTAGGATCCCGTATCTTAAATTAGAAGCCACATAGCCATGATATGCTTTCATGGAAGTTTGTATATTGGTTAGTTTTGTCAACCTCCAGAGAGTATACCTAAATTTTTTCACAAACGTTGTCAATGTGGGATTTCCACGAGCAGTAATAGAGTGGATTTTGTCTTTAAATTAGTAACTTGTAATAGTGGCGTCATATTAATGCACAATTAACTCCTCAAGAGATTGTTTTTGCCACCTCATCAATAGCCAAAAGTCTTCATATACACTATTTCTTTGCCTTCACTTAAAAAAGAAAATTAAAAAACAATGACATAACCTTTTTATACTTACGCGTCGGCCATTCTTCCTGTACGTCGAAATGCTACTTGTGCTCTAAATCAAAATTGAAAGTAGAAAAAAAATGTGCCCATCCACCATTTTGCAAAGGTAAAACGAATGAATGAAACTGCACACACAATAAAGTTGTCAAGAAACGCACAAAGAAATCAATTTTAAATCATCATGAAATAACATTTAAAATAAAATTTAAACGTAGTATCAAATTGTGAATGAGCATTAGACGCTTCGTCATGACCATTACAGAATTCCAAAACCAACCCTTTGCATGCTGAATGAAACCTACAAAGTCATTAAACGCAAGAAACCTAAAAAATCACTAACAAAAGACGGTAGATTTCACACCGATCACAGACTTGCCGACGCCAGCGCCTAACCACACAAATATCGCCTGTATTAACAATGGACTTAGATATAAAATGCGTTAAAAGAAACGAGACCTAACCCGTTCATTCACGAACTGTGAAATTTGAAATACAATTAATCTTTAATTGTATCATTAGAAGGTCGTATTTACTCGTGTAACATAGCATCACTTCATTTTCTCTCTCTTTAAGTCTCATTTCGATGATAGATGATGGAATTGGAATTATTGATTAATGATAGAACGAAGCGATGAAAAGATAGCTGCTGCATATGTTCTCCGGGTACCAGCTCAGATGTCAGTTCCTTACAATTTTAAGAAGTCATTCATAATATTATTAATGATTTTAGATTGTACGATAATAGATTTAAAGTAGACTATTAGTTGTAGTTTGGTGATAAATAGATTTCCCAATGTGTTTTTGTTAAACGCATGCGCAATTAATATAGTAGATGATTTTGTATTGGTCATTAGTAATCGTTACGTTGTTTTGCTTGTTATATAAAGTTGACTAGTAACTTCCTATTGCAAAATATAATAAATTTCACATAACGCCTATTTCAATCTATATTTTATCATAGTTAATAATCATTGTTGTGGAAATAACTAGGAACAGATTACATGAAGTTGTACATAATGTCGGCGGATGTGTTCGCGGAATGTTATAATTTGCATGTCCTCAGGGCTAGAAAAGATATATTATCATAATCATAACAGACAGAGAGAAATCATAACAGACCGTACAATTCTTAGCAATAGACCAGACATCACACTTACCTTAAAACCTACAAAAACCACATACTTTACAGACCTACAGCTATCTGTATCGAACACTCTTAACCTAACAGAAACATTCAGAAAATAAGTACATCCCATTAGCAGATAAAATCAAACAAAGGTGGCCAAGATATAGCATCCAAAAGTACCTCATTAAAAACTCTTGGGCTTCACGAAAAAACCTACAAAAATCAATAGTTATCGACACCTGCTCTATAGTACGCCACTTTTTAAACCCTTCTTCGCCTATCTTACAAGACATTCAGACTTAGGAAACCAATAATACAACTCAAGAACCAATTATTTTACACTACTATCTAACATGGTATACTTGGCATTAGTGTGGCATTAGCCCGTATCCTATCATTAAAACCAACAGCCAATTATTGAGATAAAAATACATAGAAAATAATAATAATAAATTATTTAATTTCTCTCCACAAACATAGACATATACAAAATACCATTAGGTACAGTTTTATTATACATCTCAGTCTGCGGGAGACTGAGGCGTTAGTACGAGTTTGTTAGTTTTCGAGCTCGATCAAACGTATCGTCTCTTTTCATACATTGCCCACTAGCGCCCCTAGCGTAAACTGTCAGAAACAGTGGACAATGTATGAAGAAAGACGATACGTTTGATCGTGCTCGAAAACTATCAAAACTCATACTAAGGCCTCTGGAGTCTAAACTTGACAGTTTTCTACCTGTATTTCAGAAATCCGTGAACTCAATCAAGAGATTTGGTTCTTGTTACTTTCTCGTATACGTAGTATAGAGGAAGTCTTGTAATCGTCAAAAAATTCGACCTCGAGATTTTGACGGATTTACACGTTTTGGACCTCCCTGAGTCCAAAAATACTGTTTTTGGAATTATGTCTGGGTGTGTGTATGTGCGTTAGGACGATAACTCGAGTATGCTTTAACTTATTGCAACCAAATTTAACATGCATTTGTATGACATCAAAATATATGGTTTCTATCAACTTTTGAGTCGTTTCCGGTATACGAGAAAGTCAAGGGGAGACCACTCCCGATTTTGTTGCTTATTGTTTAGCCATTGATATGTAGAAAGAAATTACATGATTTAAAAGAAATGGTTTTATTTTCTTGAAATAGTTGTTTAAGATTCTTAGTTATATTAGTTAGTTAAGCAAAATATACTATAAACAACTAAAAAAAATTATCGTAATTTTTCTAAAAGTCTCCAAGTTTGTACTTCAGTCGTTAGGTATATACAGATAAATTCAAAGAATAAGTACATATTTAATCATAACTTATGAGTACAGTTTTCATTTAGAAACGATTTGTGTTTCATAAAAGTTGTATTAGAATTATGATTTTGATATTTTAATTCCTCTCTACAAAAACAGTTCCTCAGTGTTATTATTAAAGTCATTAATCACACCCCTAATCCAAAAATCACGCTGAAACCAAAACCAATTTACACAAAACGGAAATTAAGAACAACGAGTCCCCTACACTATAATATGACGTGAGTTTATGACAAATACATTAATGAATTCAGATGGGAAAAGTGGCCCCTATATTGGAGCTGGACCCGTTAAGCGAAGTTAAGCCATTTAGCTTATCTTTAAGCTAGGACGGTTTAGTGCAAATTTGAATCAGTTACATTAAGCAGCAGTTGCAGGGTTAATATTGAAAATTTTATTTAATTTTATTTTTGTACCTATTATAAAATGAATTGCCGTCACACGGCAAGTGACATTTGAAGCATTAAAATCATTTGCCGTCTGAAGCGCGTGACACTTTAGGGGAGTACAGAAAAATATATCCATACATTCTTCTTAAGAGGAGGGCAATTGCGCTGCGGTCCTGTGTTCTTCGTAATGATTACGCAGGTTAAGTTACCAATTGCACGGTCGGCACTCGGGTGATGATCAAAAAATTTTTCAACTAGATTTACCTACATGCATCTAAATCATCAGCAAACACAACACCACACACGGAGTTTCTTCTCTCCAGGTTAGGAAAAAGTAGAAGAATATTTTTGGTCATATCTACCAATAAAAATATTTTCAATTTTAAATAATTGCCAATAATGCATAAACCCATCCACATCTCCCTCCCATTGCATCCCCTCGCAGTGATATAGAAAAATATCAAATTTAATACCGACTAAACGCATTTCGCCGGGAGCCGAATCAGCAACCGACACTTTATTAAAATATGGCCGCAACATATATTTACATATGGTTTCTTGTTACAATAACGACGCGGAGTTTTATTTGCTCGGTGATTTGAAATTTATGACAAGGAAATGGTATAGCATGATGTAATTTTCTATAAATCACATGCCTTTGATAATTAATGTCGCAGGAAACATTCGCTTCACATCCGCAAGAACTAACTACGTTAAGAATATGTTTGTAAAGCGTGCTTGTAGACTTTATAACGAAATTGTAAACTTGTTGAATATAGATATATTTTGTTGTACAATAAACTCGATAAAAAAAGCTTTCGCCACATAAATCGATATAGTGAAATTAGTATTACAATAATATGACTGTACTTATCTTATAATTTGTTTATGAAGGATAGTTAAAGTAGCATATTACGTGGTACTGTAAATAATTTATACAATTAGTCTCCAGTCCAGTCTGTATGAAATCAGTAATAATTCGGAACTTAGCTCATACATGTGTGTCTGGCTGTATTTAAGATAACTAAGGAAACTATAGGTCTGTTTATAAAAAGTAATTTTAAAAAAGATATATATGGTATGACTGCTTGTTTCTAATAAATAAAAAATGAACAAAAATGCACAGTTGCATTTTTATGGTGAAATGTCACTGAAAATAAATATTAATAAATAAAAATTTGTCTATTCGATATTTTCGACGAGGTAAAGCACAGCGGACTAGCATTCGAACCTTACAGAACACCACAGTCAAATAACACTACATTTTTGGTGGTGTTGTGTTTCTGGCGGTGAGTAAGGTTGCCAGAGTTCCACGGGTAGACACAGGTACTACAGTTGACATCCCACAAGTGTCACATCAATGTTCCTACCGTCCATAGACTACGGTGATTGCATACCACCAGGCAGGCAGTATGCTTGTTTGCATACCAAATAACATTTAAAAAAAACTAGACATCATATTTCCAAGTCATCAGGAAATGACCCGTTAAAAGTTTTTGAATTACTCGCTCCATTATTAAAAGTAAGTACCTAATTTTAATTATAAAAAAACAAATCTTCTTTAAAGACAGCGTCGGTGGCGTACTGCGTAAGGGCGTTGTCTCCCGGGAGGCACCGGTTCGAACCCCGTACGTTTAATCGACGCTTTTACGGTGAAGGAAAACATCGCGAGGAAACCTGCACACACCTATGAAGAATTTCTTAGGTTGTGTGTAAAGTCGGCCAACCCGCACTTGGCTAGCGTGGTTGACTAAGGCCTAATGCGGTGTTGCTCCCCTCGGTAGGGATATTATATGAGCTGTTGACGAAAATCTTCAAAAGTCAATACTAGAAAAACATGACTGTGTGAAAATAGTATATACATGAAGCAGCATTAAATGATCTATAGTAGTCATATAACAGGCAAAGTTCTGACTCACTGTCTGACTGATCAACGCCCAGCCCATACCCTTGGACCTAGATAGTTGAAATTTTGCACAGAGGTTTCTTTTATGCCGTAGGCAAGGAAGAAGGCCGGATTTTTCGAAATTCAACAATTCGATTTTCCGAAACCCCGAAGGGGGTGAAATAGGGGATGAAAGTTTGTATGGGAAGTCCGTAATTTTTGTAGTGAAATCCATACTAATTGGTAAATGGCCTTTCCGTTAAAAAAAAGAATGGAGTAATTTAGGATTTCTCGAAATTCAACCCCTAAAGGTATGAAATAGGAGATGAAAGTTTGTGTAGAAAATACATCATTTTATAGTAAAATACGTTACAATTAGTATATAGCATATCGGCAAAAATCAAGAATGATGTATGTTACGATTATTTGAATTTAAACCCCCACGGGGACGAAGTCGCGAGCAAAAGCTAGTTTAAAATAAAAATGACAAATCATATCGCTTCAAACTCAAACCACTCGACCGTTTAAAAATCACTTCACCGAACATAAGTTCAGCGGCGCCCCTCGATTTAAACGAATTACATCCATTAAGGGCCACTTATCCCTGTTAAAGCGTTACAGTAACCCCAATGTATGTACCCTGCACACTGATTCGGAAAGAACCTACGGGATGTGAAATGTATAGCGAATGATTCGACAATTATGTGTCGCTAAAGATTTTATTGAAACCTATTTATATGGGCAGGTCAATCATGATTCAAATATATTTTTATTTGAGTTACGTCATTAAAATGAGAAGGCTATTCCTTGTATGTGTTGTCAATAGCAAAAGTAGGATGTGTAAAATAGAAGGAATTAAGGAAGGAAGGAAATGCCTTTTGTTCAGGTTTTTCATTTCTTTTTACTTTCTCGTACGTAGTATAGAGGAAGTCTTGTAATCGTAAAAAAAATCGACTTCGAGGTTTTGACGTAAATCCGTCAAAATCTCGAGGTCGAATTTTTTTACGATTACAAGACGTTTTGGACCTCCCTGAGTCCAAAAATATTTTTACTTTCTCGTATACGTAGTATAGAGGAAGTCTTGTAATCGTAAAAAAATGTGTGCGTGTACTAGTGTACACACGTAAGAAGTGAAACTTCTTTATGGCCTTACATAGACATGAATACAAAACAAGAAGGCGCGTAACGGAAAAATGTGACGGTAATTTTTTTTCCAACGCCGATAAAGAAGTTTCACTTCAAAAATCCGACCTCGACATTTTGACGGATTTACACATTTTGGACCTCCCTGAGTCCAAAAGTATTTTTTTTTAATTATGTCTGTGTGTGTGTCTGTAGGTATTTCTGTATGCCTGTGTGTCTGTGCGTTAGCACGATAACTCGAGTATGCTTTAACTTATTGCAACCAAATTTAATATGCATGTATAACATTAAAATATATGGTTTCTATCAACTTTTGAGTCGTCGATCACGAAAGTTAAGCAACCAAGTGCGTGGTCGGTACTCGGATGGGTGACCAAAATTTAATATGCATGTATGACATCAAAATATAAGGTTTCTATCAACCTTTGAGTCGTTTCCGGTATACGAGAAAGTCAAGGGGAGATCACTCCCGATTTTTTCTTATGTTGGCGCTACTGATCACAGAGCTGCAATTTTTGGCAATCCTCCGAAGGAATAAATACAATTTTTGATATCAGTGTCTGTTTTATTCTATATTTTAAGTTAAACACTGGATATTTATAATAATTAAGTTTATTCAAGCTCGAGCACACACACATTACATTGAGTCATAAATCAAGAAGAACCACAGACTATCAATGACACAGAGTAGTGTATAACACAGTCACAGATAATAAGTACAGTTACAGAACACCTCCCCCTTACAAATCAAGGCGGTTTAAAGGTTTAACATATCTCCCTGAACGGGTCTGATACAAAGTTGAGTTCTGATTTCCTGACTGAATATTAACATAATTATTATCCTTACCAATATCAGATACAGGGTTACTTATATTTAATTCGTTATCATGTTCAAGTATTTTATGAGAATAATGTTTGACATCGGTACCAGATTTATTCAAATGATTTGTATTTCTTCTTAGTAATCTAGAGTTGTTACTATCACTAGATATTAAATATGACCTGGGTTCTTTACATTTTTTAACAATTTTCCCTTTCCTCCAATAGTTATCATTTCCAGTTCTATAAACTATATCATCCCCTATCTTGTAATCTATTGTTTTCCTCCTTGCCCTTCTATCATAAAATTTTTTAGTTATAGATTTTTGAACATTTAATAATTTATATGCATTCTTTTCAATTTTAGGTTCTAAAGCTGCTAATGAACAAGGTATATTAGTTCTAAGGATTCTACTGTGCAAAATTTGAGCTGGCGATATCTTTAGTCCCGAGATTGGTGTATTATTATGATGTAGCAAAGATTCTCTATAATCCACTTTATCTTCAAGAGACTTCTTTAATATGTTTTTACTAATGCTTACAGCCTTCTCAGCTAGACCATTACTTCTGTGATAATGTGGACTACAGGTTACAATTTGCATTTCTTTAGATTTGTAATATTGCTTACATTCATAAGACAAAAATGGATTATTATCTGCTACAATCAACATAGGATATCCAAATCTACTAAATACTTCCTGCATACTATTGATTACACATTTAGAAGTTTTGTTTTGAAGTGGCAAAATTTCTAACCAATGAGATAAGTAATCTATAATGACTAAATAGGCATTACCTGCAAATTCAAGAATATCTGTACCTACTTTACTAAATCTTTGTTTTGGAATGTCATGAGGTAACATGTTTTCACTTTGATTATGTGGTCTGTATTTCTCACATGTTCTACAATTAACAATGTACTTATAGATATCATCTGACATATTAGGCCAATAAAATAATTGTCTTGCTTTATTTATACATCTGCTTATGCCTGGATGCCCTTGATGAACTATTCTTAATACATACAGTTGCAAAGATTTAGGAACTATTAATTTATTGTCAATAAAAACTAACCCTGACTCTACATAAATACCATCTCTTAATTTATGATATGGTTTACAATTTAAAGAAATTTTGTTTATATTAGGCCAGCCAGTATAATAATATTTAGAAATTTCAGACAACACAGGATCCTTGCTGGTTTCTAAACGAAATTCAGCTTTCCTTTCAGGAGTCATTGGCATGTGAACAGATACAGAATGAACCATTTCTAACATTTCATAATCTTTCTCAGTTTCAGGACGACAATTTCTGGACAACATGTCTGCAAAATGAATTAATTTACCGGGTATATAATTTAACTTTAATTGATAGTTTAACAATTTTATTCTAAGTCGTCTAAGACGTGGAGAACCAACTTGACTGATGGGTTTATCCATTATAGGTAAAAGTGGTTTGTGATCAGTCTGCACAATAACATTTTTATGACCATAAACATATTTGTGAAATTTTTGAGTTCCATAATAAATTGCCAACAACTCTTTTTCTGTTTGACTATAATTAACTTCACTACTATTCATGGTTCTTGAAACACAAGCTACTAATCTCATTGAATTATTGTCATCTTTTTGGAATAAACAACAGCCTACACCATATTGAGAGGCATCACATTGCAATACAATTTCTTTATTTGAACTAAATGGACACAATACAGGGGCATCAGAAATTTTTAATTTTATGTCATTAAATAACTTATCATGGTGTGGTAACCACTGATATTCACAATCTTTCTTTAGCAATTTACACAATGGTGACATTAATTCTGCCATCTCTGGGAC
The DNA here is from genome assembly GCA_955850985.1 of Elophila nymphaeata. Lineage (NCBI taxonomy): Eukaryota > Metazoa > Arthropoda > Insecta > Lepidoptera > Crambidae > Elophila > Elophila nymphaeata. The sequence goes on along the minus strand of OY039089.1, from coordinate 9,855,749 downwards.
ATATCGTCTAACATAATTTAGAGACCCTATAATTCGCTGAAGTTCTATCTTATTAACTGGTGCTTTTAATTTCAACAATGATTCTACTCTGTCTTTATCTACTGTCATACCTTGCCCATTAAAAATTTGACCTACATACCTTACTTCCTTTTGTTTATACTGTAACTTGTCTTTATTAAAAACAGCTTTAATTTCTTTTGCTTTACAAATAACTCTTTTTACAGCCTCATCATGTTCCTCCTCAGTACTCCCCATCACCAGTACATCATCAAACCAGGAAATAACGTTTGGTATTTGCCCGAAGTAGAATTCTACTTGATCTTGAAAAACATCTGGGGAATTTGACAAACCGTACGGTAAAACTAAATAACGGTATACACCAAAGGGTGTGGCAAAACAACATTTCCACGATGCACTCTCAGTGAGTGAAACATGATGAAAAGCTTCAGATAAATCAAAAACTGAAAACACTTTCTTTCCCCTTAACTTAGTAGCAATTTCATCAACTGTCAAAATATCTTTAGGTTTCCTTATAATATATTTATTGAGGTCAGATGGGTCTAAGCATAGTCTTATTTTACCATTGGCCTTTTCAACAATAACAATTCTATTGATACAAGCTTCTGAGCTAATTTCATCAACCTTTTGTAACGCACCCCTCTTAATCAATCTATCCAGTTCTGCTTTGAACCCATCTCTCAAACTAAATGGTATTTTAGATGCAGCATGACAAATGGGCTTATGTGGCAAAGTTGGAATATCACAAACACGAGGAAACTTACCATGACCACTAAATATGTCCATATTTTCATTCACAAGTTTATTCTTGGCATCACTAACAATCGTAGTATTATTGACATTTAAAATTCTGGAAATCAAATTTAATTTTAAACAACCTGGTAAGCCTAACAGCATACATTCTTTTTCTATAATCATAAAATTTTCATAACATTCTCTATTTCCATAACAACATTTTAAATTTACCATACCAATAGGTTTAATTTTAGTTCCTTCGAATCCTTCTAAATTAGTTTTTACTTTTAACAATTTTAAATTACAATTCAAACTTTTAAACAATTTTAGACCCATAACACTTACATCCGCACCTGTATCCAGACGACACTTAATATTCTTTTCCTCTATACATATATTTTCCATCCAGTTACTTTTGTCATTAATTAGCTTCACATTGTTGCATAAAATGGATGAATTACTGTTGTCATCACTTGCACTGTCATTTTCTTGTACATTGGCTATTTTTACTGTACATGCAATTGCAAAGTGGTTTAACAAGCCACATCTTTTACATTTCTGACCATAAGCTGGACACTCTCTCTTGCCATGTCTTCTTTGACATCTTTTACAGTCAAAGATATCACTTTTCATCTTTTCAAAATTTCTTTTCACCATATTTCTATTTTTCTCTGGATTATACCTATGGGAACTATTTTTTATATTATATATTTCCGTTTTGGGGTTCATTACCTCTACTTGGAGCTTACTTTGCTCGCTGGTCCTACAAAAATCAGCAGCTTTGAACAGCGTCAAGTTATCAAACCGTAACAATGCTTCCTGTAACGACTTGTCCAGCACTCCCTGTACAATTTTGTCTCGTAATAAATTATCCTCAATACAATTTACATCAGCTTGGTAGTTACATGATGCTAAAAGTTGTTTAACATCAGTGAAAAAATTATCAAACGATTCTCCCGGTTGTTGTTTGCGTTCATTGAATTTAAATCGTTCAAACACCGGGTTAATTCTAGGGCTAACATAATGTTCAATGGCGGCCATTACTTTCCCATAGTCACTGGCGTCCTTAGCCGAAATAGGTAGTGTTAAAATTACTCTTGTGGACTCCATGCCCAACATATTTCTTAAAAGCGATAGTTTTATTTTGTCGCTAGCTTGTTCTTGGCCTATGCCAACCAAATAATCTTCAAAAGATAATTTCCACAGACGCCATTCTGTACCGGCATTTGCAGCTCGGACATCAAAATTAGGTGGGAGTTTTACCTGACCTTCCATGATTGCTCCAATTCGTTTCCTTTACGACTGCGCCATGTTTTATTCTATATTTTAAGTTAAACACTGGATATTTATAATAATTAAGTTTATTCAAGCTCGAGCACACACACATTACATTGAGTCATAAATCAAGAAGAACCACAGACTATCAATGACACAGAGTAGTGTATAACACAGTCACAGATAATAAGTACAGTTACAGAACAGTGTCGTCGTCCGATTGTGTTTTTTTAATGATCTTGCGGAGTAGACTGTTTGTGGGAGAGTTTATGTCATATACATCTTGGTACATATCTGTGTGACCGTTAGGTTCAAGCAGATCTCTGCATCTTCTATCACTTGTATTATCGCTTGGGAGTGTTCTGAGGACTTGTTCGGACTTATTACCGCTGCATTCCACCATCGTTCCTCGCGACGTCAAATCCATCCCAGCAGTCTGGATGCTTGGTTGTCTACTCTCTACCGCGAACCACAAGACTGTGGAACCAACTGTCGCCAGCGGTGTTCCCGAACCGATACGACCTCGAAATCTCCAAAAAAAGAGCGTATTCCTTCCTTAAAGGCCGGCGACGCATTTGCGATTCCTCTGGTGTTGCAAATGTCCATGGGCGGCGGTGATAACTTACCATCAGGTGAGCCGTCTGCTCGTTTGTTCCCTTTTCCATAAAAATAGATCTCGATCGGACCCAGATCAATGATATACGCTTACTCGTAAAGGGAATTCCTAGTTGATAAGCATTTGATAAGTGTGCTGCGTGCTTAACGGACTTAAAAAGAAACTCGATTGAACTCGAACTATCGAACCATTTGAATTTGAATTTAAACGCCCGGGGTTTAAAACCGTTAGCTGAACCCAAAGACTAGTACTCCGTGGGTGAACCCTCCTCTTTAATATTATTTCTGTGGTGAACCCCTAGACCACGGAGATGGTTACATGTGTTATACTCAATCATTTATTGCAATCCATTATGTTACAAGCAATATAAGGTCTTAAAGCTAGGCAGACATCATTATGAACCCTGTCGGGCACAGCAAAACATATTATAATTATATCTGAAGGCATTTAGGAAATTATGTTTAGATACTATACATGAATAAATAATCTAGAATTTTAACAATAATAAATCCTTTTCAAATTAAATCTATTAAATTAATTCTATCTATTAAGTCATGTTATTCTGGTAGATTAGTACCTACAAAGTAAAGGATTTTTCCATGATAAATAAATTAGCTTACTTCAAAATCAAAAAGTAAGTAAGTAAGTACATAAGTATAATGAAAATTATTGAAGTCCCCAATATTTCGTGTTAGGCAACGTTATCACTCTAATAACAAAATGTTTAATTAGTGATTCGAATAAAGTTTTTATTGCCACTGGTGTCGATAAGTAGTCGTTAAGTTTTTATTACATTGTTCAATATATCAATCATCGATATTACAGTCTAATAATGAAGAGACATTAAAACTACGGACGTCGCGTCTTAGACCTTCGCAACCGCAGACATTCGGATATCCGAAATCAAAATATAATCGGAACACTAATTGAATCCTTGTTATGATACTAAATCTTTTTTTTTACACCGTTGTGGTGGAGTGGTCGGTATAGCTGCCTACACATCAAGCGGTCCGGGTTCTAATCCTGGGAGCGGCAAATATTTGTGTGACGAACACGAGTATTTGTTTGTGAGTCATGGTTTGTTTCACTGTGTTTACATCTGAGGAGAACTGTGATGACTTTGTTTGGCTAGTCATGTATTCAGATAAATGCGAGAAGAAAAAATCAAGGCTGTACCTATGTTCACAACCTCATTAAACACAAAAATGTCTTGGAAGTCAGAAACTACTAAAAAAAACTTTAAAAAATCATAACTTGAAAACTACAAAAAATCGTAGAACATAGGGGTTATTCGGGATTGTCTAGGGCTACTCTATCTCTGGGCTTCAGCTTTACCCTGTTTTTTGGGGCATCCTGTATAATTATTATTAAAATATCTAAAATTATTATGTACCTATATTAAAAATATCCGTCGTCTAGTATTCATAACACAAGTTCTTAATGATACTTACTTTGGGCTAAAATTGGTGTCAACTTGGAAATATAAAATAATTATTATTTATTTACTTCTATAATTATTTAGGTATTGCACACGGCAATTGCAAAAATAGGAAAAGTAACAAATTATAAATATGTACTTAGTACAAAAGGTATTTCTAATAGAAATTTCTCCCAAACCACCTGTGATATTAAACATGCCGAGAAACGTGGATGCCGCGTGTACTTGGCTACTAATAAAATAAATAGGTATACTTATAAAATATAGATAGATAAATGTTTCGTAGGTACTGATATGCTGGGGTCCACGTCCGGAAGCCTCCTCGTGGCGGACCCTGGTAACGTGATAGGGAAACTTTCTCGGCGGGTGTGTGGCTTCTGATGTCAAGTGTGTCCGCTTGGCATTTGAAGTCACATGCCATCGTCTAGTTGATTTTGTTTTCCCACAACAGTTAGTTCCGGACGGCCCTTTTCAAGGCAACGACTTTGCCCTCTGTCCCCCGCGTGCGGTCCGATGGCTGCTCCCGGTGTCCTCGTCAGGAGGACGTGCCAGGTCGAGCAGCCGTTGGTGAGGAGGCGGCCTATAAGGCCGGCGTCGGCCAGCGGCCCACGGGGCTGGCGTTAGTCGGTAGCCCCTGTGGGCTGCTGGCCACCAATTGGTGCACAAGGAGTGCCTAGATGGGAGGCGTTGGAACGGTCTCGGTGTAGTTGCGCTCACGTGCGCAGATCCTGAGCCGTCCCGCAATAGCGCACTGTAGGTCAGGCCGGGGAGGATGTTTAGTGGGTATGGAGGGAACGCCTTTACCTCGAGTCCCACTTATCCCCTGCGGTTGGCACCACCCCGCAGGGACATTGAGTAAATGCATTTGACCTCCGATGAATTTTCTGATCCGAGAAAGTTTCCATACATCTATTAGTAGAAGTTACTAATAGATGTATGGAAACACCAATTGGTGGCCAGCAGCCCACAGGGGCTACCGACTAACGCCAGCCCCGTGGGCCGCTGGCCGACGCCGGCCTTATAGGCCGCCTCCTCACCAACGGCTGCTCGACCTGGCACGTCCTCCTGACGAGGACACCGGGAGCAGCCATTGGACCGCACGCGGGGGACAGAGGGCAAGGTCGTTGCCTTGAAAAGGGCCGTCCGGAACTAACTGTTGTGGGAAAACAAAATCAACTAGACGATGGCATGTGACTTCAAATGCCAAGCGGACACACTTGACATCAGAAGCCACACACCCGCCGAGAAAGTTTCCCTATCACGTTACCAGGGTCCGCCACGAGGAGGCTTCCGGACGTGGACCCCAGCATATCAGTACCTACGAAACATTTATCTATCTATATTTTATAAGTATACCTATTTATTTTATTAGTAGCCAAGTACACGCGGCATCCACGTTTCTCGGCATGTTTAATATCACAGGTGGTTTGGGAGAAATTTCTATTAGAAATACCTTTTGTACTAAGTACATATTTATAATTAACTATAATTAACAAAAAATGCCTACGTCGTGGTTTGTGTGCAGTTGCATTAAGCACGAGGAGTAATATCTCTACCATTAATAAAAAAAAACTCGGCAAAATCACTATTCCACGTGGACGAAGTCACGGGTAAAAGCTAGTATGTTTATTAACATGAGCTAGCATGTGATTTGACGAAGCTTTTACCTCCTCGCAAAGTCAAAAGAAAGAGAACTTTCACGATTTATTTTTGTTCTCGTGGGTTCAATTAATATTGTGATGCAGTTCAAATGCGGTTGGTTCAATTGCCTTACTGCACATCAACCATGCAGTTAGCTTGAAGTGTGCAGTTGTTAGAACTGCACGCTAAAATGCATTCTAGAGCCATAAGATTAAGAGCTACAAAAACATTTGTCACAACATAATTATTTTCTCGTATACTTAGTATAGAGGAAGTCTTGTACTGTGTTCTGTGCTTGTAATCACCTTGTTATCGTCAAAAAATTCGACCTCGAGATTTTGACGGATTTACACGTTTTGGACCTCCCTGAGTCCAAAAAACCCGTTTTTGGAACTATTTCTGTGTGTCTGTGCGTCTGCACGATAACTCGAGTATGCTTTAACTTATTGCAACCAAATTTAACATGCATATATGGCACATAAATATAAGGCTTCTATCAACTTTTGAGTCGTCGATCACGAAAGTTAAGCAACCAAGTGCGCGGACGGTACTCGGATGGGTGACCAAAATTTAACATGCATGTATGACATCAAAATATAAGCTTTCTATCAATTTTTGATTTGTTTCTAGTATACGAGAAAATCAAGGGGAGACCACTCCCAATTTTTTTGATATTGTTTTGATGCAGGAGCATTCGACAATTGCTTGAAAATATTGACGTTAAGCCATTCCCCGTATATTTCCTGTTTTTATACTGGCTGCTCTAATTATACATCTTCGGTACTTAATTATTACGACGAAATTGCACAAAAAAACTCATTCTGAACAAACAGGATAAATATGCTAATTATCATAATTTTACAATAGCGATTAGTTTTATTGTTACCGTTAAGACCGATTTTCATAGAGCCGTGTCGGAAGCGGCTACTAAGCGTGCTTTCGGAACTGAACGATGTAGCGAAGCGGAGTGCAAAGAAACGACCAACTGTAAAGTAAGATTGAAAAAAAAATGCCTCAGAAAACACACATATTATAAAACGAAAAGAGCTAATCTGCTCTTTTCGTATGAGAAAAGAGCTGATTAGCTCTATTCTTCTCTCAAATATTCATATGAGAAAAAGTAGCATCTAGTTATGAAAAATACAATCGTATTTTTCATAACTAGATGCTACTTTTTCTCATATGAATATTTAAATAACAAAATTATTTAATCTAGCATTTCAGTCATGTATTTTTCTTATTTTACTAAGACCTATTTTAAAAAAATATTCTCTAATATACCTATAGTCTAGTTTCAAACGTATTATGTTTTCAATACACTATTATTATTAATGCATCCTGATCTTTCAAATATCGGTAAAAGTTATCGCTCCCAGTGTAGGGACTGCAAAAGATCTCCAAGGGGCACCCACCGATGGCACAGCACGGCACGACGCGGCAGTCGCGGCACTGTGCGGCACGGCTCGTCACGTCGCGGCACGGCGTGGCACGTCGCGGCAGGCCACCGTATGGCGCGGTATAACACGCTTAGGGCGGCATGCTGCAGCGTGTCAAAGAATGCCGAAGGATACCGCGGCACGCCGCGGAACATTTCGACCTATTCGTGTAAAATAATAGAATGTCAGTGCTTATTTTATTTAAATAAGGTCGAAAATTATTTGCTAATCACAAATCCCTTGCCATGCAGTGACATGCCGAGCCTTCGTGCGTCGGTGGGCGCAGGCCCAGCTGATTTTAAAACCGGCTGGTTTTACTAATCATAGGCGCTGACAGATTAATGTGTATGTATTTAGTTACATACTAGTCACTTGGGGTATATAAATATAAAACAAAGTCCCACATCATGTAACTAAACTTCCACTTAATACATTTAAATGCATACTATAAAGTGCAGAAATACATTGAAGATTCAACAATATGCGATCATGAACTTCGCGTGTTCGCACTGCTGAGTACGCTGCGTCGATGAAGAAAATGACAATCATAAAAAATCAAGCCATCGAATTTGAAACAAAGTATTTTATACACATCGACACCCGCGACGATTATGGTTGTAACATAACATTAGCTCACTCGACTTTTCAGAATAAACAAATAAGTTTAAGCATGAATAATTACAGCCACAAAACTATCACTTTTTTAGTTAAATTGTTTCATCATACCAGCCGAGAGACGTCCACTGTTGGAGATAAGCCTTTTTTTTTTTTTTTTTTTTTTGTTGTCGCTGGGTAAAAAATGCATTACGCATGCCCTCCCGTCGGGGGACGGGAGGGGTATGTGGGACTCCCCGGGGCTGAACCCCGGGTCTACCCACTAAAACAACCCAGCGGCACTCCCTCTTCGCCATAAATAGTGGAGGATTGGGAAACCGGCAGAGCCCTTACTTCCAATCCCCACTGGCGATTGCCCGCACACGCGGCGGGCCCCTCACGCCTCCGCCCCTCTATCGGGGAGGGGCCAGGGAGTGACCGTGAGTGCTCGGTCACCCCCTACGACGGGGTGATGAGCAGTGCAACAACCCCCAACAAACGGTCCTGCGCTGCCCACATCCAGCGGCTTCCCGCGACCTTTACCTGATCGTCAGTTCACCTTGTGGGGGGCCTACCAACTCTGCGCCTCCCGGTACGCGGCCGCCATTCAAGAACCTTTTAATATGCCCTGCCCACTGCCAGTTAATTTTATAATTATTTCGTAATTATAATTATTTACTGAACTTTAAATATTTATTTTTATGTGGGTGTCGAAATTTAAGCTTTAAAATCAAATAACCATATTTAAATATTTTTTCAAAGCATAACGCCAAACGTTAAACCTCGCCTTTAGCAGTAATCCCGAACCAATTAAACTTTATCATACACCCCACGTTTCCTCACTCAGCTACTCACTAATTAGGTCTAGTAAAGACTATAAAATCAGTTAAAATAACAACGAAACAAATAAAACTTTTATGTCATTCAAATTGCATCATTAGCACTTTTTCCATTTGATAGTATACAAAACAAAATAATTATCATATTTTTTTATTGCCGTCGTAATCAATGTGTAAGGTTATAAAAATAAATTGTTTTAATAAACTACGTACTATTTGAACTTCACAGAGAGAAGCCTTGGTAATGTGAGTACCGATCCATCGTAAGAAGCCTTTCTTCAATTCAATTGTAAAGCCTGTACTTTGCTGATGTATTCTGAAACTTCTATGAAAGTTAAAACCTTGTCCAGAAGAGCGAATTCGCCGCGAATTTTTAAGCGCGAACACATACTGAGTCTCAACGCGCGAATTTAAACTCGCGCGAAGCTTGTGGACGCAATGTATATTGAGCCCCAGGGCAGCAATTCTCATGCCTTCGAAACAGTCGAGTTCGAGATAAATCTCGAATTCGAACTTTAATCGAGTTTTAAGAACTTTGAATTATTCTGAAGGGAAGTCACTCGAATTGCTTCGAGTAGTTGGTAGCGGTAGAGACAGATTTCGGAAAAACATCTCGATTTACAAGATTTTATGGCCGAAAAAGGATTCGAAGAGTAAACTCGAATTCGAGAGTATTTCGAAGGAAACGAGAATTGCGTCCCAGTACCTCGCCAACGCACGTTGTGTTCGCGCGCAGAGATTCGTTGCGAATTCGCTCTTCTGGACAAGGTCTTATCTGAATTTACATTGCGGATTTAGTAGAAGCCCTAAAATGAGTTTTATGTTGTTTTTTTACAATTTCATATGTAGGTAAGCGTCAAGTATAAGAACGCTTGCAGTAATTTGTCGGAGTGTCGAGCCAAAAGCAATTTTACGCCAATGCTAATGTTTTGCAAACTATGTAAATGCGATATGAAACTACTTGAAAGAGCTATAATTATCAAGATTTTGCGCGTTACCGCTTAAATTTATGGCATTCTAAATATCTAAATAATATCCCAAAGCGTTAAAATATAACAGGAAAAAAAACAAAATGATGTCTATTCTAATTTCGAATAATAGAGACGCACTCGCGCCGCTCAGACCATATCGCACAGGCGACGCCGACGAATGATTGTTTAATGTACCAGAAGTGAGCAAATTCGTTTTTAAACGGCTATCAGCCGGTCATTAAAACCGGGAACGATGCGTATTCTGAACGCACTCTATGATATGCCATTTTGTTGTGTAGGGTGACTATGAGTTTGCGCTTTTCGAAATACTTGTATCTTTTTTTACTGTGTAAGTAGTATTTCTTAATGTCGCTTAGATTTATTTAGGTTTGGTTTCCCGCGAACTTAATTAGATCGTCGGTCCGCCTTGTGGCAGCCTACCAATGATGCGTCTCCCGGTACGTGGTCGCCACTCGAAGACCTTTCCGCCCCAACAGCCGTCAGTCCTCCTCGTAATATGCCCTGCCCACTGCCACTTAACGTTCGCAATTCTTTGGGCTATGTTCGTGATCTTAGTCTCTGATATGATCACGCAGAGAAACTCCGAGCATAGCCCTCTCCATTGTCCTTTGAGTGACCTTGAGCCTTCTTGTGAGACTCATTGTAAGCGGACACGTTTCGGTTCCATGTGCCATCATTGGCAACACATAGGTATTAAAGACTTTCATCTTGAGACACCAAACAATAAAGTTGACTTAATAATAATAATCAGTGAACTCTTATTTCAGGCTACTAAATACCTTATAAACTTGCATACAAACATAATACGTAATTTAAATGCTTATTTTAAATATTATTACAACAGGGATTTTTCCCCAATAATCCCAACGTGCAGTCACCCGTGCTATTAGTATATTAAGTACGCTCAATAGTCGGCCGTTCACAATAGCTTGGCGTTTGTCATCTACAATGGGTGCCACTTCTCGATTGTTGTTTGGACATCTGGGGTTTCGATACCCACCCTTAAATAGGGACACCCTATTTATAACTTTTTAAATTTAGCCAAGTCACTTCTTAAGAACGTTGACCAAGGAATATTTATCATGCAGCATAGAAAATTGATTGTCTGTTTTATATTGCTACATGTTTTTGATCACAGCCTAAAAACATACAGTGGTTCGATTGGGCAAGCCCAATGCGGATTGGTGGACGGAGTATAAGGTGATAAATACCCATTTGCTGATCCATTAGTCGCCTTCTACGACACCCCATTGGATGAAATGGGGTGATGCTATTCTACTCTGCCATGACGCGGCCAAGTGTACAATGCAACGCAAAAATTTAAAATGAACGGATCTGGATGAAATTTGGCACAGAGATAGTTTAAGTGTTGCTTCTTGGTGCGATAACCGATATCTACTCGGACAGAACGGCGGACGTAGGTACCGTACAAAATGCCGAAGCAATAGAAAGAGAGAAGAAGAGTGCGAAGGCCTTCAAAAGCAGCTTAGACGTCTTCTTCTTCTTAACACGTGGTTAACAGGCATAGCGTCAGAGTTTTAACAAGTCGCCATTTCTAACTTGTTTTTACGACTGCAATCTTGTGACAGCAGTCAAGGCCACCAGCTAAGACGTGGCTGCAGAAGCACGGATGAAAATCGAATAGGGAATTTTTTGAAAGTCTAACTTACTGTGTTCTGTGTAGCCTAGCCACAGATATATCAATCTAAGGAGATCGGTCGAATCGCCGAGTTCATAGGAAGACCGAGTGTCGCGATCAATCGCAATCAGCGGCCATGGTTCTAGTTGAGCATGCCGTATTAAATAAATACTATTCATAGTGCGCGTCTTAAGGACTGCGAAGCGATGAAAGTTAAGCACAGCCGCAAAGGAGATCGGTCGAATCGCTGAGTTACGTATTCACTTGACTTTATCGGAAGGCGAAGTGTCGGAAATGTATGCCCACAGGGCATACACCTGTCACAAGTTAAACGCCGGCTTGGCCTATCTCCTTGAATTATTAAATCTGTGAGCCTAGCGCAGTGTTCCGCAAACTTTTTGGGTTCAACTAGGAATATTTTGGAGGTACATAGTAATGATTTTTCTTCTATCTGTCTCTTTAATATTAAGATAACCTTATTTCTCCGAGGCACACCAGCTAATGACCACGGTACACCAGTGCGCGCAGCACACACTTTGCGGAACACTGCTAGCGTCAAAGTTTTAACAAGTCGCCATTTCTGACTTTTTTTACGACTGGTGACAGCAGTCAGGGCCACCAGCTCGAACGTGCCTTCCGAAGCACGAATGAAAATCGAATAGAGAAATTTTTGGTCACCCTTCAAGTCAGATGGGTGACCAAAAATTTATCTTCTTTTCTCCAACCGTGCACTTAGTAGCTTTACTTTGGCAATCGTTATGAATAACACTCAACGGCGGTGCTATAGACCTCCTCCGACCAGCTTAAGCGTGAAACGTAACAAACAAACTTTAGCATTTATATTAGTAAGGATAAGTCAATATAATTCGAAAGCCAATTTCCGAACTTGTTGAACACACAAACAACAACAAGCGGCATTAAATTTGAACAGGCTAGTAATCACATGAACACTTAGCACCCCATCTAGGAGCTGACCCGCCAGTGTAACGCGACCTATTACGATGCCACCCTATATGGAGCGTCCTTTTCCATTTTCATTCTTAATTTAAATAACCGTAATTTTGTTTTATTTTAGTCCGTTCTCAATTCGAATTATTCCAATTCCAACACTGCCTTATATGAAAAAAAATTGCCTGTAAGTAAAAATATGTTGCTAATTATATTATTTTTGTGTTAGTGATGAAACGCCAACTACTTAATTTTTCATAATTACCTCTAGCAATATAAACTTTTTTCGCATACGTAAATATAAAATTATTTAAAAATAATTGCTCTTTCCTGCTTTCATGTAGGTCGTCCAAGCTCTTACGAAAAACTTGCTATCATGCAATGAAGGTTTATTCTTATAATTTTTACAGTTTGACAAAATAACGTTTAAATCAAATTGGACTTTATTTCTGAAACTATATAAGTCTAGAGAATTTTACTTTTTTAGTTGATCTCTCGTGTAAAGCTAGTTTGAATTTTAGTAAAACAAGTACTGTTTTTTGTATAAAATACGTCGTTTTAATAAAATCATTACGAAACGAAATAGTAGGTACCATAGATACTTTTTGCTTAATAATAAAAAACGTTTCGAATTAGTTCTAAATTTAAAATAACTCCTAACCGACAGCGTCTCTTCGCCATATTGAAAGCTCAGAACATGCTGGCCGCGGGATAATTCTCCCGACCGTCCCTATTAAGTGATGGGTAATTTAGAAATACATAAAGTACATAATAGGACCCTTAACTTGCGCTTAATGAGGTGAAAACGGGAACATTTACGCCTCCACGCCTGGTGGTTGATATTCGGAGTGTTTTGGTAGGATGTACTTTATATCTGCTAATCTATTGAGTAAAACCTTCGCGTCATAATGATTCGACGTTCTGGTTTCAGTTTCAATATATTCACAGCAGATTAGTCGATCAGTATTTGTTTTTTTAATGCTAAATTGTATTTGTTGTCGACTGTTTTTTCAAATCTATACTAATACTAGCGACCCGCCCCGGCTTCGCACGGGTGCAATGCTTATGTAAATATGCATATATTATACATATAAACCTTCCTTAAGAATCACTCTATCAATTAAAAAAAAACTCATCAAAATCCGTTGCGTAGTTTTAAAGATCTAAGCATACATAGGGACAGACAGACGGCGGATAGCGACTTTGTTTTATATTCTGTAGTGATTATAAAACTGAAGAGTTTGTTTGTTTGAACGCGCTAATCTCAGGAACTACTGATTCAAATTCAAAAATTCTTTTTGTGTTGGATAGTCTATTTATCGAGGAGGGCTATAGGCTATATAACATCATGACATGCGTACAAAGTCGCGGGCACAGCTAGTATTACTTAAGATGAAAACTCTTGTCATTCCAAGGATTCATCGTGAAGGTTCTGGATTCATTGGGTTGCAGAGAGGAGAGCCAGGAGCATTGCCTGGGACTTATGACCTAGGTCTAGATTTGGACTTCATCATGCTTCAGCAATAACCTCACAGCTAAACCTCTCTATACAGTATTAAAGGATCTCAGTTTGTGTGGGTGTTGAAATCTAAAATTCTCAACGTGTTATTTGATTTCAACGCCTCACTAGAACGCGTTTATAAAACCAATAAATACTTAGATCTAACAAACAAATTTCCAACATTTTGACGCCGTCTTGGTGGAGCGGTCAGTATAGCTGGCTACACATCAAGCGGTCCGGGTTCGAGTCCTGGTAGCGACAAATATTTGTGTGATGAACACGAGTATTTGTTGACGAGTCATGGTTGTTTATATATTTATTTAAGTTTATTTATAAAAATATCTTAAAATATTATGTATATTTAAAAAAAAAATAATGTCCGTTATCTAGTATCCATAACACAAGTTCTTAATGATACTTACTTTGGGCTAGATAATTGGTGTGAGCGTGGAAATATATTATTATTATTATTATTATTAATAAATTGCTACCTCGTTGAATTGTATGCAATGTTGATGGAGTTAGATGAGAACGGTATGCAGCTAAATCTCTCTATACAGTATTAAAGGATCTCTGTTTGTGTGGGTGTTGAAATCAACTATAAAATTCTCAATAATCTCTCATGTGTGTGTATCACGTTGAGAATTTTATATTTGATTTCAACACCTTACTAGTCTTCATCGTGAAGTTAGTCGCCATATATTTAATGTGAGCAAACTCAAGAAAAATTTATAAGAAATACAATATTTAATTATGGCTTAAAAGGCCTCAGTAGCCAAACCTGTAAAAAAGAATGATAAAGTCCATCACGTTACACTTAACATGACATTAATTTATATTACACAAAAGAGGTTAGCGCAAAAAACAACCCGTGTCTAAAAATCAACTTCTAGACACAATACATTAAACCCTTCAACTGCTAACATATTTTTTCTTCACAAACAACCATCTGCCGTCTGCCATGATTTTATTACGATTTAATGCCATAAATAATTTGATTAGTCGCGTATTTATCAACATAAAACCATCGTATGGAAAAACGTCACCCATTGAGGACCCTTTCATTGAATTTAAATGGGAGTCCATTGATGCCATACAACTATTTAGAAGCCACTAATGTTATCTTGATTCTTTGCAGGAAAGAAGACGTCATTTTTTGCCGCCATTATTCTTCGAATCAAAACCTTCTTGCGCGAATCTCGACTCTACTAATTTCAAATTTAGAACGAAACGATTATGCATTTGAAAACTGAACGTTCTTGCAGTCACGGTGTCTATGATTTTATAGTTGTTTATAGCCGTTTTTATGCGTTTTTTTTTCTTAATTCTAAAGGTGTGTATACACAATGCTAGTTTTTGCACGTGTAAGATTCAGCACGCGTTGAGAATCGACACGATAGATGTTTTTAAACTGTCTCATATTATTATGTAGTCTTTTGTAAGAAATTCATGAAAAGTTAAGTCCGCCTTTAAATCTTTTTACCTAATATGGCCATAATAAAATCATAAACTTTTGTGTTCAAGATTTGTATTACCAGACTACATCATTAACGATAAATTCTCATGTTTGGTACTAAAGAAAGAAATAAACTAAGAAATTCGAAAAGAGCACAGAATGCAACGTATAGAATCTATACTAATAATAATGTAAAGCTGACAAGTTTGTTTGTTAGTTTGAACGCGCTAATCTCAGAAAATACTGATTCAAATTGAAAAAATATTTTTGTGTTGGATAGTCCATCTATCGAGGAAGGCTATAGGCATCATTACACGCGAACAAAGTCGCGAGCACAGCTAGTATGAGATAAAACAATCTTTCATAAAAATGCCTACAAATAGAGTTAATACCCAAAAAAATATAAACAGTTTTTCCATCGTCAGACCACACACGTAGCCTCCTTAAGTACACATACTAAAAGGTGTTAATGCGAAAACATCACAGCGTTCCATTTTTGAAATGCAAACATTCGAATGGCGCTTAACGCCATAATCTCCGATGGCGCTCCCGCCTATTTGAATTTCGAACAGTATCCTCTATTCAAAAATTGTTACATGTTCTTTGTTCGAAAAATATTTGCTCACCGTTTGAAGCGACCAAACATGTTAGACCTCTGTCGATGGGGTATTTTCTAAGCTTTTTCTTGGCCTTTGTGAAGATTCAGCGACTCTTTATACTGGTCGTTTTATATTATGAGCTTAAGTGGAAGCCTAATGTTTGCTTGTTTTAGGGTGTTATTTATTTTCGGACTTAAAACACGACTGGCCGATCCGATCAAGTTTTTTTTGTCACGACATGCAGTCGAGTATTAGTTTTCTAATTGAATTGACTGATGAAAAAAAGTTCGCATTCTTTATCCTGAATTCAATCAATCCTTTTGTATTTTAAAATTGCACGGTTTCTATAGGAACATAAATTATAAATATAATCCTACACATTATAACGTCTATAAGGGTGGCAACAAACGTACAGTTCCCTGATGATAAGCAACCTCCGTGGTCTAATGGTTCATTCATCGGACTTAGAGATACTAATTTATGTTTGGTTTGTTTAGTCCACCATCGTATCAAAGGCTTTCGCCATAACAATAGTGGTAACAGCATTATTGTGTTAAAATGTTAGTGATAAGATTGCCAGTCTCTCTGTGGATAAGGGTTCCAAGTGAACAAACCTCGCTTCGACTTTCGACCCTAACATGAAATTAATATCAGTAGAGATGGCGATCATAGCTCAAAGAATTGCGAACCTTAAGTGGCAGTGGGCAGGGCACATTGCGAGGAGGACTGTCGGCCGGAAAGGTCCTCGAGTGGCGACCACGTACCGGGAAACGCAGCGTTGGTAGGCCCCCACAAGGTGGACTGACGATCTGGTAAAGGTCGCGGGAAGCCACTGGATGCGGGCAGCGCAGGACCGACCGGTTCGGAGATCCTTGGGGGAAGCCTATGTCCAACAGTGGCGGTCTTTCGACTGAAATGATGATAATTATGAGATAGCGATCAATATTTTCCACGTCAAGTTAAAAAAATATTTAATTAATGCTATAACCAATATAGAAAATAAAATATTTAGTCACCCATCAAAGTCAAGTACGCACTTATTTCATAAAACCCAATGTTCACGCCCGCCGGTGTTCTCTTTACAGGTCAATACTAATAGTTTTATGGAATAATTTTATTTTTGCGTTTACAAGCGCGCAAATATTTTAATGCTAGAAAAAATGAACTGAAAAAAAATCGACTTGCCCCAGCCAGTTTTTTTCAGTGCATATTTTCTAGTATTAAAATATGTATGCGTTTGTAAAAGCAAAAATAAAAATGATTCCATAATGTAAGATAGTTTCATCTTAACTGGGCATCAAATATTTCCAAAAATATTTCGTTCGGCTTTGGAAGTGCAAATTTCAAAGATTTGATGAAACAATGTTTACCATAAAAACATAAGCATCAAGCACTGACAAATTTCGACAGCGAAAGCAGTGTCTCGGTGGCGTGATGGTCAACGCAGCCGCCCGGAAAGTGGAAGATGCGGGTTCGATTCCCGCCTGAGGCAAGTCGATTTTTTTCAGTGCATTTTTTCTAGTATTCAAATAAGTTTGTACCCAATTATCAGCACTTTAAATTCCACATAGAAACTGACATTGCTGTCATAAAAATTGTATCTAATTAAGAAAGTCATTTAAATAAAACCCATTTATTATCGACACCTCATTAATTATTTGCATGCAAAGGCATTTACGAAGGTCATAAATAATAAGTGTCATTATTAAATCCAATAACCTCAAAATCGTTATATTTAAATATCTGTTAATGAACAGAAATAAAAATAATAATGAATCATTACAACGCTCGCTAATTCGGGGAAAAAAATTGAAATGGAACTGTGGAAATGATAAATTGAAAAAATAAAACGGTCCCCGGGTGAAATTAAAGTCGCCACCCTTGGAGCGAAAATGGTATAATTTTAGAATGTTCTAGCGCCCTCCGCCCTCTCCTAGGGCTACCTACCACTTTTAATTTAATATGATATATTTTTTACCTTGAAAAGAAATAGTTATTTGTTCAACAAGTGAGCAAAGTTATTTTTTGCTGCGAGTGCCGATATTGAATCATGAACCAGCGAAGTAGTCTAATCATGAGCATAGCGAGTGATTTATAAATGACTACTGAGCGCAGTGAGTGATTTAAAGGCACGTCAGAAAAAAAAATTTGCTCTCGTATGAAACATACAACTTTTCACCTCTCCAGTGAGATTATTATAGGTGAAAAAAACAAGGCAATACTTCAATACAAGATTATTATCTTAAAAGTAATTATTGAAAATTAAAAGTGAATTTAAGGTCTTGTTCAGAGCTCGCAGCAAAAAGCGTTCTCCTTCGAGATTTTGCGAATCAAAAGATGTCTTTTGATGCTGGACAGGTGAAAACGAAATTATCTTGGATACCAGTGTAGGTCATGTTTATGAAGAACTGTCCCTTCTCATTCTCTTCAGCCAACGTTGTGTCTCCGATACGTGGTCGCCACTTGAGGACCTTTCCACCCCAACGGCCGTCAGTTCTCCTCGCAATGTGCCCTAAAACCTTGTCCAGAAGAGCGAATTCTCCGCGAATCTCTACACGTAAACACACAACGCGCGTTGGCGAGGTACCGGTGCGCAATACATTGCGCCCACAAGCTTCACGCGATTTTCAAATTCGCGAGCGAGCTTCCGTATAAAACGCGCATTAAGATTCGCGGCGAATTCGCTCTTCTGGACAAGGTCTAAAGGTTCGTAATACTTTGCTTGAGCTATGTCGGTGGCCATTGTTCTCCTGCTGATCTCATCTCTGTACAGTTTAAGAAATTATAGTCGGTAGTAGCAACCCTGCAGCCGCGCGGTTATTACGCGAACGTCACCAATTTTCCCGCGTAAATGGCTCGCATTATTGTAATTTAGCCGAGCGCCCCTCCACTTTACCTATATATTATTATCTAATTGAGTCATAATGTCACAGCCTCCCTTTAAATGAAAAATCCGCAGTTTTATGTTCATTTCTCTGTCGCTATTCCGATTCACTGCAGGGATAAAGAAGACTGAAATGTCGTCAGATATTGCTTTGTATATTATGTGAAATGGATACTTATTACAATATATAGGTTTGCTCGCAGCTCTAAGACACAGATTAAACTTTTTTCTTCATCTTATTATGTCGCATGTCGTGGCAGCCTGTAATTAAATTTGCACTTCGATATAGCTATGGATACTAAGCTTTGGCCCGCATCTTCATCCGCGTGGAATAGTTATTTTGGGCAGCATTTTTTGGACTTTGCTTGGGTTTCCATATGTCCTTTGAACCCCTTTTTCATACCCACACAGATTAATATTTCAAAAACACTAAAACAAATATTTATTTATTTCTTATCAAGTGCCTTAATTCAAAGTTTGGTAAAATTTCTAAAACACTAGAACAAATATTTATTTATTTTTTGTCAAGTGCCTAAATTCAAAGTTTCGTGATTTTATCTTGACAAATGACGAACTTCGATAAAAATTTCATCCCTTACTTCCCCCTTCAAGCCTTTTTTCGCCATAAAATCCTTTTTTAACGTCTAGGCAATATTTGTACAAAATTTAATCAAAATCTGTTCAGTGATATGGTACTTATAGCACAGAGTTCTTTCTATTATAAGTACCAGCAGCCGTATTAGTAAGTTAAGCTATAGAAGTATTATTCAAAGTGAATGTATATCCTCAGGAACACGGTGTAGATTACTTATAATTTTGTTTAGATTAGTTAAACAAAACAATGTGTTTGTGTAACCGACTGTCTATCGAATGTCGATTGTAAAAAACGACAGTTTGTAGTAATCTAATGTAATATTGTCTGTACATACGCATGAATAAATAAAATTTACAATCTTTTACAGCTCCCGTTTGACAAAGCGGCCATTTTAAAACCAGCTATTACACTGCACAGAGCTCCTATACATCCTCAAAAAAGGTTCGAACAACTGAAAACTCATTTCGCGCGAGTTCCCGCCCCAGCCCCACTTTTTTTTAATAAAAAAATCTCTCATCTCCGCTAAATTGTCCGCGCCACTCGAGAATATGAAAGTCGTTATTTAAAAAGATTGCCCTCCGTCGTATTATTTCGGTATAAATTTGAGTTAAGCGTGCTTTCGAGGGAATCCTTGAAAAACGTCGCATCAACGCTTTTATTGCTCTCCGGAATGGTTAGGATTTATTTTATGCAAAGATAGCGGCTCTTAATTAAAATAAAACGTAATTTGATTTCAAAAGAAATAGGCAGTAGATACTAACTGTAGGCGATGAATATGAAAGGTGTGGGACACAGATTTAATAATACAAGTGGTGTAGGAATACAAATGAAAAAAAATGTAGAGTTTTCTTAGAAAAAGTTCCACTGTTCGTTTAAAAAAGGTGCAAAAGCAAGGTACCTATATTTAATAAAATAAGTTTGTATAATAAATTACCGATGACGATTGCCAATTTAGACACGCATGATTTCAAACGCAAACTGAAATTTTTCTTTAAAAAAAACGCATTTTATAGTATTCAAGATTATATGACAATGGCTTTAGCTGAATCTTTATTTTGTGATGAATGAAAAAGTATTGTATGTACCATAGTATCACTTGACTGTATTGTAACTATTTTACCTACTATATTTCATTTTATTTTCAATGACTTTTATTTTAATTAAATATATTATTATCTCCTTTATTTCATTTAAAATACATACAAAATTATATTTCTAAATATTAAATATTTACAACGTATAACTTTAATAAATACAATATTTAAAAATACAACAATGCAGTTCCCTATCAGCAGCAAGATCAGGGTCCCGGCTACCGGTGGTTAAGGTTCCAGAGACGGGAACCTTCTCACTATACGGGGCGTGTCTAGAAGTACTGCCTCTTAAGGTGTTTATCGAGGCTCTTAGCTATCAGACCATGGGCAGATATGACTATCGGAACAACAATTGCTGAATCGATGTCGACATGTGGGACAATTTCGTGAGCTAAATCAAGATATTATAATTATTATTAAGACAATTGTAAAATGACTTCCCTATGTATCATACCATGTTATAAGGTTAGTAAATGATTTGATTTGATTTAAAAAAAAAAGGTTTAGCAAATGTGTGAGAGAGATGATTATAATTTAGCGTCGTGCCGCACATTTTGCTTGCATGCTTCTGTGCTCCTCTTTTCTGAGTAATAATAGATAAGTAATATGAGAAAGAGGATATGATAATACATACACAAGAAATAGTATATAAATAAGGATCGTAATTTAACTGGTCAGCAGATTAACCTAACCTATACCTATCTAAATCCAGAATGAGCTACTAAAAATCCTTAATGAGCGACTAATCACTCTGAAATTTTTAGTTTCTCTGTTTTGGTCAGTTTTTGTGTGTCTGAATTTTTTGTTGCCTAAAAATAATAATCATCCCTATAACATATTAGATATTAGACCGTCATTTTAAACACTTTGTAGAATCGTCTGCAAATTCCTTTCATTATAAAATGTCAATTCGTAGCACTTGGCCAAAATGTGACGACTACGCTGAACTCTCCAGAAACCCAGAAACTAACATACCTAAGTCGTACATCATAAATAATAATAAAATCTTTATTTCATGCAACAACACGAATATGATGAAAATACAGAAGAAATGAAATACTAACTAGAATGTGTAATAAATAATAGAAGAAGTAAAAGAATAGAGCTAATATTGAGACGGGACCAACAATTAAAGGTACAATACGAATTAACTTGCTTTGCTTTCAAAATAGAACCTATAATATGTACCTATCAAGCAACGATCAAATAATGAGACTTGTGATGTCTATTCACTCAAGCCTTTTAAATATTGAGAGAATAAAATTGTATACAACCTATTTTACATTTTGATTTAAAACGAAAAGTGCGAACCCAAAGCTGATAATAAAAGCATTAAGTGTATACTATGCTATTTAGTAGCGCCATTCGAATGCTAAAATCTAAAGTCATTCAACACTAAACACTCAATTTAACATCGGTCAAACATTTACTAAAGGCAGCGTCTCCCAGGCACACAAATCAAGCCGTATACACTGTCATTACACTCTTTCAATTAAACCAAACGGTAATCTCTCAGTGCGATTAAATTACATTAATTGGGTAGGGGACGTGCATACAGCCCCTATAAAAACTTATCGACCACCCTTATCACTAACACATAACGCTCAAAATTCCTTACCGGCGTTTTGGGGTAGCGATCGTCCTTTGTTAATATTTGCGAATTGACATCATTTTGCGAATGCCCGCGCAATTTCTAGGGGAAATTGAGCCCAATTTCTTGGATGTTTGGGTCAGTTTTTGTGTGGTGTTGCGCGCAATCAAAAGGTCCCCCTTTTTGAATGATGCACAAAGAGATGGTAGATAGGAGGTAATGCGATTAACTTTGTGCTAAGTGACATGTTGCTAATGATTCGATTTGAAATGATCCCGTCGATACAAGTTCGCTGATGCCTCGCTAACAAGCTGTTGTCTTCACAAAGTTTCCGAATAATACCGATTGTGATCTCTTTGATTTTAGCTGTCTATTTTTGTACTGCGCATTGTTATACTTACCTACGAAAAATGTCTCTTTTGGTCATAAAGTTGATTAGGACTCACATAAGAAGTTCACGCAATAGAGGTCTTGAAAATTCCGATTCCAAGCTGCTTTTCCCCACAATTCAATATTTTGTACCTTATTATTTTTTCCAGCCGGTGTAGTTGCCGGTCAACAAGGAGAAGTATACTCATTTTCAACCCGTGGGTATCACAAAAGGGAGGGCGTTATCCGAACCATGATGCAGATCATCCTCTTCGATCGAGCCTTCTATGAGGCCCATTGTATAGCAAGAAAGATTTGTTTATTTTTCTTACTACGGAAAAGACCTTAACCTTCATCTTACCAACTACCTATACAAGTGGACAATATATTCCATCTGACTGAAACATAGAAACCCTTAGGTACTAGGTACCTAAGACCTACTGACAAAACATCATAACCGCCTATAGCGTCAAATGTAGAGTTAGCGTGTTTACACGCAGAAACAGAAGATTTGCCACTTTTCGCATACTGGAAAACCACTATTAGGTACAGTCTAGGTAAACATATTTAATGTTCTCTTAGATTTTTCAATATAACAAACATATTTTTCAAATCTGACGAGGTCCGCATGAATCGTGATGCGTGTTGAGTCAAATCAAGTTGTAGCATTATGTCCAGGGTCAGACTATTGACACCCGTACGCTTAACGTAGTACAAATGTTCGCGTCGCGTTGCACGTAGGTAGTGTGTTTCAGTTCCTCTTCTCCTTCAATCGGGCGGTCTCCGCAAATCGACGACTATTGCAAATCTTTTGCATCGCAGGGTGAAGGGCTGGTTCACTCCAGCCATCCTTATTCCTCCAGGATGTCACCCAGCGCCTCGATGTCACCAAATAATAGTGGTAACTAGTCGGAGATCCCAAGCATTTTTCCCGGTAGCAGGCCACTCCAGGCATTCCAGCTGTTTCTTCTATCGCCATGCAGACTCTGCAAAGTGATAGTCCGGGATACCTAGTTTAAAAAGGTGTCTGTTAAGTGCTATGTCCAGTCAAGGACCCTTTAATTAATTGGAGTCGAGATCTACCTAGCTGTAATAGAGCTTTGTATAGACGAGTTTGATGTTGTGTAAGGCGAGTCTTGCCTGCTTGCAGGCCTCCAAAGTGCTCCAGCATTGTTTGGTTCAATCTTTGGTATTGTTACTATAGCAGCAGACGTAGGCATGGTGGTAATTAGTCAGGTATGCTTAAAACAAGCGTTACCACGAACCAATCCGAGAACAAATTTTTTCTGCCCTGGGTATTCTGCTCTGAATCTAATTCCAGTGGAGAAGTCACTAGATCACGCATTAAATGTGTAGGTGTATCCCCAGACAAGCGGCGCTCTAATTTTAAGCGAGATCTATCCACTCTGGCCTACCCTATTTAAATTCAATTTAAATATCATAAGTACCTAACTTCAAAAAGAACGTCTGCAAAAGTACCGCAACCCAAATAGACATTCAAAGCATCACTTAATCTAAACTTAACTTCAAAACTACCCTCCGCAAAGCTCTAGAACAGTTTTCTCAAACAGTCGCAGACTCCCCATTGCTAGTGACGCTGAATTAATTCTCCTCCCGAACGCATTCAGAAGCCGTTTCCTAACTGTCAGCACAGCCACGTTCTCACCTACAGCCGTCATAAACAAATCAAACATGGCCGGCCCGAGATATATTAATGAGACAATGAGACATTAGCTCGCTACAAAATGCCTCCGCATTCGCGAATAATTAAATCGTAAAGTCCCTTCTACGCCCGCCTACGGCACCCGTCTATTTACTCCTTTTTCATTCAACACAATAGCCACTGCAATCTGACAAGTTCAACTCCGAAACATCCTGTATGTAGTGCACTAAAAATACTAAAAGCAACCTTATTGTACACTACAATAAGATTGGAATTAGTAACGGCGACGCGTATTGTATAAGGCGTATTCCACAGAGGCTATTAATTTGAGCGCGACGGTCCCCGCCTACTCGATATCGCTTTTACACACATGTCGGATTGTATCGTCGTCTCGTTCGCTCCGCGCCGCTTATTAAAATTCCTCGCTCGGTAGCTGTGTCTCTCTCGCGAGAGGAGAGGCGGTCCGCGGGTCGGCCCAATGCTAGCGCGATTTTCGCCGCGCTTCCACGCGAAACGGTACGCGGACGCGACTTCTATTCGAAACGTATTCGCGAATCGCAACGTATTTCGATTTCAAATTGGCTAAAAATAATTTTGACACAACTCATCATATTCCAATTTGAATTTAGAAATATCTCGTTAAACACTATTGGTGCTAAACTGTGACTGTGTTCTGTGCTCGCACGAGACAGTTTGCGTGAGCAGTGTAATTGAATTAGTACGTATTGTGGGGAAACATGAACTCCTATTAAACACTTACCCATTAATGCACTGAGATGATTGTGATACTTCATACTGCGTTGTGATTTCACATAGGCTTTGGTGATATAACTCAAGTGATATTACCCAGTAGATCTTTAAAACGCATTTTTAGGACCTCTAAAAAAGTAGAAAATGTAACATACTCAACATCACAAAAGGCTAACTATACACGGGATTCATCATTAAATATAAAAAAAAATAGTTCATAAATAGAATGTCACCCTAACCGGCGAACGAGTTGTCAAATAGAACCGATTTAAAATTTGAAATGGAATCGAGCAGATGAAATGAAGACGTCGCTCGAATGCGAGCGGGCCGAGGCCGCCGAAAGCGGCGGGAAAGGCCGAATATCATTCAGCGTGGACTCTTTGTTAGGTGGAAGGACGACTAAGGATTCAGTGGATGCGAATAGCAACGATGCGGAGAGTACCGACGCGGCGCCGGAGACTGACGACAGCGATGTCGATATTGAGGACGTGGAGTCAAACGTGGGAGATGAGAGGGAGGAGAGAGATGAGAGAGACATTAACGAGGGAGAAGAAGTGGAGACCCGTGGTGGAGTGGTTGTGCCTCAGCCGTTGCTGCCGCGGCTGTACCAAGGTCCCGCGCCGCCGCCGGCGTGGCCTTTCGGAGCTTTCCCTTGGATGGCGCCCAACCCGATGTTCCGAACTGGATCTCCTAACAGTAAGCACTTTAAACGATTAATTACGTTGTAGAAATTATTTATATAAAACATTCTATGACCCGAAATATTAAATTATGCATTTTCCTTCGATGAAAGTTATCGCATGGAAAACCAGTTGACATAGTTTTATATCACTTTTTAGTGACAATTGTATTTTTTTTAATAGTGGGTAGTAACAAAATGTGAAATTTAAAGGTTAGGACGATGCAAACGGTTGCATATTATTAATTTTTGAATGTCTATTTATTTATTGGAAAACTTAAAAGCGTTTCGTAATTACAGGTCGGACAGTTTACAAGGTTTAGAACTTTCACTTAAGATAAAGTAGTAAATTAGTTAAATAAGTATTGATTTCTATGTGTAGTAATCCAATAAGAGTCTTTTTAGAAAGTATTTTTGATGAATGTGGCATAAAAATAAATCATAGAATTTAAGAGTAGATAATTAATAAGAACGCTATAAATTTTCCCTGAATACTTAGTTATTTCATTTTCAATAGTTTTAATATTAAAAACTAATCAAATCTACTTTATAAAAGGGATACTAAAACTAGATACCTATAAAATACTTAAAACTACTATTAATAAGAAAAAACAAAATTAATGAATGAATTCATTAAAAGCGGGGTGGAAAAAAATATTAAGACCTAATAAAACGAAAACTATTTATAGCTATCGCAATACATGCATTGTAATTGTTTTTAAACTGCATAGTTGATAATTTAAGAAACATATTAATTAACAAAAATGAAGACTTATATTTATTCCCTTACGGCAACAACGACCGTCGGAAAATGTGTATAAAAATTAAAAATTGTCGCTTTCCTACTTTCATAAAAATACAATCAGTGTGATCACAGCTTAATAATTATTTATATCTATAGCTACGCATATATTAAGTATCATGTGTTTCATATAAGCATAATAAATGGTTTATTTTACTTTAGTAGAAATATTAATGTAGCAATTTTAATGATGCAATATATATTATTAATAATATTAAAATTTCTGAATTTATATAAATGAATTTTCCAGTTGGAATCACCTAATATCGAATTTCCTCAGAAAACATGGTTATTATAGATTTTACGGAAAAATACTATTATGCATTTTAATAAGGAAACAAGTATTACATATTACCTGTAGATAATATATATAGGTAGATAGATATACCAAATTAGTTGTGTCATGTTAAAGCTCGTTTTCATCATTAGGCCTTATTTTCACTAACCTGATAGTTTAATCAGGCCTACAGATGGGGCCAAAAGTTTCATGGTTAAGGTAAATAATAAAAAGTAAATAGTACATTTATTAACTAGGGCCGTAAAATAAATAATAATTATTTATATAATACAAATATTTGCAACTACCATTATTCTTGAATCATCGGTGGCGTAGTGCGTAAGAGCGCCGTCTCCTACCCAGGAGGCACTGGTTCAATCCCCGCCACGTACCAATGTGTTTTCAAATTTTGAATTCATATGTACGTTTAATCGACGCTTTTACGGTGAAGGAAAACATCGTGAGGAAACCTGCACACACCTATGAAGAAATTCTTAGGTTGTGTGTGAAGTCGACCAACCCGCACTTGGCCAGCGTGGTTGACAAAGGCCTAATTGCCCCTTATGTGGGGTAGGCTCGAGCCCCTCGGTGGGGACAATTATATGAGCTGTTGATGATGACTTTGACTGCAACTAATCTTGTTTTTTCAGACGAAAATAAATTCGGCCTTATGTCTTGTCTACGTCATAAAGGGAACCTCTGTGCAAAATTTTAGCCATCTAAGTCCTGTACCCTTAGTATGAAATTGCTAACTGTGTCTGATAGTTTGCGCTAGAGGCGCTAGTGGGCAATGTATGAAAAGAGACGATACGTTTGATTGAGCTCGAAAACTAAGAAACTCACAGGGGTACTGTACCCTTAGTATGAGTTTTGATAGTTTTCGAGCTCGATCAAACGTATCGTCTCTTTTCATACATTGCCCACTAGCGCCTCTAGCGTAAACTATCAAAAACAAAAATCGGCAGTATAAGTTAAATCGAGTTAACGTAACACGAAAACTTTGATAGTTTTCGCCTCACGAATGCATTTTGGCAGTACGAGTCGTTACTTTGACAAGTCGTCGTAAGTATACTATTACGTTTGATCGTGTCGTCACTCGATGAAAGAAATTCCGTGAGTAGGTAAACGAACGAAATTTTTAACAATTATTACAATGTTATCGCCATAATTTTCATTTATTATGGTCGCTGAAGAGGTTAATGAAGCCCACCAACGTACATAGGAACGTGGGGAGGTTATGCAGCAGTGGCGCATTGATAAATTATAAGCATATAGCTTCTACTTTATAAGTCTCAAGCAATAATGTCTGTGTATATTTACCTACCTATAAGCGAATTATGTGTCTCCACGCGGCGTAGGTATTGTCGTGACGGGCGATAATATTACCGTGTGGATATTCACTCGTCACAGAGACGACCGACGCTTTAATAATTATCTTAGCTAGAATTTAATTAAACAATAGGACACTAACACAGTGTAGTATAATAAGGAAATAAAACACATTGTTTAATTAATACATAACATTAAATTATTTTATTTTCTAAATAAATATGCCGAATAGAGTTTGTCACTAGGCAAGCTCGCTTGAGTTCAATTTCCCTTTGTTGCAGCTCTAAATCTCGTTTGCCGTCAGACACGAGATCATTATTTTTCCCAAAAGCATTGCACATTAGTATTTTTCTGTATAATATCCTTTTAAACACACCACTCAATGAAATTCACTATTTGTTCAAACTGCGACGCACTTGTTTTGCACATTTTCATTTTATTTTTCCGTTTAAACACCTTAGTACAATTGGGTATAGTTTATGTATCAAAACCTATTACTTCTTATCTGTTTTAGTAATAATTTATAAATAATATCAATACGACTCTCACTGTGACGCAGACATTTTGTTTGTTTTCATCGAGCACAGACTAGTTAGAGATACTATGAATGGGAGTGAATGGAACAAATGTTGTCTCTTTCTTGTTAATAAGAAATGAAAGAGACAAAACTAAACAGTGTGAAGTTCGTATAATCGAGTGATCGAGTAGGCGATATCGTGAAGACTATGTGCCAAATTTAAATCTTATACTACGACGTATTAAGTAAACCTATAGTTTCATAGTCTTGACGATGACGATCACTCGTTTGGTGTTGCAAAAACTCATACTAAGGGTACTGGTCGTTGATTAGTGAGTCAGGACTTTTCTTTCTATATACCATGTGTCCCTGGGTAAAGTGCAATCCTGCAGGTGGGTGAAACTAGATCATAAACTATCGAGAAAAACATAGAATATTTTTTAAAAATATTTTTGCAATTTTTTATTAATTTATTCAGATATTTATTACTTTCTGTAGACTCCATGTGTACAAAAAACTCGATTCTTAAAAAAAATTGTGTGCGTGTAACCTTTACGCGCGATTGAAGTAAAACTTCTTTGACGTAGATCACTGAAATGATTAAATTTTAACTGAAAAAAAAAAAATATGACAGATACTTACGACCAATCGAAATTACTATTTTTAAATAGCGGAAACTACACAGACTATAGAATACTGAGCGTTACTTACGTTAGAAAAATCTGAGTTACCCCCTAGTCGCGCCTAAAGAAGTTTTACTTCAAAAGTAGTGGTTCTATTACTGTAAAATAAAGACAATAATTCTGTCAAATACTTTGTGTGTAACATAAAATAACAAATAATCCACAAAACACTGGATATCGGGTCATAAATTTTATTGCTTGTACAAAAAATTCAGTTTTTGAAGCTGTTTTTTTTTCAATGAGCGTGAAGATATATTACCTATATTATATATAATACTAGCTGTTCCGGCCACGCGTTGCTGTGGTAATTTCATACTACTGTCCTATAATGTTGAAATTTTGCAGTTTAAAAAAAAATGAGGACTACCTATCAAGATGAAAACTGTTCTAACTTTCAAGTTGGATCAAACTGCACACGGTGTACAAATTTGATTAAAATCGGTTAAGTAGTTTAGGGGTCCATCACGGACAAAAAACATGACACGTAATTTACATATTTAAGATTATATTAATTATGTCTATCTAATTATGTCAATCTAAACTATGTTACTCAGTGAAAAAGCATTCAAACGGTGAAAGAATTTTTAATATTGGTCCAGTAGTTTATGAGCCTTATCATTACAAACATACCTACATAGAAATATTTTCTCATTATAATATTAGCACAGTCCATACCAAAGTTCTTACAGTCAGCCGGCAGGTCTAGACGGGGCCTTTAAAATTAAAAAAAAATCGTTTTAGTTATCTTTAAGCCAATAACTTATGAAATTGTTAAACTTTCATGTGGTACGTGACTCCTTCACATACTTTTTCGTTTCACTCCTACTTCGACAATTAACCACACAACAACTCGGTATGTTAGAAAAATTCGGGAGAACGTTGAGTAACTGACAACGCATCAGCATGTCGGACACCGATTTGGGCACGCGCCATGCCCTCATAACATAATATCTCCTTTACTTATATGATCTGAGTCGGTCACCCATCTAGGTAACGACCGCGCACTTCGACCCATCGACCTCCTCTCTATCGCCATCGTGCTCTACCCCTTTATATTATTACAATAATTCACCAATTACATTAAAACTTAGGATTCTTTTTCTAAAAAGTAAACAACATAACGAGCTCTGTCGTAATTATCAAAACGAAACCGTAATAAAAAATCACAGTTCCCTTTAATTACACTTTAATTGTAATTGCTATTGTTGAAAAACAATTAATCTGTACACAAATTAATACTAGGCAATTGTTTTTTACAATTAATTAAAGAATTCTAGCGGCCCTTTGACCTGGTATGCTAATTTTTTAATGTTGCATTTTTGTTTTTGTCAAACGATTCTATCGATAAACTGTGTTTTGGTTTGTTTTGATTTGTATAACTTACCTTTAGCAATATCGGACGGGTAACCGAAAATTTTAAACTCTATATTCTTCCGTGCTTTAGGAAAGGCTGGTGGTCGCAGCTGCTGTCGGGCGTATTTCCATGGAAATACAAAATGTAAATTGTGCGTTTTTTCCTAGTTACATTCCATTATTAGTTACATCCGCCGTCGTAGTGGAGTGGTCAGTATAGCTGGCTACACATCAAGCGGGCCGGGTTCGAATCCTGGTAGCGGCAAATATTTGTGTGACGAACACGAATATTTGTTTGCGAGTCATGGTTGTTTATATATTTATTTAAGTTTATTTATAAAAATATCTAAAATTATTATGTATATTTAAAAAAAATGTCCGTTATCTAGTATCCGTAACTCAAATTCTTAATGATACTTACTTCGGGCTAGATAATTGGTGTGAGCGTGAAATATATATTATTATTTCCATGGCGACCAATCGCAAATGGTAACAGTTTTTTTACAATACATTATGGTGCGCTAAAGGTGGGATAGGGGTTTTTTTTTATAACGCTTTATAAAATACCCTTAAACAAATAATCCCACTTTGATAAAGTAATTTTATCTAAAGAGGAACTAATTGTTAAGGTTATTAATGAGAAACCAATCTCCTTGTTATAAGTCTATGGCTCATGCAAGGTCAAATGACTTTCTCGTATACGTGTTAGTCTTGTAATCGTAAAAAAATCGACTTCGAGATTTTGACGGATTTACACGTTTTGCACCTCCCTGAGACCAAAAATATTTTTTTTGGAATTATGTCTGTGTGTCTGTGCGTTAGAACGATAACTCGAGTATGCTTTCTTATTGCATCCAAATTTAACATGCATGTATGACATCAAAATATAAGATTTCTATCAACTTTTAAGCCGTCGATCACGAAAGTTAAGCAACCAAGTGCGCGGTCGGTACCCGGATGGATGACCAAAAAACATGCATGTATGACATCAAAATATAAGGTTTCTATCAACGTTTGAGTCCTTTCCGGTATACGAGAAAGTCAAGGGGAGCCCACTCCCGATTTTTTATAGTTTGAATTATTGTTGTCAGTCACTTTTAGAAATATACTTTTTGTTTTGTTTGCTTTGGAAATGGTTTATTATTTATATCAGAAATATTTACATTAGGTAGTGATAGGTGAACTGCACCTCTTCTGAATAATCTAACACTAATACATAGTTCCTGTGTGCCCGTTGAGTTAAAAATCGCGCGTGATAATCAGCTCGTGAAACCGCAATAGAAATAGGGCCAAACAATCCCAGTATTTCTGTCAATGGAGGTACTTAATGGATATAGTGGGATACACCCCTGCTGACGAAAGATAGCAGTCGTTCTCAATGAGGTTTGGTGTCAGGCACACGGCCGTAAAAATGTAATGGCATAGCAGTATTGTCGATATCAAGACATAGGTACTGCCCCCACCCCGTGTGTGTATGTATGTGTGTGTTGTTCTTATTCTCCTTTCTGCTAACCTGCTCCCACAGATTTGATAATTCAAGGAGATCGTCCAAGCCGGCGTTTAACTTGTGACAAGTGTATACCCTGCGGGCATACATTTCCGCCACTTCGCCTTCCGATAAAGTCAAGTGAATACGTAACTCAGCGATTTGTCCGATCTCCTTTGCGGCTGTGCTTAACAGTCATCGCTTCGCAGTCCTTAGACTCGCGCAATGAATAGTGTATATTACGGCATGCTCAACTAGAACCATGTTATGTAGTACGGCCGGTGATCGCGACACTCGGTCTTCCTATGAACTCGGTGATTCGACCGATCTCCTTAGATTGATATATCTGTGCCTGCTCTCAATCTATTTGAAGTTAGTATGTCTGGCTACTGACAATAGGTACAGGTCACCCGATTGCCTAACACCAACCCTCTTTCGACAGCAGCCAGGACCACCAGCTTAACATGTATATCGGAAGGCACTTAAGCTGGTTTTGCAAAAGCACAGTTATTTATGAAATGCCGGCAGCGGAGAATAGCATCACCTCATATCCTCCAATGGATATTGATCACCTTATACTCCGTCCACCAATCCGCATTCTGCAAGCGTGATGGACTACTGCCTAAACCTCCTTCGATGACAAGGAGAGGCCTGTGTCCCAGCAGTGGGTCGAATCATAAAGGCTGTTATGATGATATCATAAAT
The DNA here is from genome assembly GCA_955850985.1 of Elophila nymphaeata. NCBI lineage: Eukaryota > Metazoa > Arthropoda > Insecta > Lepidoptera > Crambidae > Elophila > Elophila nymphaeata. Next base: position 9,823,245 of record OY039089.1, on the reverse strand, counting down.
TATCGATGTTCCTAAACGTATCACATCACTAATTCGTTATCTACATCCCTGCTTGCTAATTACTCATTTGTACAGAGTCACGACAAAAACACCTAATTATCTATGCGGCAACATTTTAACGCCATGTCAGAGGTTAACGCGGTCTTTGTATGCTAAACAGTTTTTTTGTAGAGCCGCATCCGTTGCTACTAAAGCAATCTTTCGTATCCGCAGTTTATATTAAATTAAGTGGAGATTGACTTAATTTAGTAGCTATTATTCAACATACATATCGCTGCTTAAGTGTACAGTCTACAACAAAACTTGATGATCGAAACCAAAACTAACTTCATTAACAGAACACATTTATAATATTTATTTAACAATTGATGTTTTTCAGTGCATTTTCTAGAATTAATGTACAGACAGACAATCACAAAGCGTCGATGGCGTAGTGCGTAAGAGCGTTGTCTTCCCACCCGGGAGGCACCGATTCGAACCCCGCCACGTACCAATGTGTTTTCAAATTTTGAATTCATATGTATGTTTAATCGACGCTTTTACGGTGAAGGAAAACATCGTGAGAAAATCTGCAAAAACTGCGGTGGGGTCATAATATGAGCTGTTGATGATGAATAGAATCACCCCATATCTTCCAATGGGTGTCGTAGAAGGCGACTAATGGATCAGCAAAGGGGTATTGATCACCATATACTCCGTTCACCAATCCGCATTGGGCAAGCGTGGTGGACTACTGCTTGAGTAGAAAATACCGGAACACAATTACCAGGATCATTATGGTCACAGACTTATAATAAGCTACTCAGGTAAGGTGAAACACATGGTATTACAGAACGTAATTAATAGGACGACTTAAAACATATGTATTCTTACTAAAGAATATAATTCTTGCCATATAAGGGCCATACCAGACATGCTACTTTAAGCATAGGCGATAGAGTTTTTGCGATTGAATCGATGGTGCAATACGTTTTTGCGACTATACTATGTTGCGTTCGGTCGCGGTATTGGGTCTGCGTTCGGAGCTGCGAGCATCGTCAATATCTAGTAAACACTACGCCACGCTCTGCAGATACTAACGCTGCAGTGATAATAATAATAATACATTTCTACGCTCACACCAATTATCTAGCCCAAATTAAGTATCTTTAAGAACTTGTGTTATGGATACTAGATAACGGACAAATATACTTAATAATCTACACTGAAAAAAATGTAGTCCAACTAAGATACGATTTCTCTTAGTTGGCATCAAAATGTGTGTAATAATTATTAATATGTTTGTTATAAACAAGGTACCATAATTGCCAGAACAAATACATTTTATTCATTTCGACAATTATGGACTTCCTTAATGTGATCAAAGATCTTTGTTACATTGAGCATCGTTTCATGTTTTTGTTTAATTTTACTACCTCCACTTTTTAAAACTAAATAATTAGATGTGTTCAGGTAACAAGAAAACTTGTTAGCATTACACAATTTATATTATTGATTTTAACAAAGATCATGGTTAATTAAAATATGTGCCTGTTTACATTAAACAAGAGAAGTGTTCAAATTAAATATTCAGGTATCTTCGTGGTAACAAGCAACTTGTTAGGAGCACATACTTTATATTATTGATTTTAACAAAGATCATGGTTAATTAAAATATGTGCCTATTTACATTAAACAAGAGAAGTGTTCAAATTAAATATTCAGGTATCTTCGTGGTAACAAGCAACTTGTTAGGAGCACATACTTTATATTATTGATTTTAACAAAGATCATGGTTGATTAAAATATGTGCGTATTTACATTTAACAAGAGAAGTGTTCAAATTAAATATTTAGGTATCTTCGTGGTAACAAGCAACTTGTTAGGAGCACATACTTTATATTATTGATTTTATCAAAGATCATGGTTGATTAAAACATATGCCTATTTGCATTAAATAAGAGAAGTGATGAAATTAAATATTTAGGTATCTTCGTGGTAACAAGCAACTTGTTAGGAGCACATACTTTATATTAATGATTTTAACAAAGATCATGGTTGATTAAAACATATGCCTATTTGCATTAAATAAGAGAAGTGATCAAATTAAATATTTAGGTATCTTCGTGGTAACAAGCAACTTGTTAGGATCACATACTTTATATTATTGATTTTAACAAAGATCATGGTTGATTAAAATATGTGCCTATTTACATTAAACAAGAGAAGTGTTCAAATTAAATATTCAGGTATCTTCGTGGTAACAAGCAACTTGTTAGGAGCACATACTTTATATTATTGATTTTAACAAAGATCATGGTTGATTAAAACATATGCCTATTTGCATTAAATAAGAGAAGTGATCAAATTAAATATTTAGGTATCTTCGTGGTAACAAGCAACTTGTTAGCATCACATACTTTATATTATTGATTTTAAAAAAGATCATGGTTCATTTAAATGTGTGCTTATTTAAGTTAAAAAGAGTTGATCAAATAAAATAATTAGGTACGCTCCTGGTAACAAAGCAACTTGTTAGCGTCACATAATTTATATTATTAGTTTCAATAAAGATCTCGGTTGATTCAAATATGTGGTTATTTGAGTTAAACAAGATAAGTGATCTAATTGAATAACACATTGCAGTGTCCACCAATCGAACAAACTTCCCCCACGCACCATTCGCGCTCCGCTCACTACCTTAGTTTTCCATAAGTCTAGGCGACGTAATAGTCAGCGGTACATTTTTTTTCACTGCAATCACTCAGTACCTCTACTCTCTATAATAGTCATTCGTCATTAATAATCTCTCTAATCAGTGGATCTCATCGCGTATTAAGTGGTATATTGTAACGTAATAAAGCTTAAAAAGCTAGGTACCTAATGGACTAGTGAAGTGTTGACGTCGCTTTTAAATTTTAATTAAACTTAAAACAGTTTTAGGTTTGAGTTGTGGACGAGGAACTAATTTAACATGAAGCCATGAGGTCAAACAATATTTGGTTACTAATAACTCGACCTTGTAATTATAATAATAAACTTAAAAGTTTCCCGAGTTTACGTAAAATTTTAATGATTAATTGATCTAGACCAGGAAATCAATATAAAAGTGAAAGCGCTGACCCCTGAGATCTTGGAGGAATTGAAAGAATGAATTTCATAATAATAATATACCTATATCGGTAAGTTTTTGTGTATGTAAATATACTTACCTATTTAATGAGTAACAATATTTAAATATTGAAAAACTAAAAATACGACACCTATCGAATTAGTAACAATATTTAAATATTGAAACCCTAAAATATGAGCGAAGTTTGCCTACGCAGATTCAAATAAAATATTAGCCTACATTAAAGTGATGCACTGACCTTAGTTTTTTTTTTTAGGGCCTGAATTTAACAAACTTTGAAATTCAACAAGACCCAAGCATTGTAGTTGTTTCCTTAGAGGAGAGGTCGCACTTCAAATGTTTCAATCAGAACAGGAAGGAAGGTACCATAGTGGCGTATTTAAAAAAGCATGTTAAGAAAACGTAATGTTTGGAAGACCAGGATTTATTACGCACTTTATCCGATTACGAATCTGATCTTCATCGAGGTAATCCATCAGTAACAGGTATAAAAGAAAAATGTGTTTGGTTTGGTGTTCAAGATTTCGACTTATTCAATCAAATAGGTGTCGACTGTATGCATGACATTCTAGAAGGTGTTGCTAAATACGTGATGCAATTTGTACTTCTTCAGTATTTAAGACATTTTAAGCTCTTTTCATTGACTGAACTCAATAACCTTCGAGTACGGTCCTGACTATAGGAATCAGCCATGTACCTTAGCTATGGATCATATACTTCACGGCAATGTGTGTATGACAGCTTCAGAACTTTTTGCGGTATTTCGGTAGGAACTGCAGAATTATTACAAACTGAAGTATTAGAACTGAACACATCATATTTGTTACTTACCAATGATTTATTACAACCAAAATTCTATAATTTATTACACTAGCATACCTACCTACTGTTCTAAAAAATTGGTCTTATCGTTTCTTTATGGTCAATGCGATTTGAAGCCAAACATCGTTTTTTAAATTAGTTTCTAATGCTTCATTTAACAGAAGGAACGTTACATTAACTTTAGCTATGAAACATCAGCTACAATTAAACGAAGTTTTTAAAAAGGTGAATTGCCTGATACTCATAGAACAGTTCCTATTTATTGTGCAACTCTTAATAAATCTGAAGAGCTATTCATAAGATTTTAACTATTCATTACTTTATAAATCTGAAGAACTATGCATACATTGTGTCAAAATAAGTCACTTAAAAATGTTAATTGGGCCACCGTATCTACTATACGGAATTTAAAAGGTACCATTTTAGTTTATACCACCAGCTCTGAGGATTCACTGCCTACTTCTTTATAGTGTAAAATGTTTTGTTGTATGATTTAAATAGTTTGATACTAATTGGACAATTATTGCAAACAACGGACGATCATTTTTTGCTTATGAAGTTAAAGAACTAAAAGTAAAGGAAAATGTTGTAATTTTTCATAATTGTTTGCGGTTTCCTTACCATGTAATAAAAATATTCTTAGCAGTGGAAAAAAATGTGTTACTTTAAGATGTGCATTATAACTAAATGAAGATCATAAATAATTATAATCATTAATAATGTTGAAATACTTCATCGTTTATTTGTTAAAATTAATTAAGAATGTTAATGATAATATTCATAAATGATCTTTATTTATTCTAGCAAACGAAAGCATTCTTAAAGTGCACCACATCTTAAAGTAACATATTTTTTATAGTGGTGTATTAATAATAAACTAATACTTACCACAATGTTAATAATTTATTATGGATGTTAACACTTCAATGCAGCTTGTTACTTACTACGTTATTAAGGTGAAATGTACAAGGGATTTAAGCATTTTTGTAACATCATATAGGTACTGTGAACCTATAATTGAGCAAATAAATATATTCTATTTTATATACACGAGTTTTATTTCTTCTGCGCTAAATAAAGAATATTTGTTAAGGATTTTTATATAATTTCGTGTATCAATGTTTTAAGGCACGCCGGTTTAGTATTTTAGAAGGTATCATTACATTTTTACGTAATCATTCCAAGTAGTAGGTATATGGCAAGTGTTAAAAATTGCCCCTGGCAGCAGTTTTGATATCAACTTCTAACATAAGCTATAGATAAATGTAGTGATACCTTCTAAAAATACGAGACTATGCCTTATACACAAAATTGGTGCATAGGAGGATTTAATAAAAAAAAACTTAAAAATATCTAATTAATTTGATTATCCTCGTATTCGAAATAGTCACGAATTTCCTATTAACTATCCGTGCTCTTCAATTCACTTTATTGTCTTTTGCACATTAACAAAGTGACTTGTCTTTTATAAAGATTGTCAATCATCACCTGATTTTTGTTTACACTAAGATCTTAACTATCTTCGTATTCGGTGAAAGAGGCGCCCTCAGTGATTTTTACTAAATAAAAAAGCATTAATAATATCAGAGATTAATCTTATCTTATCAATTATTTGATGCTAATTTTATCTTATCAGATGATTTTTTGTAAAAATCACTGAAGGCGCCAAATTCACCGAATACGAAGATAGTTAAGATCTTAGTGGAAACAAAAATCAGGAGATGATTGACAATCTTTATAATAACCAAGTCACTTTGTTACTATGCAAAAGAAAATAAAGTGAATTGAAGAACACTGGTAGTTAACAGGATAACGTTTTTTGACTATTTCGAATACGAGGATAGTCATATTAATTAGTTATTTGATGCAAGATCTTAGTTGTGACAACAAATTACTTTCATTGTTTTGATAATGCTTCTTGTTTATTTCAATTATAAGGTTAGGTGAATTAATCAGTAACTTTTAGTTATTTGATGCAAGACCTTAGTTGTGGCAACAATTTACTTTCATAGATCTGATAATATGTCTTGTTTATTTCAAATAACAGGTTAGTTGAATCAATCAGTAACTTTTAATTATTTGATGCAAGATCTTAGTTGTGACAACAAATGACTTTCATTGATCTGATAATTCTTTAAGTTTATTTCAAATAAAAGGTTAGTTGAATTAATCAGTTACTTTTAGTTATTTGATGCACGATCTTAGTTGTGACAACCATTCACTTTCGTAATTATGATAATGTTTCTTGTTTATTTCAAATAAGAGTTTAGTTGAATTAATCAGTTTTTTATGTTACTTGACCCAAGATCTTAGTTGTAATAACAAATGACATTGATTAATCTGACAAAGTTTGACAAACATATCGATCAAGATCTTAGTTGAACCAACGGTAAATTTAGATAATGTGATACTTTTTGTTTATTACACTAAGCAAGATCTTAGTTGAAGTAAATATCTATCGGTGAATAAACCAATACATTACTTAGTTGACGAAACTATAATAATTCAACAAAGTTGTCTTAGTTGCAACAGTCAAGATCTATGTAGGCTCATATACAGTCAAGATGGTAATCATATCAAACAAGATGTTTATTAAAGCAATCAAAAATTTTTTTCAGTGTAGATATTTTTATAAACTTAAATAAATATATAAACAATCATGACTCATAAAAAATGCTCGTGTTCATCACACTAGCATTAGCCATTACCAGGACTCGAACCCGGACCACCCGATGTGTAGGCAGCGATACTGACCACTCCACCACGGCGGCGTCAGTCAGTTGCTGTGACTGGTATTTTTTTTTTTTTTTTTTTTTTCGAGGTTTTTGTTGTTTTGTTAGTTTTTAATGATTTTTTTGGACTTAGGGTCTATTACAGCTTTCCTAATGTCTGTGGCCTACATGCGTCTCAGGGCTAATGACTACACCTTATGACAACATGTAGGCCACAAGTTTTACAATGTTATATTTATTGTTTACAATGTAATATAGAAGCAGTTCCTCAAGCTGCTTATAGTATATTATATTTTATGGTATTGTGTTGTATTTAAAGTGTTTTTGTTACATAGTGTGGGCTTATAATTAAGTTTACTACAATTAAAAATATTGTTGTGTGTGTTTGTGTTGTTTGTAAGGGTGTTTATGTTATGTTGTGTGTGTAGTTTGTTACATTTGAGGGTTTACAAGTCTTTAGGTTGACATTTATGCTTACTTATTGTTATGTACAGATGGGTTTATTTGTAGTTGGCTTAATCTGTTATAAAGGTTTGTATATTATTGATATTTGTTGTTTTGTTTACTCTACATGTTGTTTTTGATGTTTATTATTAGGTTTTTAGTGGGGTCAGTGTGTTTGTTATTGTTGGTTTTTATTTGTTTTATATTTTTGTATTTTTTACTTACGGTTTGGTTGTTAGTTATATTATAATTTATTTATTTATTTTGGTGGTTTATTGTTTTATTAGTGGTTTGTATATTGGTTATTCTTTGTGTATATTTTTATTTAGATATTTACTTGTTATGTTTAGAATTTTAATTTTGTTCAGTTGGTTTGGTTTAATGGTTCTTATGTTATTTTATGTTGTGAATTGATATTGGGTTGTCGAGCCAGACGTAAACTGGTGATATCCAGTATCAATTCATATTTATTTGCTTAGATTTTGTTTTATATTGTTTAATTTTGAGTTGTTTATTATTGTTTGTTAGTTTGTTAGGTTTTTGTTGGTGTTTTAGGTTTAAATTTTAGTTTTTATTTGTTACAATTTGTTGTTCATTTATTATTGTATTGTTTTGTTTTGTTGATGATATCTATTAGGTATTGAATGATTCTATTGGTTGTTTTGTTTCGTTGTTTGTTTGTTGTTGTTGGAAGTATTGTTATGATTATTATGTTTCAGATTTTAATTTTAATTTTAGTTTTGTTTAGTTGATTTGGGAGTTCTTTTATTGTTTTGTGTTATGAACTGATTTGAGTTGATTTGATACTGGACTGTCAGGCCAGAACGAAACTGGTGATATCCAGTATCAAATCGTGTTTATTTTGTTTTAATTTTGTTTTATATTGCTTATTTTATGAATTATTTATTGTTGTTTTGGTTGTTATGTTTAAGATTTTAGTTTTGTTCAATTAATTTGGGAGTTGTTTTGTTGTTTTATGTTATGAATTGATATGGGCTGTTGATGTCTGCATATATTGACGATGTTGTCAGGTAGATTTGCTTATAGTTGGCTTGATTTGTTATAAAAGTTTGTTATATTATGTCTATTTGCTGTTTTGTTTATTTTACATGTTGTTTTGTATGTTTGCTATTAGGTGTTTTCTGCGTTTTCCGCATTTTCCGCATTTTCCGCATTTTCCGCATTTTCCGCATCTGCTCTGATCCGCTTTTTCCGCATCCGCGTTTTCCGCGTTTTCCGCGTCCGCATTGATCCGCTTTTTCTATTTCCGCGTTTTCCGCATTTTCCGCATTTTCCGCGTTTTCCGCGTTTTCCGCATTTCCGCGTCCGTGCTGATCCGCTTTTTCCGCGTCCGCATTTTCCGCATTTTCCGCGTTTTCCGCGTTTTTTGGACTTGTGTTTTGTTTGAGGTTTTACTATGTTATGTATTGAAATTATGATATTATTAGTTGTTTTGGAAGCTTTTTTGGTGTTATATGATTTATTCTATGAATTGGTATTGGATTGTCAAGCCAGGGGAAACTGGTGATTTCCAATATCAATTTATGTTTATTTTATTTAATTTAACTTAATATCATTATTTATTTGTTTATGACTGATATAAATTTATTTATTGAAATATTTTGGTGGTTTATTATTTTGTTAATGATTTATGTATGTTTTAATTTGGTTTAATTATTCGCTTTGTTATTTTTAAGTTTTTTGTTTTGTTTGTTTGATTTGGCAGTTCTTTTGTTATTTTTATGTTATTTTGTGAACTTATATTGGACTGTCGAGCCAGAAAAAAGAGAGAACTGGTGATGTCCAATATCCATTCATATTTATTTGTTTAGTTATTTATTTAGTTATATTTTTCTTGTTAGTTGATTTAGTGTTTTGGTTTTAGTTTAGTTTATAATTCGGTATATTGATTTTTATAGTTTTCTGTTCTTTTTATTGTTTTATTTTTGTTGAAGATGTATGTTGGACATTGTTGTGAAGTTGCTGCATGTTTTATGTCATTGTTCTTGTTGTTATTTAAGTTATATTGTAGGCAGTTGAAACATTTTATTTTGCTTGGGTCTTGTTTATTTGGGCATTCTTTGTAGGTGTGTTGGCCTAGCGCAATGTGAGCATCTTTTTGTATTGTTTGTGCAGTTTTTGTATGTATGTCCGAATTTTAGGCATGTGTAGCATTGTATTATTGCGATATTTTCTGCTATTCTTATTTTGTAATGTTGTATGTTTAGATGTTCTTGCTTGTGACTGGTATTGGATTGTAGCATTTGGTCGCCGCATCAAGCTTTCAAAACTAGCTACTACCGGCATCCAAACGTATGTGGAGAGTAGCTTTAAGTCGATAAAGCGAGCGTCCAAAAGAAGCTGTGACCGGCATTCACGTGTGTGGAGCGTTAAGTCGCTTTCAGTACCCGTAGTGTAAGTTTTTTCGTTTAAAATACGTTACTGTTGTAGTTGCGTTATGAGCTCGGTTTGTATAGGAAACCTGAATAGCGGAAAGAAGCGTAAATCGTGTTTCCCATACAAATTGAGCTCTTAACGCTACTACAATAGTTACGTATTTTATACTAAAAAAAAACTAACACAGTTCAGCTGTTTTAATAAGTTAAATGAACTTCCGAAAAACATCTGAACCTATGCTGAATGTAACATGTCTGCTAGGGCCCTAACACAAGGTGACGAGACTTACAACCAAGTCCAATATGGAATAAAAAAAATAGTTATTACATTACAAATATTTACTATGTGTTAATTGGATCACGTGGTTGCCTTATAATTTAATTATATCTTTTAATATAATCAATCAATCCATACAAGGTTCGATAACACACCTTTTTATTAAGGTTTATTATTTTTATCGTGCACTTTTATGTCACTGCTACTGGACAACTAACAAGATCCATAAATATCTCTAAAAGATGTTTGTCAGTGCTAAGAATTATTTGCCTTATAGTTTTAAATTGCTCGATCTTTACAGCTGTGAATGTCCAGATGTAAATAGATTATATACTATTAATTCATTTTAATACGTACCATATTTCCTGCTCATTAACAAGGTTCTTATAATATACTAGCTGTGCCCTGACTTTTTTCACGTGTTATGATGTTATATAGCCTGTAGCCTTCTTCGATAAATGGATTATCCAATACAAAAAGAATTTTTCAATTTGAATCAGTAGTTCCTGAGATTAAAGCGTTCAAACAAACAAACTCTTCAGCTTTATAATATTATTATTATAGATATTTTTACATTTGCTCAAAAATTAGTTCCCCGCGTGTTTAGCGTGCGGAAAGTTTCCACACTAGTGCTTTTTGTTTTCCTCCTGCATATAAAATCCAAACGCATGAAGGTGGTTTTTAATCAGAAAGTTTTGTGTAAGTACATAATATTTTGTATGAAATGACTTTTTTACAGCTACTATTATACGCTACAATTTAAAATAAATTTATTTTTACTGTCATGACCCCACAGAACACAGAAAGAGTTTCTGTGTTCTGTGAGCTGACCTGGTGAACTTCGTACCGCCTAACAGTCGATTCTTTAATATTTTTTTTATACTTATTCTGCTATTCTAGACCCGGTGTCCCGAATAGCAGAAAAACAAAGTTAAAAAGTCAACAGTTACATTATGTAATTAACTTTTTTTCCAATTATTTCAATTTTTCTCTCCCTAAGAACCAGCCTCGTACTTTAAGGAATAAATTAAAAAAATAATTAGCGAAATCGATTCAGCCGCTCTTGAGATTTGCGCTTAGCAACACATTCAGCGATTCATTTTTATATTATAGATACATATAATTTAAATAAATAAATAACGCATTTATTTTATTTTAAATTTAAAGCCTCCAAAACGTTTAATATGAATCGCAACAATTGTTCAAATTGTAATGTCAATTATTACTTACCCAAGGATTAAACTGGGAGTTTCTCCCGAGTTCTTGATGAAAAAACACGTGTTGAGAGATTCCATTTTAAACTCATTCGACCGAACAATTGTCGGTTACTTTAAGTACATTTTCACTTGATATTGGCGCAATGCGTAATCTTTATGTGTCGCGATCGCCATTCATTTAAAAGAAGAATAAGAAGAAGGATTAAACTGATTTTCATTGATTTCCTTTCGTTGTTTTTTTCTCAAATGTATTAAAAAACATTGTTCGTTCATTTCCGCTTGTCGTATTGTTGACCCGCACCTTGGGCTTGGGTCAACAAACCGGGACTTGTGTACAAATGACATAAGTACTTCCTTCTTTTTTTATTTGGCATAATCTTGCCGGTAGTACCCGGCTACAAACAGAAGTTTGCTGTCGTAAAACCCGACAGAGAGAGATTCTGAACCCGTGCAGTATAGACCATCACACCAAGGGGTCCCTCGCGAGGTAGACGTAAACCACCCACAACGGCATTCACAAATTCCCACTAAACTTCATTGAAATTTAATGAACTTCATTGACATTCAATGAACTTCATTGAATGGAGGTTAGTGTCAGGCAAGCAACCAGCTCTATAAATGTGATAAAACAGCAGTATGGTGACAAAAAATTAAAAAGAAGAACTGTTGATTATGATTTTATGATAAAACGTTCGCTGCTCCGTCCCATGTCAGTTAATACTAGCGCCTTAATTGAGAAATTATTGATTCCCACACAAACTTTGGTACCCTTTCCACACCCTTAGGGCCCTATCCCATTAGCACACCACAGAGGCGCAATCAATAGCTACCACGAACAGAATGGTTCGTTAGTTGCGCAACCAAGACGACACCAGGTGAGATAGAGATATCCTCCATAAACCTTTATACATAAAACGACTCTTACAGGGACTCAAAGTGTCTCCATTGCCTAAATCTAAATCCGTTCTGCAACTTAACCGTAAAAAGGTATAGACTGACAGAGCTACTTTTTCATTTATAATATTAGTAGATATCTGCCACTGATCCACAACCATATTCTTCACAAAATGCGGATAATGATGTCACTAAATAAACAAATACCGTTTCAAGTGACATCTGTAAACTAATTAGACACATGCCCCAAAACTCATCGTCAGCTCGATCGATGTAGCCGATCATTAATAACACCGATAGATGGCGCTGACACACAATTTATCATTAATTCAATTAACAAATAGCTCACAAGAGACCATAAAGTTAAGTGCCGTAAAAACAGGACGTTAGTTGAAAACGCGTTAATTAAAATCGCTAATTGGGTTAATAGCAAACCTGTAACTATTGAAAAGTTTATTTATTGCTTAGACTAGTATGTTAGGATAATTGAGACTGGCGCTAAATCGAGAGAAAAAAACTTTTATTGTGTTCAAGTTAAGATGCTACCTCGTGAAAAAATAGTGATGGATTGGCTCCGCCCACTTACCCCTCGCCCCTCTGCAAAATTGAAATTTTTGCTATGCCTATTACATACATACATAAGGTCATCCTTACATATTTCCATTACATTGTCTACTCTCATCATAGTCCTCATAAATGCTCGGCCCGGTACTTTGGCCCTTTTTCAAGACGTTTTCGATCTGATCGATATACATTCACCTAGGACATCCTCGTACCGAATCTCCGATTCATATTATCCTTTTCGTCAATCACTTCCCTTTCTACATGACCGAACCATTGGAGCATCCCTTTCTCTAATCTTGCCACTATATCTTATTTCAAATTATGACTGTTAGATTAGCCGCAGATAATTAAAACGGCTAGCATGGACAATAAAAAGGTGATGAACATGAACGAGAACAGATATAGAGCGAGAGAAAGACCGAAGAAAATATGGATAGACTATTGGAGATGATATGGTAAATTAATGCTAAGATGACGGCTGACCGAGATGTATAGAAGAGAAAATAAATATTACGGCGACCACAAAGTTGGGAGCAGGACCAGGATGATGTTCAAAGCACATCGCCTTTGTAACTGGACTTTTTGTAAAAGAGCGAGGACCTTGGTTTGTCTTCTAGAATGTAGGGAAAACTTTCCATTGAGGTTTTCCATCAGTATTTCAAGCGAGAGTTTCTTTGTTGGCTAAAGCATCTACAGGGTTCAAGTCTATATTAAGATGGACAGTCGTAAGCTGATGGGCACACAGCCTGTTGTGTTCTGGGCATTGCATAAAATATCCCTGGAAGATTAATTCTTGTTCTGGCTAGAGTCACAGTCACACAATAAGTATTTTATTGACAATTATTTGACAGACCGGCAATCTGTGACTGGGTTATCATTACAAAATTAAACACAAAATCATTTATAGGTCGTTGTCGACTCTCTACAAATACGTCGTCATGCATGTCATTAGGAGCGTGCTGTCGTCAATAATACGACGAAAATTCTAAAGAGCAAAAATTCGGCAACTGATTTCTATGTTACACTATCAAGAAATTTAATTCTCTGCTAGCACACGTGTTCCCTCCTTACAATCGTGGGCCATTCTAAAGAGGCATAAAGAAGTACCTTGCAGGTCTGCAAAGCCTAGGTAGCTAGTGCAGTGTTTAAATCCTATCCTGCACTAAATATTTTCATCATTTCCAGCAGTTTGATAGGTAGGAAGTCTTCGTCAGACGCGTCTCAGATCGCGATAGGCTGGGGAGGATGTTTAGTGGGTATGGAAGGAACGCCTGCATTGAAGGTCAGGCTGGGGGAGGATGCTTAGTAGGTATGGAAGCCCCCCCCCCCCCCCCCCCCTCCCTCCGCCAACAAAAAAGGTATATTTCATAAATAACCACGCCTCGAAAATAAATGTTACTTTTCATCACTCCTACAGAGGAATCTATTATGAATCATTTAACTTAAAATTTACATGAATAGTAGGGGTAATTATTTTATTTTTAACTATAGCAACAGCTTTTATAGGTTATGTATTACCATGAGGGCAAATATCTTTTGTATTTTATTTTGTATTTTATTTTGTGACGTTGGTTATTAGAACCAGGGTTCTAATAACCAACGTCACAAATACGATAATAATATTTTATATTACATTATAACAATAAATCTTATGTGAGATTTTCATGACGGTAAAGCTATTTTAATATTATAACACCTACAACAATTCAGCAATCTAATTTGATCTACATATTTGTGTTATTAAATTGGATATTAAATTATACCATTCCAATATTACTTACTTTATAGCTAAACATTATTTATAACAACAAGAAGGCTATGGATGAATCGATTCGTTTCAAATATCGAATACGCATCGATCATAATAATCGATAAAAGAATCGGATCGAACCGTGAACAGCCAGTGATTGTGGTAATTATTTGATTGGCTGGCGGCACACAATATAATTAAACAATTGAAAGTCGAACCCTCATTGAATTGAAAATTGATTCAATGAAAAGTTATTATAAGAAATGCTCGAATATAGATTAGTTTGTTGTATTTTAACAATGAAATAACATACGTAATACTTTAGCTAGAGGATATTATTTGAATGTGTGCATTGATTGCCAAATCCATAGTAAATTTAAAAAAAATAGAAGTGAAGAGAAAGTATTTTTTTATTATCTTTGATTACATACAGTCAAAAAAAAACTGTAAAACACTTAATAATTATCACCGGTTGCAGGAATATCAACTAAATATTGAAACATAACTATGTTATTTTTGGGCAAAAATAATTTTTATGAACTAGGTATATGATAGTAATGCAAATAAAAACAATGATGAGATTTATTTAAAATTATCATTATCTATCAATTCGACTATATATTTTTTTATGATATACATATTACAAATTATCAAGACATTTTCGCATCTGTCGATAAAAATTGGTATGCAAAACTTTTTATTGCCTTATCAAATTTATCGACTCTACCAGCGAACAATAAAACATACGAATGTATTTATCTAGGTAACAAATAAATATTCCGGATCGAACAGAGAGAGTCGTTGTCTACAAATCCTGCAAGGAGGTTTGGAAAGGTAGGAGGGAGGACAAACTTGAGGACCCACTAAATTGCCAACAAGCTAATTACTCTTCACACGGAACTCTTTGGTAATGTATTTTCAATTGTATTTGTATTATTATTGTATTTTTTTTTAATAACTGATACGTGTGTATGAATTATTGGAGGAAACTTTGGTGATTTGTGTGTCATATTTTGTATTTTATTTAATGTAATATTCAATTGTTTCTTTCCCGAATAAATAAATAAAAAATAAAAAAGTGACATTTCTGTCACATCCATTGACCTTTTTTTTTAAATACCTCGAGGAGACCGTGACGGATTTTCTCTTCTTGTTGTCCATTTTTAACTCCATCTGACGTACAATCGTCTGTTACTTTATGTACATTTTCACTTGATATTGGCGAAATGCGTAATCTTTATGTGTCGCGAATGCCATTTATTTATAAGAAGAAGAAGAAATAACTCGACTTACAAGTAACTCACTTTAATTAAAACTCTACTAATAACCAGAAAAAAGTCAGCTACAAGATTAATTATAATGTTATCGCAAATGTTTTACTTGATAAAAATATAATCGATTAATAATTTCCATCCAAGACCACGCACGCATTATGTTCATTATTATATTTCCACCAATAAATCGATTACGTATCGATTGCATATCGAATGCGCCAACCAAGCATGGCTATTCGAGATTTGTGCCAATTATTTGATTGAAGGCAACCAATCAAACAGTAGAGCCATATCCATTCCGTTACGCAAGCGTCATGGCGTAGTTTCTGACAACAATAGTTTTATTTTACTTTTTTATATTTTATCGTGTTCAATAATTTTCACGTGCAGTTAAAATTATTTTCATGTACACAATTAGCTGACGTAACTTTCTATCTAGGATTTGAAAATGAGAATGAAAAGCTCTTTATTTAAATGAACTTTGCTAAATACTTTTAAATCGTTAAAAGCCCTACTACCGTTACGGGTCAAAATAATTATTTTACTTTCTTAAAATTATTATTATGATGCTGAGATGGAAAAGAAACGGCGGAGGAAACGCCACAGCTTACAATTTCGTAATGATTGCAAAACATCATTACAGGGCAATCGATTAATATGAATAAATTACAATTTTTTATTGCGTACATTTTGGGCAGATTTTACTCTCACGCATTTTCATCGTTTAAATAAACATTTTTCTTTTTTTTTATATAATTTTGATTTTTACCAACAGTTTTTTTTAAATTTATTAATTGGCAAATCTCTAATATTCTTCGGAAGCTTAGTATACAAGCAGGTCGTGTTTTTTCTTAGTAGATATTAAAATTATGACGCGTATTACATTTCTCAGAAAAAGCTCTGCTCAGCCCCTTTTTAACGTAATTGTATGTATGTATTAATAGAAAATATGTCAATTATTTTATGAATAGAGTGCCTCTCACACCGTACCATTTTACCTAATGACACCCCTACTTATTCATTGCAATTTCAAAATTTTGTTTGTTTACGTTTTTTGTTTTAAAATTACTTCAGCAAATAACCAATAATAATGTTTATTTAAACGCAGGTAAATTTATATAAGTCAAAATATTAAAAAAGTACATTAAAGTCAAATTTGAAAGTATAATTAACGCAAAATTTAGTGGTTGCTGTAAATTGGTTATAAAAATTGGCAGTTTGTGTGGTCTCAGAACTGACCCTTAAATATTGACTTTTAATGCCTAACCGTCTCACGTACCCCTCCAAATATTTTCAAGGTTCGCTGATGGAGGCTTCAAAAATTTTTTTTTATGTTTCGAGATGGCAAACAAGCTTGCGGCCCTCCTGATGTTAAGTGGTCACCGCCGCCTATAGACACTTGCAATATTAAGTGTAAATCACTTAACACTGCAAGTGCGTTTGCCATCCTGGGGACTGAGATGACATGCCCTCCATGCCCAGTAATTACACTGGCTACCTTTCCCTTCAATCCGAAACACAGCGAACTGCTTCACGGCAGAAATAAGAAAGGCGGTGGTACCTACCCAGACGACCCTACATATGGGTCTACCGCCTAGTAAAATACTTAACAAAAAATGTGCACAGCTTTACCTATACAGAAAAAAAATAAAATGATGGCAGTGAGAACTACAAATTATAAATGGACAGTTATCAATGAAAACGTATATCAGAGACAAATACATTTTAATATGTATATTTTATCTACACTTATGTCATAAAATTCGAATTACGATCTCGAACGAGAACATAGGAGTTTCTCTCGAGTTCTTGTTGTAAAAACACGTGTTGAGAGACTCCATTTTTAACCTCAATCAACCGTACAATTTTTGTTATTTTTTTTTTCACGCTCACACCAATTATCTAGCCCGAAGTAAGTATCATTAAGAACTTGTGTTACGGATACTAGGTAACGGACATATTTTTTTTTAAATATAAGTACATAATTTTAGATATTTTGATATATAAACTTAAATAAATATACTAGGTGTAAAAGACATGAACAGTCAAAATAGAACCATGTATTCTATACATCAAAATAAGACATATTTCAAAAAAATTATTGCTGGGAAATGATTTTTATTTTTTGGTGTTAAAAAAATTGCAAATTGTACCGCGCAATGTAAAGGGCTCAACTCGCACGCAACTCGCAAAACCGCGATATTTTTGCTAAGCCATTTTTTCTTATGAAATACTAAAAAAATGATAATGTTTCTTTGGAAAATAATTAAGAAATAACGTATAGAATACGTTTTCATAAAAAAATGAAAAAAAAATTATGACTTTGACCTTCAATAAAATCGCAACTATCAATTTCCCAGGTATAGTCTAAAGGAAAAAAAATGTTATGATGATGAGCAGAATACATGGTTTTCGTTTGACTGTTCATGTCTTTTACACCCTGTATAAACAACCATGACACGCAAACAAATATTCGTGTTCGTCACACAAATAATTGCCGCTACCAGGATTCGAACCCGGACCGCTTACTTTAGTTACATTTTCACTTAACATTGTGAAAATGCGTACGTTTAATGCGACGCGACGCCATTAATTAAGAATAGAATAGAAGGAGAACATAAATTGACATACTTTTTAACCGATTTCAAAAAGGAGGAGGTTCTCTATTCGTTTGGTATGTTTTTTTATGTATGTACACCGATTACGCCGAGATTTCTGATACGATTTAAATGATTTATTTTTTCGTTCCCATTGGGACTAAATGGGATAATTTTTTTAAAATACTAAACCGATTCATGAAAAAATTCATATTGTGACTGCGCATTCACAATATGATATTTTTCCATCTGTTCCAACTTTATTCGTCTATAATTATATTCAAAAGTTGTTAACCAATTTCAATGATTCATTTTTTGTCTCAAAGATCAAAGTCCCGAAATAGTCTTCATAAAATTTTACAGCATATCAATTTTAGACGTTGAGGTATTTTGTTATTCTGAAAAATTAAATGCAAAAATCCTTTTTTAACTTTATTTAATGATAACTTTGAGTTGTGAGCCGATTTTTATAACTATAAACTCTACTTAATACTTCATATACTTAAAAGACTAAAAAGCAAAAAATAAATTATATTTATTTATAAAAAACCGCCTTCAAAACTAAAAACGGAGAAAAAAAATTGTTTATAAAATCTAAATGTTTTTTTGAGGTCGGTAGTCCTATCTCAAGATCTAGTGTATTTTTGTACCAAATTTCATCAAAATCGGTTCCTGTGTTAGGCGTGAAAGCGCGATTTAGTTTGGATTTCCATACGACCTTTCGTCCTCTATTTCATCCTCACACGGGGCAAAATTTCACAAACGATCGAATAAGTAAATATTTATTTCTCATCAAGTGCCTAAATTCAAAGTTTCATGGTTTAATCTTCAACAATGACAACCTTTCATCCCCTATTTCAAGCCTTTTCTTCGCTGTAAAAAGATTAATTTGTATTTTATATTAATATCTTTGCATTTTGGATACTGTCTTATTTGTTAGCGCTATTATACATGTTCAACCTTTGGCTGAAGAAATCGTGCCTCCATCATCACACATCAGGTCAGAACCACACATACAGTCCACTCTTCAGTCATCAGTGTTTTTGATCGCCTCTTTTACCGATGACTGTACGATTAAAACCACATACAGCTCCCGGCTAGTAAAAACTTCGCAAACATCTGCACTGTCTCAAGAAATATACCCTCATCAATAGTCTTCAATCAATCAATACATACCAACCACGTACAATGTCATAACCATTACTACATCCGTTGCGAGAAACACCCACTGGCAGTTTCATATCGAATTCCTGCTAATTAAAAAATTACTGGTACAAGAGTATTTTGGTATCGGTGTTTGCGTCGACTTTACATTAAAACATTAATTAAAAATAAAAATCAAAAAGTAATTTAATTAAATGGACTTTGCGTACTTTTAAATCGTCATCAACCGTTTCGTTAAAATAAATAAGAAGAAACGGCGCTACAAACTCCCACACCATACAATTTGGTAATGACATAAATATAGCATTATTTACAGGTCAAAATAAAATGTAAAAAAATATCTTTTTATAAGAATCATATGAGAATTGCTCTATTTTTTAATTCATTAACATGGAATTCTCTAAAGTCATTAAATTTGTAATCAAGTGAACGCTAAGTAATTTAACTTTCGATATCCACCATTATGAAAAAAAAACCGCCTTCAAAACTAAAAACGGAGAAATAAATTTGTCTTAAAAAATTTAAATTGTTTTTTGAGGTCGGTACCAAATACAGTTTTATTCTAAATATTGAGGTTGGCACCGACCTCAAAAAAAATTATTTGTATAAACAAAATTTTTATTTCTTCGTTTTTACTTCGGTTTGTTCTATTTGAAAATAATTTATTTTTGCTTCTTAGTTTTTAAGTAGGTATGGAAATTTTCAGGAAACTATCTCGAGATCTTTTAAACAAACAAGTAATAAAATGATTACGATATCGTGGATATCAATTAAATAGGCATTATTAGGAATAACTCAAAAAGTACTCGTCAGATGTCGATCAAATTTAAATGGGACCACATGACAAGCACCAGCTTCCAAAGGTCAAAAGAATCTTCAACATCGGTACACCCAGTAAAGAGTTATGAGGTAACAAACATAAAAAAACAGTCGAATTGAGAACCTCCTTCTTTTTTTTAAGTCGGTTAAAATACATTTCTTTCAATTCTGACGCCGTCTTGGCGAGTGGTCAGTAACGCTGCCTACACATCAAGCGGTCAGGGTTCGAGTCCTGGTAGGAGCAAATGTTTGTGTGATCAACACGAATATTTTATTCACGAGTCATGGTTGTTTATGTATTTATTACCTGAGGTTAATTTATATAAATATCTATACTATATTAAAATTTGTCCGTTATCTAGTATCTATAACACAGTATTCTTAATGATACTTAATTTGGGCTAGATAAGGGGCCGTCCATTAATCACGTGATGTTTTTTTTATTTTTTTTTATTTTTTGTTGTGAGCGTGGAAATATATATTTTTTTTCAAATACCAAAGAAAGTTAATAGACTAGTTTTTCTATTTCTTTTAAACTAATTAATTAACTAGTTCTAACGGATCAATGGGTAAACACAATACTACTTCGTGGAACTCACAACTTTGTAAAGCAAACAATTAAACTCAAAACTGTCGATAACACACAAACACTCACAATTGTTCTGCAAAAACCTCCCCTATAGCAACTACATAAGGTCGGATTTAAGTTAAAAACAGCTTGTACGCAAGCTAAAGAGTAATCGTAATTTATCACAATGGCGTGATGCATCGCTATTTGCAACTTTTTAATTATCTATCATTATTTTATTAGCAACGCAAAGATGGAGTATTTATACCATAAAATATTTTTAGCAAAAAAATAGGAAAACCGACTTCAATGCGTACAAATTTAAACTAAAAAGTAAGAAATAAATAATATTTTTATGAAGTAGTTGAAAAGAGCGTCGTAGAAAACCAAGGAAAGTATTGATACACATTTATAATTCTTTATTTATAATTCATACTCCGATATATTTGGAGCCGGTGCCAGCTAGCCAAGGAGGATAGTGTTTGCAATTTTCGAACTTCACGGAGCGGCGAATTATTTCTCATCTTTATTATGTATAGGTAATGGATTAATCAAGTTCGTATCTATTAGGTAAGTTTATTTTGCTTAGGCTGGCACCGACTCCAAATATATCGGAGTATGAATTATAAATAAAGAATTATAAATGTGTATCAATACTTTCCTTGGTTTTCTACGACGCTCTTTTCAACTACTTCATAAAAATATTATTTATTTCTTACTTTTTAGTTTAAATTTGTACGCATTGAAGTCGGTTTTCCTATTTTTTTGCTAAAAATATTTTATTTTATTATTTTTAGTGGAAATCACTACATCGTATAAAACAAAGTCTCTATCCGCCGTCTGTCTGTCCCTATGTATACTTAGATCTTTAAAACTACGCAACGGATTTTGAAGCGTTTTTTTTAAATAGATAGAGTGATTCTTAAGGAAGGTTTATATGTATAATACATGCATATTCACATAAGCATTGCACCCGTGCGAAGCCGGTGCGGGTCGCTAGTTAAGTATATTTTATTGAAAATGGATAGGCCTACTGGATAAATGGATAGGCGCTCATTAAAACTTAACGGAAACGTAAACAACATTTTTTTTGGTTATTAATGATTTGTTCATAAAGGATCGAATTTATATCGATACAATTTATACAGGCCATCTTGACGTACCTAAAAAAAGAATCACTAAAATCGAGTCGTAATACTCATAATTGACGGAGTATCAGGTAACAAACACAAAAAAAACAGTCGCATAGAGAACTTCCTCTTTTTTTAAGTCGGTTAACAAATTATATCACGTTTCAGACCTATAGCTCATTACAAATGCCATGAATGGTATAGTTTTAATGGTAAGTTAATGAACTATGAAACTTGAAGAAAAACTAGTTGTTTACTTAAGTTCATAAATTAATTTGTCATAGTTTATGTGTTGACTATTGGACCTACTAACCAGAATTTCAATATTGCATATTAGGTAATAGCAAGTTAAAGAAAAAAAATGTCATTATTTTTGTGTTCGTGGACGATATCATTGTTTCATCCCCAATGAAATTATCATTTCAACAAAAAAGTACTGAACCAATTTCGGTATAATTTATACGGGACCACCTTTGGAGTATGTCCTTCCTAACGAAAAAAGAATCTTCAAAATCGATTCATAATTGACGGAGTAATCGCGGAACATACATACAAAAAAAAAAAAAAAAAAAAAAAAAAAAAAAAAAACATACAGTCGAATAGAGAACCTCCTCCTTTTTTTGTTTGAAGTCGGTTAAAAATAGGAAAATGACTGTTGGAACTGAAACATTGTTGAGTTTTTCAGTTCTATTTCGCTTTTCAAAATTGTAGTGTAATTGTATTCAACCATTACGTATATTGAATAAAAATAACTGTAATGCTGTTTTATGGCCTGCACGGTTTGTGAGTAAATATTGTTTTTTTTATGTTATATTTTTAACTCCACGCGGACGAAGCCTTTTTAATCAAATATAGCTTATAACTTTCCTCGATAAATGGACATCTAACACACAAATAATTATTCAATTTGAATCAATAGTGCCTGAGATTAACGCGTTCAACCATTTAAACAAACAAACGATTTTGGACCTCCCTGAGTGCAAATAAACCGTTTTTGGAATTATGTCTGTGTGTCTGCGCATTAGCACGATAACTAGAGTACTTATGCTTTAACTTATTGCAACCAAATTTAACATGCACTGTATGACATCAAAATATAAGGTTTCTATCAACTTTTTAGACGTCGATCACGAAAGTCAAGCAACCATGTGCGCGGTCGGTACTCGGATGGGTGACCAAAATATAACATGCATGTATGACATAAAAATATACGATTTCTATCAACTTTTGAGTAGTTTCCGATAAACGAGAAAGTCAAGGGGAGACCACTCCCGATTATTCTTTCCTGAACTTTGCATTAAAATATGGCATACATGACAGCAAAGGGACCTAACGCATACAGCTATTTGTATGGGCTAGATCCCTTTGCCTACCCTGAGCAGAGAGAATTTAAAACAATAAAAAAGAAATCGAAGGCTCGCATCGCACCATCTGTCGCCGGCCAGTCGTAAATCATTGCAAATGTCGCCCTAACGAGTCGCTACTGACTATTGATTGACCATTCTGTAGACGAGATAAAAAATATAAGAAATTAAATTAGCCAACGTTTATCTAATAGTAGGACGTCTAGGTTATTTGTTAAGGGGAAGCCTTGGCCTAACAAGGTGACTTGTTTATGAATGACGACTGCTTTTAATATTATAGTATAACCGATCTAACTATATTGTTGTACTGCGACTAAACATTATTATACCGCGATTTGATAGAGCTTCTTGCCGGTTCCGATTGCCGGCCTCCTGGTAGACTCGTGAACCGATGGCATCAATTTGGCTTTCATAATCTTAAAAATTGTATTTAAAAACCCGCCTTAAAAACTAAAAACGGACAAATAAATGTTTAAAAAATCTAAAAATAAATATCCAACTTTGTTTTTTTAGGTCGGTGACAACCTCAATGTTTGGAATAAACGTTGTCATTTGTCTTTGGCACCCACCTCAAAAAATCATAGTTGGCATATTTACTTTTATATTTTTAAACATAATTCTTTTATTTCACTGTTTTCAGTTTAGAGGGATTTTTAGTATTAATTTTTTTCCACTCAACGTCCATGAGTTTAAAGGGCAGAACCCTTAACACCTTCCGTCACTTTACTACCCACATGCCCAGACCGCCATCTTGTTAAAGCCTCTAACCCGCTACTCACAACTATGCTAGCGGCGCAGGCAATACCTAATAGAAACACCCATTAATAAAGTCTAGCTGAGATTTTTTCCTGTACATCAACTTTGATATATTGTCTGTAGTTACATGTCATTCGGTTATCTTTTTTATATTATACTAGCTGTCCCGGCCTCGCGTTGCTGTGGTAATTTCATACTACTGACCTATAACATAGCATTGTATCTGCAGTAAAACAAATATGACTACTTATCAAGATAAAAACTATCCTATCTCTCAAGTTGTATCAAACTGCACACGGTGTACAAATTTGATTAAAATCGGTTAAGTAGTTTAGGAGTCCATCGCGGACAAACAACGTGACACGTAATTTATATATATTAAGATTTCGTATTTCATGTAAACCTATCTTATAGTATTATATCCCTTTTGAGACGAGTAGAATTAGCAATTAATTTTTAATTGTGAGCGAAATTTTCTCTATTTCGAGACGAAGAATCTTAGAATTCCATAGATTCACTAGGCAGGTAGATACTTATCTAAGTAGGTACGGCGGTGTGATAAAAATACATGATTCATTTATTTTGTAATATACCAGAGTAAATAGATAATGAGATCCGCAGGAGAACCAACATAGCCCAAGGAACTGTGAACCTTAACTGGCAGTGGGCAGGGTACATTGCAAGGCGGTGTTTACGTTAAAGCTTTAATTCCTTATTGTAATTTAAGCGACTACATATTTCAATTTGCATAAAAAATATGAGTGGAAAATTGCGAGGAGGACTGACGTCCTTTGGGGCCGGTCCACGAGTGGCGACCACGAACCGGGAGACGCAGCGTTGAACAGCCCCCACAAGGTGGACTGACAATCTGGTAAAGGTCGGGATGGAGATCTTGTAGGAGGCAACAGTGGGTCTATATTTGCTGATATGATGAAATAGAAATCTAAAAACATGAAATAATCCTGTCCCCAGTACTTTATTGTTTTTAATTTTTTATTTAATTTGGAGAAATTTGTAAAATGACTAAACGTTCCAAATTCGTTCATTCGCGTCTCTTAACAATAAACAAATTAAATTTTACTGTGTCTTTATAATACCGAATTTAATAAATAACTACTTAATTTCCTTGATCCATATCGGTCAATCATTTAATAATTAATATAAATAAACATAACAAGGAAGATATCTTGCTTTAATCTCTTAATAATATAGAAATTGAACCTGATTGTATCGTTTCCTAGCATAATATTTCAATTAAAATTGCCGCACCGTAGTTTTTAATTCATTATAATTATGAACATTAAAAAATGCCTATGCAGCCTGCCAATTACGTATAGCTTCGTAACCGATCTCAGTGTGGGGAATCTAGAACACGGTTATTAGTTTACATGAAAATATCCGTGAAATCTGTGAGAACTGGACTAGGCATGCTTGGGAATATGGTCCGGATATTCGGTGTGGGGTCATTTAGCTTGTATTAGTTCAAATATTCAATATAAACGGCGAGTTGCGATATAAATATATCTATACTTCAATACTATAATATGCCTGCATATCAATCGGGCTAAGACTAAACTCATGTTTGTGGATCGGGCGGGCGCGATAGAAGGAACGGGAGCGCTGTCTGACCTTGATACGGTGGACAAATTTGTCTATCTTGGATCTCTGGTTGCTGCGGACGGTGACTGTGAGAAGAAGGTGGTAAGGAGAGCCCAGATTGCAAAAGCAGCAGTGAAGCGACTAAAGAAGATCTGGAGGAACAGAAGTATTAGCAGAAGAACCAAAACGAAGCTAATGAGAACCCTGATCTTCTCTATATTTCTGTACGCTTCAGAAACTTGGACGCCTCTTTATACGATGAAAAAAAAGATGCGTTACTGTCCGTAGTCGTTTCGTAGCCACCATTCCGTAGCCATGTGATGCCGGCAGAGTAGAATAGCGTCACCCCATATCCTCCAATGGGTGTCGTAGAAGGCGACTAATGGATCAGCAAAGAGGTATTGATCACCTTATACTCCGTCCACCAATCCGCATTGGGCAAGCGTGGACTACTGCCTAAACCCCCTTCGATGACAAAGAGAGGCCTTGTGTCCCAGCAGTGAGTCGAATTAGAATGGCTGTTATGATAATGTAATCGTCTTCCCACCTTGTACCCTACCCTACCGACCTTGGACCCTACCAACGCAGAATTTCCTGGTACGCAGCCGCCACTCCAAGCCCATTCCGCTCCAACGGTCGTCAGTCCTCGCAATTGATCAACTGAAAAGCTTTTTTTATGTAAATTGAAATATGTGGTCGCTTAAATTACACCAAGGAAATAAACTTTTAACGTGAAAACCGCCATATTTCCTTATAAGTCCGCCTCGTTATTTTCTCGGGATTCCAAGGAAGCAAATGTCAAAGTCAAGTGTCACACGAAATTCCGCAACATTAAAAAGCGGTCATTGTTTTAAACATTAACAACTTTCGTAAAGTTCGACTTATTTCTTCAGATGCACAATGAATCATAATAAATTTCGTACTGCACCTTTTTCCGCGTTTAGGGCTACATGAAGGAATAAACACGCTCAGTATTTTATCAGTTCAGTCCATCAGTTTGTTTACAATGAACGGCAATCATCGTGTAACCCATGAAGTGATTGACTGATGATGCGTACGTTTTAATAGTCTGAAGCCATTCTTGGATTTATAGTGTGTTAGTGTTTCATCAGTTTCGTCCGACAGTCTGGTCAAACTTTAAATAACGCTAGAAGGATGGATGAACGGGTACACGATCAAACCAAGACTGACATCAGCTGAAAAGTATGCTAGTAGCTGTTTAGCCCAGCGCCAGAAATGATACGAGTGGGTTATACGGTTCCTATTATAGTATTTCATTCATCATTCACAATGGATTCACGGAATGATTTCAATTTTTTTTTATGTTAAGTACGAGATGGCAAACAAGCTTGCGGCCCACCTGATGTTAAGTGGTCACCGCCGCCTAATGACACTTGCAATATTAAGTGTAAATCACTTGACACCGCAAGTGCGTTTGCCATCCTGGGGACTAAGATAATATGCCCTCCATGCCCAGTAATTACCTTGGCTACCTTTCTCTTCAATCCGAAACACAACGAACTGCATCACGGCAGAAATAAGAAAGGCGGTGGTACCTACCCAGACGACCCTACAAATGGGTCTACCATCTAGTAATATTTAATTTTCATACCCGCAGACCATCAATCCGTCAGCTGTGGGGTACACCTTCATTCTTCGGTCATTCATCACACTGACGAAACACTGAGCGTGCAACCTCTCTCTTAAAATCGCAGCTACGCCACCATGGGCGACTCGGATCGAAAAACATTAAAAACGGTATGCGAATTGTGCCCAAATCCGTCCAGCCGCGGACGATATTAAATAAATAATTACACATTTGTCAGATACTCCTAAAAAGCGAAATGTCCACGACGAGCGAGTTGCCATATTTGGCGCGCAGTGTTGCCAACTCGCGCGGGCAGGTGACCACCAATTACTGAGGAGCGCAAAAAGCGTCTGCAGACAAATTGTGAAATTGTAAGACTTTGAACGGTTAGCCAACCATTCGATGCTACTAAAATACGTTGACCTATTAAAGCGGAGACGGCGCTTATCGAGAGTAAATTACAGGCTCGCGCCATCTTGGTAGCGGCTTGTGTGGGACTGACGCCTCTCAAATTGGCACTGCCCATGTTCGCAATAGAATCGCACGCTTTTTGAACTTGTAAAAAAGCGGCTTACAAAAATAGGATAACGAAGAGAACACGAAAATAATACCAAGTTATGACTGTCTAGTAGAATAAAATTATTTTTTCTTTCTATTTTTGTATACATGAGCTTTTTAACTGCGTGACAATATGTTTCAATGGTTTTTTTGTCTAATAGGATAATTTTGAAGTAAATGGACCCAGAAATTAACTAATGAATTTCTACCGTGTGGTATTTGATTTACCTATTAATTTGACATTCTATTTAATGTTATAATATACTGAGATTTGCGTGCTTTGATTATCTGACTGATTGGGCTGACCCGAAAATTTTAAGACCTACAGTGTACCTAGTAGTAGTATCAAAGACCAATAAACTATTATTATTATTTTGGTTGATCAAATGAAAACGATTTTAAAGTAACGTATTCTAAGGTTTAGTTACTTTTTGAGTTGGATAACTTTTTTACTTCCTCGTATTTGTAGTATAGAGGAAATCTTGTAATCGTCAAAAAATTCGACCTCGAGATTTTGACGGATTTGCACGTTTTGGACCTCCCTGAGTCCAAAAATACCGTTTTGGGAGTTATGTCTGTGTATGTGTCTGTGCGTTAGCACGGTAACTTGAATATACTTTTCCTTATTGTAACCAATTTAACATGTATGTATGACATCAAAATATAAGGTTTCTATCAACTTTTGAGTCGTTGATCACGAAAGTTAAGCAACCAAGTGCGAGGTTCGTACTCGGATGAATGAACAAAATTTAACATGCATGTATGACATAAAAATATAAGTTTTCTATCAACTTTTGAGTCGTTTCCGTTATACGATAAAGTCAAGGGGAGACCACTCCCGATTTTATGTAGGTAGGCGATAGGTTGGCAACCTCTCACCATTTTCATTTACTTACCTACGTAATAATATATTTTACACGGATTGCCGAGCTGATTTCGAGTGTAACATTTGTTTCAGGCTTTTGCATTTGATTGTTTACTAAAGGATTGTTACTGTTTGAATTTGGTACCCCTTTTATGTAGGCGACAGGCTGGCAACCAGTCACTATTTCACTGCATACTGCCAGATGTGGCTTTATGTGTAACAAAATGTTACCTAAGACTCTGTTCAACCCCTTTTGGGACTACGAGCATGATCGTATGTATGTATGTGAAGTGTAATGAAACTGAGGTTATTAAATTGCAGTCTATCAACATAAATTATGACATCTGTCAACTTGACGTGAACAGCACCCGACTTGACCAATTACGAACGACCAACGCTAAATTAGTCAAAATGGAGTCCCGTAAAGACACAATAAAACCCGCAAAGGCACTAAACCCTGTAAGAAAAGATAACGTTTCTGAGAATTTTTTTATGTCTTAATTATATTTCATGTAAGGTCGTTAAGACTACTGGCTACGTTCGCGAGACCATTGATTAACAAACAATAATACAGTAATAAATTACAATTAATATTTCTGAATAAACAATTTCATCTGTGCGCCCGGTTTACGGTCTGCGCGGATATTTTATGGGATATTACGATAATTAGCGGGCAACGCTTCGAATTTGAGCTAGTGATGTAGCTGACGGGTTAAACTGGCACAATTAATCGAAGTATTGGCACATCCCCATTATGAAACTTATTGGTAAATTTGGTAATTAGCGAAGGAAAAACACAGAGGATAAAGCTACAAGGTATATTATTATGAGAGTTACATGACATGAGAGAAGAGAATGAGTGATGTACAAACTGACATACAAAAATATAATATTTATAAGTTTAAAAGTATGTCAAAAAGGTGCCAGGGTGTTAATATTAAAAGATATAAAAATGGTTTGGTCGAACAAAACTGAAATAGTTAGTAATAGCGGTTTTATAAGCAAGTGTGTTAAAATTAGAAAATACACTAAAAAAATCTACAGTCCTGGGCGGGAATCGAACCCAGCATCGTCCGCAATCCGGGCGGCTGCGTAGTGGTTGACGCAGGCGCCCAAATTGCGGAAGAAGATTAAAAAAATTGCGCGTTCGTTAACGCAAAAATAATTCCAAAATAAGTGTGTTGAAAATAATAATAACCGTTTATTTCATAAAAATTACCATAAAAAACGATACATTACAGGTATGGATAATTGTGATAAAAATATATTATGGTGGGTTGATACCTGAACTAGGATGATTCCTGTATCTCAGGTAATTAACCCTCCACTCCATTGAGTGGTTTTATATCCAATAATTAACATTACCGAAACAAGTTAATTCCATAAATTTAAGAAGCACATAGTAGTAATTTAGGAGTATAAACGTACAATCATATAATTACAATTACAATTATGCCAGCATCAAAGAGGTAGTTTTACATTTTTGTGCTTGTTTCGTAATATCCATTCAATAAAATAGCGTATGGTTCAAGTTATAAGTTGCTGGCTGTTTGAATAAATAATAGGTATTTCACTTTTTGTGTGCAAGTATTTCACTCACTTTTTATCCTCGTCGCCATTTGTGGTGTCCTCCGAAGTGTCCGGAGAGGGTTGTGCTATAACACTAAGTCACTCTATGATTCACTGTACACTGTGGTGGCAAACGTCCGCTCGGTCCGGCGGTCGGAACACGACTGACTCAACCGAGCCGTCACCGCCATTACGACATATACCTTTATTGTCTATTCCACAACTACCCACATATTTAGTTAGATATCACAGGTATAATATGTATTTAAAGTAATGGGTAACACAGATATTAAGACGAGGATGATGGTATCCTCCACAATAAGCAATTTATGTTACTAACACTAAGATCATAAGATGTATTGTCAATGCTGTTTATTAACCCAAATAAATAAATATTGCAACCACATCACTAGTCAGTCAATGCATTCAATTCAATAAGACGCAAGTGTCATTCATTAATTTTTTATTGATGTCAATGTCACGTCTACCTTTGATCATTCCAAGGAAAATATGACGCTTAATAACATAACTGTATGTATACATACGTATAATTGAGGTTGCTATCTAATTCATAACGAGATCGTTATTAAGTTTCACAGTAATTAAGCAACCTGTCTTTGGCTAATATCAGCAACTTGTATTGTATTGTATAGCGATAATTGTTGAAGTGGGCCGATTAAGATCTGCCTGAACCTACCGCTATAGTAAAAAAAATGTTCTATTGAGCGATTTTTCCCGATATTATTGATTGATTTGCTTGTCTTGTACCTTTTTATGTTATCTTATAGTCCACACTTTCTACCTACTAATTAAAAATGTTGTGCATATATATTAATAATCAGCACTAGATTTAGAAATAGATATGATATCATACAAATGAAATGTACAAAACTGTAAAAATTTTGTGTTTACATTGTTGATGTGCCTAAATAAAAAAATTAGACTTCGCATGGTCTTAAAAAAAACGCTGTACCTACTGATCACTCCTGGCCACTATCATTTTCAGATAATGGGTAACAACTAGCCAAACTAAAGCTGAAATTGCGGCGTTTCATGAATCCCAAAGCATTTCATGATAGTTAGAAGTAGTCCACAATATTTTCACTACAAATTAAATACATATTTTTTTTTGCTATTCTTTGGCAATCGGTCGTCGATATGGGCAAACGACCATTACTGCCAATGTCAAGTGAAGACAAGACACTCGGTAGTGTTTGTTTCTAAGGTTTGTTTTGTCGGTACAGATTGAGTTTTTTCCTCTCTATGGCACAATTTGTTACCTGTAATAGGACAACACATAAACATCACAAATATAATATTTATTAAAGGCCAGTAGCAAGGAATCTATGTCACTTTTTATTTTGGTAAGACCTATTTTCAAGATTTTTTTTAATAGACTAAAACTAAAATTTGCTGTGAAGTCTAGTAGCGTGACTAGTGTAGTTACCCCTCTTCGTCCCTTTAAGTCTTCAAGTCGGAAGTGAAATAAGAAAAAGGCGAATTGAATGTGCTTGTATTGATAGGTAAAGGCGATCTGACATTAAACATTCAACCAACGTTCATTGTAAGTGTAAACCACAAGAAATCATTGAGACTGTAAATTATAATTACATTCAGAGCATTCAATGCTAATTGCCAATTATCGCTGTACTTACAGCCCCTCGTACAACTGCTGAATACATTAAAAAACCGATAACAACCGTGAAAGAATCCAATATAATATTTTAATCGAGTTTTTATTTGTTTTTATTCAATAACTAGCTTTTGCCCGCATGGAATAGTTACTTTGGGCAGAATTATACTAGCTGTCCCGGCCACGCGTTGTACTACTAACCTATAACATTGTATCTGCAGTAAAAAAATATACTACTTATCAAGATAAAAACTATCCTATCTCTCAAGTTGGATCAAACTACACACGGTGTACAAATTTGATTAAAATCGGTTAAGTAGTTTAGGAGTCCATTGCGGACGGGGTCCACGTCTGGATGTCTCCTCGTGGCGGACCCTGGTAACGTGATGGGGAAACTTTCTCGGCGGGTGTGTGGCTTTTGATGCCAAGTGTGTCCGCTTGGCATTCGAAGTCACATGCCATCGTCGAGTTGTTTTTGTTTTCCCACCACGGCTAGTTCCGGACGGCCCTTTTCAGGGCCACGACCGCGCCCGGTGACCTCGGGTGTGGAGGGAACGCCTTTACCTCGAGTCCCACATATCCCCTGCGGTTGACACCACCCCGCAGGGACGATGCGTAAATTCATTTGACCTCCCCGACAGCAAAAAAATAAAAAAAGGGAATCCATTGCGGACAAACAATGTGACACGTAATTTATGTATATATTAAGATAATATATTTATTTATTATTTCTCAAGTGTGTAAATTCAAACTTTCATAGTTTTAACTTTGATAATGAAGAAAAAATACTTAAGTCGATATTCAGACTATATTATGTCACTCATTTCCCTCTTATATGGGCTAAATTTTGAAAAACCTGAAACAAGTGTTTACTCATTTGTTGAAAGGACTAACAACTAATCTTGTTTCCCCATACAACTTTCATCCCCAATTTTACCCCCTTAGGAGTTGAATTTCACAAAATCCGACCCTTTTCCATGTCTACATCATAAAAGGAACCTTTGTGCAATATTTCAGCTATCTAGGTGTAAGGCTGAGCGTTGATCAGTCAGCCAGTCAGGTCTTTTTATTTAGATAGATTACGAATAAAAGAAACCTTTTTTAAGTCTTAAGTCTTTAAAATCACTCATTATGAAATAATTTTACCGTTTATAAACGCGTAAATATTTTTAAAACTCAAAAATGCACTGAATAATCGACCTGCCCCAGGCTGGAATCGAACCCAGCATTCTCCGCAATCCGGGCACTGCTTTCGCCGTTGAAATTTGTCAGTGCTGGTGCTCATGTCTTTATTGTAAACATTGTTTCGTCAAATCGTTGAAATTTGAACTTCTAAGATCCAAACTTGGCATCAACATAAATGGCGAGTACATGACTCACCTTCGCTTTGCCGATGATATCGTAGTTATGGCTGAGACCTTGGAAGTCCTGGGCACAATGCTCGACGATCTCTGTAGAGTCTCCCAACAAGTGGGTCTTTAGGCAGAGATCACTTGTCTCCTATTGCTGCTCCTTACATATTTTTTTGCTTCTTCTACTTTTATCACAGTCTTTACACATGTTTGGCGATTTCGATTAGTTACTTTTGAACTGGTCCTTTTAAAGAGTCGATTTGATCGATAAACGTTCACATAGGTCTTCCTCGTCCCGTCTTCGTTCAATTCCGATTCATATACCTATCCTTTTCTTCAATCTACTTTGATTTATCCTTTCTACATGACCAAACCAGTGAGCATCCCTTTCTCAATTCTTGTCACTTTATCATCTTTCAAACCACACCTCTCTCTTAACAAGTCATTGTATATACTGTCACTCAATTTTACACCAGCCATACTCCTCAAGGCTCTCATTTCAACCACATTTATTCTGCTTCCTTGCCTTTTCTTCCATACCCAACTATCACTTCCATACATCAGTGTTGGGGCCAGCACACCGCACAATCGTACCTTTTCAAACACCTTCTGACCGCCCATAAAAGCGTGCAATGCTCCATTCACCATATCCCCAGCTTTAACTACTCTCAATGTCCGGTAACAATTGGTTAGACATAAAGCTTTAACTGCTGGTATGAGACATCAAATGAGGTAAAAGTCATACAAAAATACAGAAATTGTTCTGAATTGCTGAATTCGATAATTTTATGTATGGATCCCTAAAAGCCTAGTTGTGTCTTCAACTCGCGGTAGTTATTTCACCGGAAAATGATCGGAGATCACAATTTCTTCTTAATTGTTTACGCGTATTAATCCCTAAGCGTGCCTACTTGCAATTAGAAGCTATCATTAGAGCGTTGAAAGGAAATTGTTCAGTATTTTAATTGATCTGTTTCCGAATTCTTTCCTTCTTTTTAATTTCTCTGCTTCATAAGGAATTTAATATTAATATCGCTATTGATATCTGCACGATATTTACGTTTACGTATGAAGTAAAAAACAAGTATAGTTTGTTTACTTAGCGATAACCTGTTTTTAGTTTGTACCGTCTCTGTGCCGCTGTTACAGGATTTATAATCGAATAGCAATGTAAAACTTGACCTAAACTCTACCATACTTATAAAAGCTACAATTAAAAGCTCAAAGCACATAAAAACAAATTGAAACACAAAGAACGCATTGTATACTCTGAAAACTAATTCTTAATGATACAATTCGCAATGATACACTGTCCATAGTAAAAACTATAAAACAAGAAGCTTGTGCTTGTAATAAACCTTCTTTTGATAATTATTTGTATACGTGAATTGATTTCTATGCCATAAAACCTAAGAGCAAATATTTGCTCTTAGCATAAAACCAAAAAAGTATAAAATGCAAATGTAGTTACACCGTAATTTACATCAACAAATGCAAAGATTACAACAATCCAATTAACCTGCGACATTGACAACTAAATCCTATTAAGTAATCCAAAGAGCGCTTAATTGGCCGCCATTACACAAAATGCTCTATGGTCTGTCATCGCACAAAATGGCGGACGCGAGCGCGGGAAAATAAATACGTTCCGAGATGGATATTATATCTTCATTAGCGTTCGGTGGCGCGCATTGATATGTCGGCAGGTGGAGCCATTGAAATTGTTGTATTTTATCACTGGCGCGCTTAAGGATAGACGCGAAATGTTTACCTTTTTTGATTGTCTATGGTTCGCGCTGATTGTAAGCTCGTGTATGGTATGTGAGAAATTGCGCACTGAATGTCGATCAGCGGTTGAAGCAATTAAAACTAAATTTGTAGCGCTAACAGCTGTGAGCCACAGATTACGTACATTTAGTTATTGTCTACAAATACCTAAGATTTTATTCCTTCTATGCAGGCAAATAAAAAATTGTTACAAAATATTAAGCGTCCTATAAATTTGCAGAGATAACTGGAACGTACATATCAATTAGTAGGCACTTATCCAAGAAGACTACACTAGACTCAGCCCAAATAAAAAAGGGTAGACGCAGTTTTGCGAAAAACGCACTGAGGCCGGTAAAATAAAACTGCGCCTCGCCCGTTGCCGTGTACTTACACAATTACACGCACACACATGTATCAAAACTACGCCTTGCCTTATACATAAAAACACCAGCCTTGAGCCGGTGTTACTACTGCATATCTATAAAACCGACCTCAGTACGTTCGCCGCAGCTCTCCGTCCACACTTTTTTGTTTGACCTGAGCGTATAGATCTTTTCTATTTCGATTTTCGTTCCAATGTGTGTAATAAAAATATTCCACAAAATTACAGACGCGTTAACATCTATTAACTCTTGAAGCCAGGTTTGAAGACAGGTGTTTCAAGGATGCCGTGTCCGCCAATAACCTAATAAAAAAAGGTACCTAACGTATCCAATTTAAGCTTTGTAAATAAGTAGATATTTATACCGTACAATAGGTCATCATAATCATCGTAACAGCCTTTATAATTCAACCCACTACTAGGACACAAGACTTCTCCTTGTCATAAGAAGATTTAGGCAGTAGTCAACATACTGACCCAAGTGATGGAGGGTTATACTCCGCAAAGGGAGTATTAATCACCTTATAACCTCCTTTGCCCTTGCAGATCCATTAGTCGCCTTCTACGACGCTCGTTGCAGGGATAGGATGATGCTATTCTACGGTATTCCCTATTAGAGAAAGGCGTAACTTCAGCAGACAGAAATCACTTATTTCCACTTGCTACGATCCTTACATACATATTTATTTCACTTCATCTATTATCAGAGCTCTAAATTATAAGCAATTACGAATACTTGTGACCAGACCTTTCTTTGAGAAGTTGTCTTTGAGAACTTCCGAATCATATATCATTTTCGACAATCTACTTTCACTAATCCTTTCTACGTGACCGAACCATTTGAGCATCCCTTTCACTGTTCTTGTCCCTATGACTTCTTTCAAATCACACCTATTATAAATATACACTAATACAGAATTTACTAGGTAGTAGACCCGGTCGTCTGGGTAGGTAGGCAATATAATGCTTCTTCCTAATGTATTTTAACTAATTAGTAGTGTATTAGATGCTTCGTTGTGTGTTATGTTTTAGCCGAGGTGTTTGGGTAACATTTAGTTATGCTCAACCCCTTTAAGAACTGTGTGTTAGTTTTATTTTGTACATGCTTACATGTTGTATATGTATAAAAAAAACTTACCCGAAGCCTTTACAGGTACCGTCAAGTATTCCGCTTCCTTACAATACGAACCCTGCAAAGACTCCCACATCGATAGTACTTACATGTCAACTAGAGGCCCTTTATTGGAAGGCTAGAGATCTCAACAAAATCTCGGTATTCTTCAAAATCTCCGCCTGTCTTATTTCTGCCGTGACGCAGTTCGCTGTGTGTAAACTGGGCATGGCAGGCATATCATCTTAGTCCCCAGGACGGCAACGCACCTACAGTGATAAGTGATTTACTTAATATTGCAAGTGTCTATAGCGACGGTAACCACTTAACAGCAGGTGGGCTACAAGCTTGTTTGCCAAAACAAACACATTAGAAGAATCGGGCAGTGTTTAAAAATTATAATCTTTCTTTGAATAAGGACCCTAATTAAGCAAATGCTTAACAACATCCGCTCATCCTCAATTTTGGTCAACAACTTTTGTATGATAATAGAGGTTACCTGGTAATGACATTATCAATGCAATATTGACTCCAGTCATTTTACTGAAAGGAAATTGAAGTATTAGCATGTCGATTGGTTTATAAACAGTTGGCATTGTGTTTGAGCTTTAATTAAAACTAATGTTTATAAATTAATTTATTAACCGACCTCAAAAAAGACAAATTATACCTACTTGCGTCTTCGGAAAATGAGTTGCAGGAGATGGCTATTCTTACTAGTTGAAAAAAGAATCGACGAGAACGTCAGCAAGACAAAGGTTTTCAACTAGATTATCCTCCTTGCTTCGGAAGGCATGTTAAGCTGTGGTCCCGGCCGTAAAAATCACATGCTAAAACTTTTTCACGTCTTTCTTAACCCCATGTTGTAGACCTTAGAGGTCATTAGTAGAAGCATGTATGTACTTACAATTAATAGTTTAAAATTTATAACAATCCTCTATTTATGTACAGTTAAAGACAGTAGTGGCTTAAAGAAAATTAGAACTCATCTAATGATCATCTACTTAAAAAATTATGAAAATTAAATGAGATAGTGTACAATGTGGTACAATGTAATAGTTTTAACGAGCAGTTAACATAGTTTTCTTTTTCATTTTTCTATAAAATTAATAGGGTACATACCGCTACTGATTTTGACGGTAGCTTTGTATTTGCAGGTGAAAGATGTCCAAATCTCCAAATTTATTAGGCCGAAAAAAGTGTTGTACTGTTTGTGTCCTATTGTGCAATGGGAACATATATTACTTTTTACTAATTACTAATATAATGAAGGCTTTTACAGAAGGGCTAGGTAACCAAATAAAATGTACCTACTTGCACTCGGCGAACACATGACTGCAAACAAATGGAGTAAAACAAATATGTATGTCGAAAAAAGTGATATCTGCCTAAACCTATGGAAAATCGTCTATACTGCTTCCTATCACGTGGAACATGCTAATTTGCCAACCTAATACCATAAAAAAATTGTAAATTAGTTTTCGGTTAGGAGCAAGCAATAATATTATAGTATAGTAATAAAAATAATTAGTTCCTAAATCGAAATTATTTATATTTGTTTGACTACTTCATGAATTATTGTAATAAGTTTGACAAAATTTTATAAATTCTCTAGTGATTATTATTTCATGCAATTGTATTTAATTTTTTTTTTAAAGTTTGTAATTTGTTAGGATCTAAATAATACAATTAATTTTAAATCTTACTGATAGGCACTATTATAATTTTGCATGCTATCTGTATATTATTATGGCTGAATAAGTTCAATTTAATGTTACCTGACCATCTTCTGTGTACCTTGTTCAAATGCAAATAAACAAAATTCAATTTACATCTCTGGTGGAAAGCCACACTCAACGTCCGATACAATCGTCAATTTCTAGTACCAAAATTAATTCGAACTGGCGGTCGTTATCTGTACAATCAATACCGAATCGATTGAATCCGATTCGAATGTTAAAACATCGATTCAGCGGAGTGGTTAATGGCATCGTGCGTGGATAGGCGCGGCCTATTGTTCAGCTTCCGATGCTAAATAGCCTCATAATGGGCTCTCGATTGGTCAAATCGTGTGGAAATAATTTGGAATATCTATTTTTGGTGGCGATCGTAACTGTAACAAATTATAGACCTTACCTGACCACTGATAAAGTATATTTCTAGACGCAGATGACGATTTTATGTATCTTAAGTGCCCTGCTAATCTCCAATTCCCTCCTATATAAGTGAATATTCATATTTAATATTGGCAAGTACATCGCAATTGCCCTTTTCTCGTTTTCTTTCTTTCCACAAGCGGTCTATGGAAAAGATGGCTCCATGCTATAAGACAAAGAAGCTTTAAGTTTTAAGTATTGATGTACTTAATCTATCCAATTCTTTACCCTAGTGTAGAGATAAACCTGGATGCCTGGTGGTCCATGTGCGTGCGTTTTTCGCGCAATTTTCTGCCGCGAACCACAAGACTGTGGAACCAACTGTCTTCAGTGTACCCGGTGTTCCCGAACTGACACGACTTCGAAATCTTCAAAAAAAGAGCTTATTCCTTGCTTAAAGTTGGGCAACGCATTTGCGATCCCTCGGGTGTTTCAGTTGTCAATGAACGGCAGTAACACTAAGCATCAGTTGAACCGTATGATCCGCTTTTCCCAAAAAAAAAAAACAAAAAACAAATAAACACAAACACTCACCAATAGAGACACTGGTGATGTAATTTGACTGCGATCTTCAGTAAGCACAGTATTTGTCATTTCGTGAAGTGGGGCGCTCCAAAATCGAGCATCAAAGCCACTATTCCTTATATAAATAGATTAGTGCAAACATATTAGGACAAGCTCAGAGATTCCGATATCTTGACCCGTAAAGCCACACAACACACATACTAACACCGACATCTCAACAGTTTTGCCTAATTTTTTTTTTTAATTGAGTGAAGTATAACTTGTTTAACTTAGATTTACATTGGAATATTGAGTGTGTTATGTATTAAAAATTTAATATGTCAAACTTTATAATTGGCTATTCACGTTCGTATTAAAAGTTTCTAATAGTAAATTTTACAATAAATCATTAAATAAATGAATAAATTTACAACATGTAACAGAAATAACAAAGCAATATGTTAAATACGCAATTGAATCAATTTCAGTCATTTTTATTTTAAAATAGATCAGTCTGCGATATCCTTATGGATTTTTGTCTATAACGCACCGTTTTTGTAAAGTAAACTTTATTTTTGACATCGGTCCAGTAGTATTTGAGTCTATTCATCACAAACATACTACAAATCTTTTCTTTGTATAAAATTGTTACTGTAGATATTTATATTCATTTACCCCTTCAACAACAATATTGTAAATCAAAAACGGGTACGTTAAACAAAACCCGTGATAAATTTCACACCAATATTCTAGGTCCAGGAATAGCACCAAATAAGCCATAAATAGATTGACGACGAATACAGTGCTACGCATTTGAAGTACCACCATAAGCTTATTTTTATAGTGTAAAGGCGTTGTCCCACTAACACTGTGCGATATATTTAAGCAACGCGAGGCTGTCCAAGAGAATAGCTTATTTACATATACAAAAAGGTAAAGCAAATGACTCCATTCCAGCTGATGTTAAGCAAAAGTGGAGTCCAAATGCGAAGATAGCTGGTGCGAGAGATAAACCGACGCGCTAGCCACCCCGTCTTGCCGACCTGCGGGTGCTTCTTTACGCCTCTTTTGAATGACCCAAGATTTTAGGATACGTCTTTCCTTCAATCCTGGGTCATTCAAATCTTCCATTTGTCGATGAGATACCTACTATATAAAATGTAGTGTTTGTCTAATTCGTGTCTTTATTTTGCTTCTCTAAGATGCTTTCGTTTTAATCTATAACCATTCGCCTAGGTCTAGGTGAAAAGGAATCGAAATAGTTGAAGACTGGACCTGATGTGAAAAACTGCAGCGACGCTATCAACCACGTGGTACCACTGCTTCACTACTTTTTCGCCTGCTATGTGGTATAGTTGTACGTGTGAGTACTGCCTAAGGGTGAAGCCATAATAATTCTGTGTGATGGAGTCGCAAACCTTCTGCTGTATTCGATTTTATACAAAATCTCTGTTTGTGACAAATATTCTGATACATAATGAGTGAGTGGTTTTCTGAGGCGAATAATTGAGCGACCGCGACTCTCAACTCACAAAATTACCCTCGTTTAGCGTTACTCTTGATAAGGTCAGGTCACAGAAATAATATCCTCTTTATTACTATTTATGTGGGTCAGGTTGATTGCTTTTTCATCGTAACTTTTTTATATATTTTTCCAACATTGTCATTAATATAATTCTCGATTAATATAAATCCTAAACAAAATTTTACCACCCTTCTTCGCTAATATAACAAATTTACCAAAATTTTCGGTCAGAAGTGTTTAAATAAATAACACAACTCAAACATATTTTTAGTCCGTGCCGCACGTCCAAACCTGTAATGGCCACCCACGCTCGATTTTCGCGCCAATATCCGCAACAGAGTGGAAAATGAACAGTCCGTTCTTGTACCGAGAAACACTAGCAACGGTTGTTGAAATTAGTTGCAGAGCAAATTAGAAAATATTACGACTGGCGTAGGAATGACGTAAACCTACATCGCAGCTTGGAGTGACATCTACAATTCATGTCCTATACAGACAGTAACTGCAGTTGCCGTTCATAATTTGAGCGATTTAACGATATTCCAAATTTTAGATGAAATAACGAAATAACACTGCTCTTGGTTTTTTTTTGTTAGAGTTATTGGCTTGGTATCTAAGACCTTTGAGCCATATCTTGATTTAATTATGTCTTCTTTCTTGATGTTTGCATTAAAATATGGGCGTCACACATTTAAATGC
Organism: Elophila nymphaeata; assembly: GCA_955850985.1. NCBI lineage: Eukaryota > Metazoa > Arthropoda > Insecta > Lepidoptera > Crambidae > Elophila > Elophila nymphaeata. The sequence goes on along the minus strand of OY039089.1, from coordinate 9,782,054 downwards.
ATCTAGTGCTTGGAAAGAAATGCATGGCAACAGACCTCATGATTGTGACTGATGAGAATTATATAGTGGGATTTCCAATCACTATACAATTCTCAACGCCACATACAAAAAACCTTTATTTCAATGATTCCTCATAATAGTTCGTCAGCACAGATGCTTATGCAACGAAACGACACCACTTTCACTGCAAAAATCCACTCGGAAGCAATTTTGAATTATCAAAATAAAGATCGACGTCCAGACGCCATGATTTCCCGCCAAACACTCCACTTTGACTGCTCTTGGCATGCGTTTGGGTTTCAAGCTTTAATATTTTAGGCGGACGTTTCGTAATATCATTGTGTTTCAGGCGATTGGATCTTAATTGAGTGTCAAAAATAATCTTCAAAATATTAAAAATTAATTACTCTCATATTACAAAATACGAGTATCTACAACCATGTAATTTTACAAAACTAAATATAGTTTTGAAATAAGTTAAAAATAGCATTAGGTAAACAGAAATGCAATTAGGGCTTGTCATTTTATGGTGCGTTGTGTTTAAATTATTACATTGCGTTTTGCGTCGTGCTCTACGCGTTCTATCGTTTCACGTAGCGACGCGCGACGCGACGTCGTTTTTCAGAGACAAGAAAGATAATTCGAAATTCAAATAAGACGCGATAAGAAAGTGCGCGCTCAGTGACTAATGCCTAAACCTCCTTCGATGGCAAGGAGATGCCTATGTCCCAGCAATGGGTCGAATTATAAAGGCTGTAAGATTAAAATGATGGTGATGTATACCCATCCGAGTGCACACCGTGCAGTACCATATTGCCCCTTAGTAAATCGGTCTTACTAATAGACAATACAGCAACTCTACGAAGTAGACAGGTAGTCGGGGACCAATTATAGCAAAAAGCAGAAAAAAAAATCGAGAGTGGTCTCCCTTCTCGGATACCGAAAACGACTCAAAGGTTGATAGAAACCTTATATTTTGATGTTATACATACATGTTAAATTTTGGTCACCCATCCGAGTACCGACCGCGCACTTGGTTGCTTAACTTTCGTGATCGACGGCTCAAAAGTTGATAGAAACCTTATATTTTGATGTGATACACGCATGTTAAATTTGGTTGTAATAAATTAAAGCATGCTCGAGTTATCGTGCTAACGCACAGAGATACACACAGACATTCAAAAACGGTATTTTTGGACTCAGGGAGGTCCAAAACGTGTAAATCCGTCAAAATCTCGAGGTCGAATTTTTTGACGATTACAAGACTTCCTTTATACTACGTACGAGAAAGTAAAAATAACACGATATGTTGTCCCCAGCTGGAACTCCAAGTGGTCCGCCGGTGGTCAGGTGTCAACTTCGGAAGCACAAGCCCAACAGGAAGCCTCGGACCCCTTTCACCACGCAACAGCTGCTGGCTCTCGAGAAGAAGTTCCGGGACAAGCAGTACTTGAGCATAGCGGAGAGGGCCGAGTTCTCCTCCTCATTGAGACTCACTGAGACACAGGTATGTTTTTGTGATATCTAACTAAAGGACGTAACATACTTATCAGTTTAAAACCGTATCGCCTATTTTTACTTCGAAAAAGAGGCGGCTACGGTCCAGTCGTTTCGTAACCGCCGCTTCGTAGCATTCATAGGAAAGAAAGAGGCGTTCTCTTTCCGAGCTGATAAATGCGCTATGACCTTTACAGTGTAACATCTAGAAAAAATGCACTGAAAAAAAATCGACTTGCCTCAGGCGGGAATCGAACCCGTATCTTCCGCAATCTGGGCGGCTGCGTTGACCATTACGCCACCGAGACACTGCTTTCGCTGTCGAAATTTGTCAGTGCTTGGTGCTTATGTTTTTAGGGCAAACATTGTTTCATCAAATCTTTGAAATTTGCACTTCTAAGACCCGAACGAAATATTTTTGCAATTATTTGACGCCCAGTTAAGATGAAACTACCTTACTTTATGGAATAATTTTATTTTTGCGTTTACAAACGCGTAAATATTTTTAGTACTAGAAAAAATGCACTGAAAAATGTGCATTTTTTCTAGTATTAAAATATTTACGCGTTTGTACAGTCAACAGCACGACGGGCTATACAAAACTGTCAAATTTCTCCAAACTATTTTCAACCTAAGACTATTCAATATAAAGTGCATAATCGATTGGGAAAATTTGACAGTTTGTGGTAACCCAACGCGGTGCTGTTGTCTGTACATCTGTTTAACTTTTGTTTGTTGGTTCACTGAATATTTGTTTATTTTATGTTTGTAGCCACTTTTATGTATGCTGACACTATTTTGAGGTATTTCATGGCCCATACTGCTAGATGTGGTTTTATGTGTCATAAAACGTACATACGGCAATCGCACTAGTCGATAGATTATAAATCGCAACAATACATAATCAGTTACCGAAAAGCCTACTTGATAATGTTAATTCGATGAATCACTCTTATTACCTGTTATTGTGTCCATGGCAAACCTTAAAGGACAATCTGCATTATTTAAATTTTAAAAAAATCCCAATAGTCTCAGGAATATGTATTCATTTTATTTAGTAAGTTTAAATAAGATAGAAAGTTATAAGTAGTTTAAGGGCGAAAACTACTACTCGACAACGCCTCCGCCACGACACGATGTGCCCGAGCCGAGGTCCGAGCCTTTAGAGGCACCCTCGGGCATGTTGCTCCCTACCGACACGGACGCCCTAGGGACGCTAGGCGGTCGAGAGACTCCCCACGTGGGAGATGCTCGGTCGCCCAGTAATCCCCTAGGAACGTTCGACCTACAGGCTTGAGGACCCCCCAAGGTCTTCGCCTTCTTCTTCTTCTTTAATTAATGGCGTTCGCGTTATTTATCGCATTTCGCCAATGTCAAGTGAAAATGTACTTTTAAAGTAACAGACAATTGTACGGTAGATTGAGGTTAAAAATGGAGTCTCTCAACACGTGTTTTTACAACAAGAACTCGGGAGAAACTCTCTTCGCCTTCTTAAAAACCCGGTGACGCAGAAAATGTCATCAGCAACAAACTGCAATAGATAAAAAAAACTACTCGACAAACGTCTAACGGTTTTTTTGTGAAAGAAATAGGAAAGCAAGAGAAGCAAAACGCGTCATTATTTGCGGGCTCTGTTACTAATTTTACCTGTATACCTCCTTATTATCTTATTGCTTTAAAAGGACGTTTTTATAAATGGCATCACTCATAAGCTCTTCTCCTATTCCAGGTGAAAATCTGGTTCCAAAACAGACGAGCGAAGGCGAAACGGTTACAAGAGGCTGAAATCGAAAAGCTTAGGCTATCAGCACGGCCGCTTCTACCACCCTCCTTCGCACTCTTCGGCGGGGGAGGCGCCCCGCCTCTGTTCGCAGCAATGGCCGCCGCCACCAGACCCCAACTTAGCTTCCTCGGCGGCCCGCCAAGTCACCAACACGCTATTAACATGAATATCCTCAATTCCTTACAACCGCATTGACGTTTGGAGCACGCGGGAACGCGTGACACGACTGACCAATCGCCTTCTTAGTGGCAGCACAAAACAGTGACGTTTTATCGATTCGAAATTGGAAAGTGTTCGATATAAGTGTATAGGAAAATAGACTGTGCAAACGTATTTGTGTATAATGAATTTTAAGTTTCTTAGTCTTTAGTGGACTAGTGTTTACGGTTATGAAACAATAAGTGCAATTTTCCAACTTAAACGTTACTTAATTAGATTGTAAGTGAAGTCTGTTCGATAAGTTAATGTCAATTGTATCTATTAGTTAATCTTTCACTCATATTCACTCTTGCCGCGTAATAATACCTTTAATCTCTAAAATCCTGTGTATATTGTTACTTCAAAATCCGAAAATTCTCATTGCACGCAACGGGTTGTGGTCAATGTCAAACATCCATAGCACGAAATTTGTGTTGTGACTATTATTAAAATGCTCACAACGCGTTTATGGCAATCACAGAAAGACCATATGACCAAATTCAAGGCGTGGCTACCATGATATATGACCACATCGCGTTGTGACAAGAAAAACCATAATGCGTTCTCAGTACTATTTTTTCGGTATCGGAAATTAGTGAAATGAAAATCTTTGAGGTTCAATTTTTTTTAATGTATGTAAAATCTAGAAATTATTTTTCATAAACATTTTACGTATTATTTGAAAGCGTACTAATTATAACATAAAATTATTCTAAATTTTAATTTCACAATTGTCTAGACAATTCGGAAACGTTCCTATAAAATTAATGTAAATTACTCCTTTTAGTTGACTCAAACAACTTGTCCTATAGAATAGTTTAAGGCTACATATACGGTTTTATAGCGTTAAATGCTTTCAAATATTTCACTTCTTATTGCAAGAATAAAGTAAACATAGTTAACAACATTGTCAGTAAACTGAGAGAATACAAAAATGATTTCTATTTCAAAGGGATACGGTTCTTCTTCTTGAGGGATGCGGTCAAATTGCGGGTAGATAGAATTTTATTTAATACGCTAATTAGACCATTCCCATTCACTACGCCTTGTAATTACGTTTTACATTTAATTTTACGACTGTTTTATTTATTCTTAGCACACAACTCGGTAACTATTCATAATGAGTAGGTACTTATTTGCCGATGTCCAAGCGTAAATGGTCTTAAAAAGTTGTTTTTTTAGATGTTCTCTGGTTTTGCACACTAAAATGGGCATTTCTAGGACGCAAAAAATACTTGCGTTGTGCCTACTAGTTTTTAAAGAAGGCGGGATAAGAGATGTTGCCATTTGCAAATATTCTTGTTTGTCTAATGAGGCAACTAATGGCGTTAAAAGAAAGAAAAGTAAGGTAAAGTTACTGTTATACGCTTTTTAATACACTGTAATTAATTTGCAAATTCTTTTTATCCGTAGTTCTGTCGATATATTTCTTTTTCTCAAACATGCATGGAAATATTGTCATTATTTTCGAAAAAAGAACACGCGATGTATCGAATTTACGGACAAAGAAAACCAAATCCATTGCTGGAGAGTTTTTTGAATTTGGAACATTACAACGCTCCAGCAATGTTGTATGAAACGGCGTGCTGGAGTTATTAATAAATACTCTTTGATTGGATCTCTTATAACAATCTTGGAATACTAAAGGCTCTTTGCTTAGTACAAATTGCGTTCACGTGGCTGTATAACCAACATGCGTTTGTCTTGGATGATAAATAGAAAATTGGCGGCAAAGCTGAAATTTAGTCTTGATTTGTTATTTACATACTTAATATATTTATAAATTTAATACTTATAATGAGTTGCGACGATTCATAGAGTGAAATGGAGATTGATTGTACTCCACCAAATTTAAACGACAATCGACCGGATTCAAAAGCAAAAAACCGAAGATTTTTACTGGCAAAAACAAGCAATTTTTAATTAAAGCCCCAGATGATATATATTTAGCGACAAAGGTAAAGTATGTTTTATTTCCGTGCATTCTTTTGAGAAAATCACTGTATATGCCTCGGCCGAAATGGCAATTGCCTGTCTATACTAAAATAAACTCATACTCGACCTGTTTCGCGGCCTTTGCAATAATGTAAGTACTATTATTTGTCTATCAAAAGTTTGAAATTTGAAGTAGAGTACCACAAGCTTATCTGACCTGTTGGTGTCGCGACTGGTAAACAAATAGTGTTACAGGAATGTCAAAATATTTGTAGGTCTAATTTTTGCTATAAAATATTTTGACTTATTATGACGTCTCCTATAGACATTTGGGTAGCCGAGGCGAAACAGCTATAACTAATCGAAAAGCCTTTAGTTGATATGATGAATACGTATGGGGTAATAATTATTATTGCAAAGGCCGCAAAATAGGCAATTGCAGGTCGAGTATGAGTTTGAAGGCCGAGCCGTAGGCGAGGACTTCACTAATACGAGACGGGCAATTGCCATTTTAGTATAGTGTTTTTCTTAAAAGAATGCAGGGAAATAAAACATACTATAGGTACCTTTGTCGCTAAATATATATCATCTGGGATGGGACTTTAATAAAAAATTGCTTTATGTTTTAGCCTTTGAATCCGGTCGATTGTCGTTTAAATCTGGTGGAGTGCAATCAATCTCCATTTCATTCTCTGAACCTTTGATTAATTTGTACTGACTTTGGTATGCCAAGATTGGTATAAGAGATCCAATCAAAGAGTATTTAATAAATCCAGCACGCCGTTTCATACAACATTGCTGGAGCGTTGTAATGTTTCAAATTCAAAAAACGCTCCAGCAACAGATAGGATTTTCTTTGTCCGTAAATTCAATATTTCGCGTGATCTTTTTCGAAAATAATGACAATATTTCCATGTATGTTTGAGAAAAGTTTGATTACTACTTTCCCGGACACACTGTAGACTTTATGTATCATGCTCTATTACTCTATGCGTTTGAGGCATACATACGGCCAGTTGTATCAAGTCTATTTGCAAAAATTAACGTAAAAGTCAACTTAACACATTAGGAATGGATCGTTCCATTTTTAAATATTTGTTTATTTTTCAACCTTGGTGCACGAGTCAATAGAATCTATACGAACCAAATGCTATAACAGAGTTCATCATTAGCTAACCAATATTGTGATTGTCTATTCATATTTATTATGACATCGTCCTTCATCTTGTCACTTGATGGTGATCATAATTAACGTTGCTGGGCTTATCTTACAGTAGAGTACTTACTTTAAAGTTTTATACTTCTAAACCTTCCTCTAGAACCACTCTATCCATTGATCAAAAACCACTTGTAATCCGTTTAAAAGTTCTAAGAGTACAGACAAGAAGCGACTTTGTTTTATACTATGTAAAGATTAATATCTCCTCACAAATTATAAAACAAAAAATTATCTTTGTTAAGCGATTTCAACATAAACTCGACCACAAAAAAGCGGGACGGTTATTAAAAATGCGATAAGTTATACAATATTTAAGCAACCCTAATAAAATATTATAGAAATTAAAGTTTATTTCATTAAAAATGTAGGAAGAAGTAAAGCACTACAAATTTGTCTCTTATACATATTTTTTTCTTATTAATTGATATATTTTTGGTCGCAGATTATGTAATTGTTCATTGCAAGTTTTAACAATGTGATGCGGAGACAAATTAAATAATTGTAATAATATTATCATCATAATAATATGTACTGACTAGTAATGTAACTCGTAGTGTTATTATTTTCTTCATTTATATAAATAATAATGTAAATCGTGTATTTTATTTATTACTTTACCATACCTGCCCCTGATTGAGCTATTTACAATGTATTGACCAATTTCAAAATTTTTCCGTTGACAACTGCTTGACAGCTGTCAAAATATAATGTGAATACGTTATCGATGTAGTTTGGTTTTTACGTTGATAAATAATGCGAGCAGGGGCGGATAATTCATAAAAAGTTGATAAATATCATTAGGTATTACACATAAAACGCTTCATTTATTGTAACTCAGTCGCAATTAAACGTAATTGTAATTTTATTTAAAAGTTTCAAAAGATAACTTCGTAATAAAATTGCAATAAAAGTGTATACTCTTTTTGGTATCGTAATATTACGAGTAATTGGAAAATGTAAAAATGCATTGTAAATAGTTAATTTCTAATAAATTATTGTATACGTATGTAAGTTAAGAAGAAAAAACAATTTGAAGTAATATAATAGATTTTTTAATCGACATAATGTACTGTGAAATATTTAGATTCAGTAGATAGAATCAGTTTTATAATTACATTTAATTATTATTGTCCATCGTTCTTTGTATATTTGTTTCGTTTAAGAACTTAGATAACATTTTGTGCACATAGAGCAAGAGTTACTTACTTAATAATTAATTGTAAGGCAACTTGAAGCATTTGTAAATTATTGATTAAATTATAAATTCGTTATTAGTACAAATTGTAGTTTTCATTTGTTCGCTTTACAAATTGAAAGAGCTTTTCCAAATTTTCTAATATTAGTAGTGCGATTCCGTATGCGGTGGCTAGAACGATTTTTTTTTATTGTTAACATAACTATAACGCTATCGTCGAGATCAGATTTTTAAGAAGCTTAGGGCCATGATGATTTTTTGGGCCTATTATTTCAAAAAAATTATAACACATTAATCGATTTACATTTTTGGCGCAGGTATGCTACCTACCGTACAAAGGACACGTAGAAAACCGTTGATTAAAACAAATTTTAGCTCAAATTTTAATTCAAAAAGTTAAATAAAGTAAACTATGTGAAAAATTTAAATGAAGGAAGTCTTTGGAACCCACTTCAGAAAAGAATCTCAGTAATGTCAACCCGTTGACCGCGACAAAGATTTCTCTGACCAAAAATTTAGAGATTTTTTTGCTTACGCCTCCTTGAGCTTTTTCTAATAATGTCATTGAAAAGGTGATATGGTACCTAATATACTATCTGTTGAAGCTGAAAAATAGTCTTCACAACTAGATATAATTATCATCATCATCAACAGCTCATGTCCCCACCGAGGGGCTCGAGCCTACCCACATTAGGGGCGATTAGGCCTTAGTCAACCACGTTGGCCAAGTCCGGGTTGGTCGACTTCACACACAACCTAAGAATTTCTTCATAGGCATAGGTGTGTGCAGGTTTCCTTACGATGTTTTCCTTCACCTTAAAAGCGTTGATTAAACGTACATATGAATTCAAAATTTGAATACACATTGGTATTTGGCGGGGTTCCAACCGGTGCCTCCCGGGTGGAAGACAACGCCCTTACGCACTACGCCACCGACGCTTTCTTCTATATAACTACAACTAACATAACTATAATTTTGTAAGTGTTTAAAAGCTTGTTATTTAGGTTTAATTCCCGGTCACCAGTAGATAGAACTAACCCTTCTCATCCCACCCATAATAGCATTCCTTGAGAGGTTGTTTGGTGTCAGGCAGGCCGCCCATAAAACAGGAACATATTTCACTGACTCCAAATATTGAACCAGGGTAGGACGCAGGAGAGAAGACTTTACCTTAATATTATAAAGAGGCAAGATTCGTATGTTTGTGGTATGTATTATGCATATAGTAACGTAGAACCATCTCGTGGACTAATAAGGACTAATAAAATCACTTGTCTCCCGACACGCTAACTTAATATTGGCGACGAGGATGGGATCCGAACCCACGCGTGCAAAGCACATTAGATTAGCCGATATATTTCAAGCCGCTTCCTGTTGCGTTTGCACTGAAGAAGAGAAAAACTGGACCAAGAGTTAAATCGACTAGTAGAGTTAGGGGTTCTTCAACCTGTAGAGCAATCGCCTTCGCCAAGCTACGTAACGGTCGAGAGGGGAGTGCGGAGGCCAGAGTACCGGTCAGATGAGGTAGAGAGCTTACCGGGCAGATGAGGAAGAGAGCTTAAACATAAAAAGTAGGTCACCTTCGCCTTGTCATGTAACAATCAGTCGCGGAGTATGGCGGCCAGAGTACCGATCAGAGGATGAAGATAATTTCTTTGAAGCGTTAGATTAAAATGAGAATACGTATAGATTACTCTTAATCGTTCCAGGGTTCATATACACTTAGGTACGTTAGTTATAAAGTTATCAATAGGAGTTAAATAAATAAGTGCAGAGGAATTGGTATGTATTATGCATATAGTTATGTAGAACCATCTCGTGGACCAATAAACGAGCAGTGTGTTACCAACAGTCTTGTCTATCACTTGTCTCCCGACACGCTAACTTAACATGGAGTCATTAGTCAAATTAACAAAGTGAGGGCAAAAATTTTGACAATACTTGACATTTAAAATTTCACATTTCTCTTTCTAAAAATTGTCGTCATCTCTTTCTAAATACGACTACATAGAAACAAGATTTCCCCAGTATTTCGCCATCTTTCTAAAACAAAAGTAGAAAAGTAGCTAAAAACTTAACATATTGTATTCAATTATCAGTATTTATTATCAATGAAAGAAATAAATATAATATATTGACTTTTAACGTTTAGGTTTGTATTTCAATCAACTGGTGTATCATTGTGTTTTTTCCATAACTTATGGGAAATTAAGGGATTTATATAATGACAGCTTTGTCTTCATACGTCAATCACGTTGATGTCCCGAAATCTCAACATGACATATTGATAGGTATCGACTCGCGATTTTGGTACGGCTTTTTACATTTTAATAACTATAAATAGTGCAAAATGGTGCATCGCTGTATAGTTCGTGGTTGCAGAAGTGAGTGGTATCCAGGATGCAGTGTGAAATTTCACTTGTAAGTGTTATAATTGCATATTATTGTTCACCTAAGTAAAATTGGTTTTTCACTTGTAATTCCATATGATTATCGTTATTGGGCGAAACTCCATAGGGGAAAGTAATTTCTGATACTCGGCTTTCATACTATCTGAATTTAATTAATTTTCATACATAAATTACTTATTCAAATATGTGTAAACAAATTGACTAGGGTGACTAGGATTTTTATAAAATAATAACCTTTTCCCGACCGATATATATATATACATATATTTAAGTCTTTGAAATAGCTGTTATATAGATATATATAGATTATTTATATAGTTTATAGATTATGTATATATATAATACATAAATCTTTCTACCCATTTTTGGTTAGGAACGTTTATTTACAAACAAAACATGTAATTTGTGCAATGTACATTATTTTAATTGAGAAACATATTCAAAATGATTGATTGGATTTTACCAGTGTAATAGTGTATTTTATCTTTCACATTTGCATCTACTAACATGTAACGCAGAGTGCAATATGCACAGTGACCTCAAACTTCACTCGAATTTGGGTTAGTAAAATTGACACAGCATTAATAAAATTGTGACTGTGCTATTCAAGCCTATCAAATGATAGTTTTTAATATGCTAATGACGACTTCCAGCCCCCAGAACAAGCCGGATTACGAAAAGGCTTTAGTACCATTGACCAATACATAAGTTGCAGCAGGTTATACAGAAGACCGAAGAGTATTGTCTGCCAGTATGCTTAGCGTTTGTGGACTATGAGAAAGTCTTCGATTCTGTCGAAACCTGAGCCGTGCTCCAGTGACTTCAAAGGTGCCAAATAGACTATCGGTACATCAAAATGGTCGTCTCTTGGCTGATATGATGATGTGATGAATTCGGGGTTTGGACGGGGTCGCTTAACTACTATTTAGGTCAGGAAATTACACTATTACGGCTTTAGGAACAAGGCTCTTATCCTTCTGACTTCCTAACTGAGTAACAGGTACAGAAGGTTGATATATATATATACGTAGGGCGTTCAATTTAAAGTAAGAATGAGGTACAAACTCTTTGAAACCGAAAAAAGTTAATACGGGCTATTCTAAATACATGGTGTGATACGTTGCGTACCGACCAACTTTACATTGGAAATCCTTATCGTTTTATGAATATTTTTTTAATACTGGTTAACACATGACAAAGTTATATACCTTGTCATACGTTAACCAGTATTAATCGAGTTACGAGTACAAATGATTCTTTTACATCTTTTACCGGTATTCATATTTTTAATTGTTGGTCTCATGATAGAATAAAGTCACATCTGCATAATTCTTACTTTATAGCAGAGCGATTTTAAGTTTGTCTTGTACAAAATTAGCTGTAACTTTTTTCTTAGTTGTTTTACAGAATCGATTATTTTGACAATCATTATAAAGTATTATGAAACATCGATTGATATGAAAGTAATATATTTTAGGTCAATATTTTGTAATTTACAAGTATCTATGTGAATATGTAACTATATTCTGCGGATATCACTGTATCATATAATAATAAAGGATTTTTTTCTTTTAAGTATCAATATTATGTGTATATATAACTTGGTTTTACATAAATTTTTGAGTCACATATGTAATATATGAATGTTTAGATTGTTATTTATATTTAGATTTAAAATAGAACAGTTCTTGTGATCAAGTTTTCATTAAGGAATAAACTTAGTGTGTTACAGAATTTATAAAACTACCACTACTACTACTTTATTTATTTTTAATAACTACCCAAAATATACGCATGTAAAACTGTACCTAACTTAAATTAAATTGATATTTTTTATTGACTTGTATTGATGTTTTGAAATCATTACAAAATTGTAAGCTGTGGAGTTCTTCGCCGGAGTCTTTCGCCATTTCTGCTCCATCTCAGCATAATAATTATTATTTCGTCCCGAAATGGTGGTAGGGCTTTTGACGATTTAAAAGCACTTAGCAAAGTCCATTTAATAAAGAGCTTTTTCATTTTCATATTTCGACAATGTTAAGTGTAAATTTACTTATAGTGACAGACAGTTGTACGGAAGATTAAAACTAATTATTACGAATGTTAATTCTTTGTCATGGTAAACTCAAAAATATTTTAAACTTTGAGTACTAATTAATTTTATTAACTTAACGAAGTCCAAGATTATCCGTAATTATTTTTTCTGCTATAGGCACCCTACTAGAAAGAGACAGAGCCTCTCTAGAAATGTCAAGAAATGTCAAGGGTTGTCAAAATTTTTGCCCTCACTTTTTTCATTTGACTAATGACTCCATTCTATAGGTAATATAAGCTCCTTGGTTTGTAATGAATAGGCTCAATACTGACGCCGCCGTGGTGGAGTGGTCAGTAACGCTGCCTACACATCGGGCGGTCCGGGTTCGAGTCCTGGCAGTGGCAAATGTTAGTGTGATGAACACAATCATTTGTTCATGAGTCATGGTTGTTTATATATTTATTTAAGTTTATTTATAAAAATATCTAGATTATTATGTATTTTGTCCGTTATCTAGTATCCATAACACAAGTTCTTAAAGATACTTAATTTGGGCTAGATAATTGGTGTGAGCGTAGAAATATATTATTATTATTACTACTGAACCAATATTGAAAATTCTTCCACCGTTAGATTGCTTCCTTCTCACTGAGTAACATAAACGTTGCTGTGGTAATTTCATACCACTGTCCTGTCCTATAACATTGAATTTGCAGTAAAAAAAAATAGGACTGCTTATCAAGATAAAAACCATCTCTCAAGTTGGAAAAAACTTAAACTGAAAAAAGTTAAACTCGGATTGTTTTGGAGTTCATCACGGACAAACACCGTGACACGGAAATTATCTTCTATAATATAAAAATGAATCGCAAAATGTGTTGGTAAGCGCATAACTCAACAACGCCTAGACCAATTTGGCCAATTCTTTTTTTTAAATCTTCTTTGAAGTTCAAGGATGGTTTTTACGGCGAGAAAAATTCGAATAATTTCTTTATGACAGGACGAAGTCTGTCGGGTCCGCTAGTATCTAATAGATATGCGCGGAAAAAGGCGCGTGCGGAGCGCTAGTTTTAATATATAGAGCGCAGACTCCTATTAATTGACTTTGTTAAAACGTTCTTCAAGAATGATTTCTCCCGTTCTTAAGAGAAGTTGCTCCCTTGAGAAGTATTCAAGGCAAAAGAAAAACGAAGAAGACCTAGGCGAACTTTTGTAGATCAAATCGAAAACTAAGAAAAGGCTAAATAAAAAATACTATGCGGACTGTGATGAAAGTAGATGAAGGGAATCAAATGTGTAAAGATCGTAGCAAGTGGAAACTTGTCTATCCCTATGGATAAAACGCGTGACTTTAAGTATATTATTGAATATGAAGGCCCAATTTGACGCCCTCGTGGTGCAAATGTCAGTATAGCTGCCTACACATCTAGTGGTCCGGGTTCGAATCCTGGTAGCGGCAAATATTTATTTGCGAGCCAAGGTTGTTTACATATTTATTTAAGTTTATTTAAAAAAATATCTTAAATTAGTATGTATTTTAAAAATATTTCCACGAATTATCTCATCATCAACAGCTTATATAATGTCCCCACCGAGGGGCTCGAGCCTACGTCACATTAGGGGCGATTAGGCCTTAGTCAACCACGCTGGCCAAGTGCGGGTTGGTAATCATAACAGTCTTTACAATTCGACCCACTGCTGGGACACGAGGTCTCTCCTTGTCAACGAAGGAGGTTCAGGCAGTAGTCCACCACGCTTGCCCAGTGCTAATTGGTGGACGGAGTATAAGGTGATCGATACCCCTTTGCTGGTACATTAGTCGCCTTCTAAGACACTCATTGGAGGAGATGGGGTGCTGCTATTCTACTCTGCCGGTAGGTATGGATTTTAATGAAAATTCGCAATTATATAGCTCATACCTACATCAGAATAACATGTAGGCTATGATTTGTACTATGTAATGCTGCGCAGACAAGCTTGCGGGGGGGTGTTTGGCGGGTAATCATGGCGTCTGGATGTCGATCTTTATTTCGATAATTCAAAATTGCTTCGGAGTGGATTTTGTGCAGTAAAAATTGGTGTCGTTTTGTTGCATAAGCATCCGTGTTGACGAACAGTTATGAGGAATCATTGAAATAAAGGTTTTGTGTATGTGGCGTTGAGAATTGTATAGTGATTGGAAATCCCAATATACAATTCTCATCAGTCACCATCATGAGGTCTGTACCATGCATTTCTCGACAAGCACTCCCTAGATGCATTAAAAAGTGTGGCACCCACATTTTAATGCAAAAATCAAGAAAGAAGATGAAACTAAAGACTTGGCTGTATGGGCTAGATCCCTTTGCCGTCCCGTAACAGGGAAAAATTAACAAAAAAAAAAAAAAACAAGCTTGCGGGTAGAGGCTAGTTAATATATCTGCAAATTTTTAAATAAACACGCTCCTAAATAATAAAGGCATGGTAACGTACTAATTACCAGGTGTCTATCAACCGCAGACATTAGTATCAATTAAACAATTTATACTCGCCACGTAACGAGTACAAACAGCCATCCTGTACAACCAGTCGGCATTAGTCGTAACTCATCGGCTATATCGTCTGACATCGGTCAGTGAGAGCCCACTCAGTGTGGAAATCACGCAAAAACTGTGTCCCGAGCTATAAGTCAAGTTACTTTCCATCGGGCAGTTTTACCTCCATAATATCCCTCGCTTCCTGCAACACTCGCACTAATTGGTGGAGCACGAATAAAAAGCAGACCTCAAACGCGCGCCTTATCTGATGCTAATAGTTTTTAATGCACAGATTCGTATGCGTCTGGGCTGCAGACGCGCGCCCTGGCAACATTAATTACTCATTTATTTATTTACTTACCAAAATGGCGGCTTTATTTCTATACGTGGTCAGTAATTTATTGTAATTGGTCAGTTTATTCGTAATGACGACTTACTGAATAATTTAAGCAGCCAGCGTAGTTGGATCTTGACTTCCACAGTTTTTTCTTCGGAATCAAACTGTTTTCTCCATAACCCCCAGCGTGTCTAGGCTCAGGTCAGATTGGTCTCGTTTCATCGACTGAATTGGCAAATACTTCAGAAGTTGTGATCGTTTTATAGAAGATCGGTATGTAGCTCTTGTTAAAACGTAACACTTGTAATAAAAAATGGTTACAACGAGTAAGCATACTTATTACACAGTTAATAATTTCCAAGTATTTTTTTAAGCCGACCCAATCCTCTCCTTCATGTTCCCTGGTACCAATTTTGTTGTAACCTTATTCGTTTATTTTATAATTAGAACACCCTGGCCACTAATATGTTTTTATATACTTTTTTCTAATGTCATTCAACTTACTTCTTCCTATTGTCTTGTACTCTCTTTTACCAAAATTATATCTTTCTCTAATGCATACAGTTATTTCAATTTATATTCGCTTTTACCAACCTTCACATCAAGAAATTTATTAGGGGTCTATTTTTGTTATTTGTTCAACAAGTGAGCAAAGTTATTTTTTGCTGCGAGTGTCGATATTAAATCACGAACCAGCGAAGTAGTCTAGAATTGAGTCACGAGCATAGCGAGTGAGATATTTTTACAAATACCGTCGATGAGTTAAGTTAGACATTTTTGCTTTTTTGAAATTTTGTTTTTCTTTTTGTTTGGCAAGTTTAATTATGATTGAAATTGATACCAAATTAAATAGAAACGAAAAGCATAGAAAACAAATCCTGTCAATGTCTAAGTTAACTGATCGACGGTATTTGTAAAAATATCTCATCGGGTGTTAAAGATGCAAATCTGCAACATTGTTAGGCATACGTCAGCTTGATGACGCAATCAAAAACGAAAGAGATGGCTAAATTCATCGTGGTCAAACAATCCTGTGTAGCTCAGTTGGAAGAGCAGTCGCCCAGATAGCGAAAGGTCGCGGGTTCAAGTCCCATCTCAGCAGTTATCCATGACAGGATTTTTTTCTATGTTTTTCGTTTCTATTTAATTTGGTATCAATTTCAATCATAATTAAACTTGCCAAACAAAATGAGAAACAATATTACAAAACATTACTTTAATACATGTTTGTTATCTTAAAAATAGTTATTAAATATAAAAGTAAGATTACTACAATACTTACTGTCTAGTTCGGAGCTCGCAGCAAAAAGAGTTTTTGTTTTGAGATTTTACGAAGCAAAAGAAGTCTTTTGTTGCTGGAGAGGTGAAAAATATATCACCACACTGCTAAGGGTTTTTATAGTTTTAAGGTCGCCTGTCTTATACTAACTCTATTTGGGAAATCATTGCTATCTTTCGACAGCAGCCGGGACCACCAGTTTAACGTGCCTTCCAAAGCACGAAAGGAAATCAAGTAGGAAAATTTTCACCTATCCCAGTACCTACCGCACACTCGGTAGCTTAATCTTCGGAATCGCTACGAACAACGCACGAAGGCGCCATCAAACTCCTCATCGTCGACCTTCAGCTCCACTAAGTAAGGGACAGGATTTGGTATAGCGCAAGTGACATCTTGGTGTTTCAAAAGTCTATGTAGGAAAAGGCCCTGCAGAGCAAAAATCACCAAGCCAATCGGTTCTACGCTAATCTATGATGATCGCCAATGTGCGCCTATCATCAAAGAAATTAATTGAAGCCTTGCTTATGTAGGTAATAGTCTAATTAAATATTGTTATAAAAATCATTAAATATTCCTAGATAAGAATCTTTACGTTATTGAATAATTTTTTCGTTGACAAACACATAAATAGTTTATAAAACTAGAAAAATTACACTGAAAAATATCGGCCTGCCTAGGCTGGAATCGAACCCAGCATTTTCCGCAATCCAGGCGGCTGCGTTAACCACTACGCTACCAGGGCACTGCTTTCGCTGTCTAAATTTGTCAGTGCTTGATGCTTAGGTTATTATAGTAAAATTGTTTCATCAAATTTTTGAAATTTGCACTTCCAAAGATCCGAACGAAATATTTTTGCAAATATTTGATGCCCAGTTAAGATGAAACTACCTTACATTATGGAATAATTATTGCGTTTACAAACACTGAAAAATATTCGGGAAGATTAGGGAAGAATATTTCTTTCTCCCCTAATCGTCCCTCTTACATTACAACCACGCACTTTCCAACGCCACACCGAACTCGCAAATGGATGCAAAGACATTGTTCACACCATGTCGCCCTATTTCAAGATATGTGACTAGACTCTTCACCCCGAATACTCCACCTGTGCCGAGATCTAAGCCCTTAGAGGAACCTCTGGTCTACCGCTCCCATCAGACTTTAACCCTGTAGAGACTCTAGCTGAATGATATTGAGAATCTAGCGGGAGATATTAATTTAGCAAAGTCAATTTAAATAAAGAAGGTTTTTGTTTTTTTTTTAGACAGCCACCGTAGCCTTTAGACGCATGCATCACTGACGTTACACTCACGCGCTGCCAACTCTAGGGAAGAGGACTTCCCTACCCCGTGGAGCTCTGGCAACCTTTCTGGCGAATCTCTTTGTATTTTATATGCTTTTATTTTGTATTCTTTTTTACATTTGAATTAATTGTCGTTGTCATAGTGATGTGATCTTTTTTTTTTGGTTTTTCCTATTAAATTAGTATGCTGTATTTTAAAAGGCATCTTTATTTAATTTTTTCATTTAATTTTTCAACAACCTTACCCACCAACAGAAACACAACACCACACAATTATAATTTTATTTTACTGTGGTCTTCTGTAAGGTTTATGGTGGTTGTGATTGATTTGACTAGAAACCCTTTACAGGAAGTTCGCCCTACAAGCTAGGGACAGATTTAGGTCCTCGGCTTCATGTCTTCTTAAAATCTGCTGGCCAACAAATAATAATTAAAATTTAATTTGGAAAAGTTGGTGTACAATAAAGTGTAAATAAATAAATGTAAATAAAAAAATACTGTTGAAAAATATTAAAGTTATGACAATGAAATAGCTACTTAATCAACGTAATAATTATGTCAGTGACTACGTTTGCGCCAACCAGTGCATTAAAGTTATTAAATTAATTGCCAAAAAATACAAAACTGTGCCTTATAAAACTACGTCCAAAACCAATTTGTCATAATTAAACGTGAGTTGAGGTTCGTCGAGTGAGAGCCGCTCATTAGAACTAACTTAATTGCTTATAAACATGAATTGTACATAACTTAGTGCTTATCTGATTAATGCCAGTGTAACCCTTTTGGGGTAATTTAAATTTTCGGCATTTTTGTCGGCAGTGGTCTAAGTGACCACCGAAGTAGTGATTGTAATCTAGTCGGCAGTCGGAGGGTTAGGTATTGAATCATTTATATTATTTAATACATTAGATTTAAAATATCTACTAATGTAAAGTAGATTAACGACTTTACTTCAGAACATGAAAAATAAATAAACATTAATCAACGTCCAAATTTTCTTCGCCGCACCCCTCGTATTTTTTTTACTAAATGTTTACTCAATTTAATACACTTGTGCATAATGTCACAAGAATATTGTCAAAGCCGGGATATTATATAATGTTCTCTTAGATTTGCGCGAGCACTACACATTGTAAATAAAACAACTTTTACGGATTTAACTCGCGTGTAATTAGATTTTCCATGTTGTTATTATTGCCCAACCATCTTCTATATTGAAATTTGGGCGTTTCTTTATTTCGATAGCCTCGCGCAACATCCTTGGGATGTATCGACGTTCCTTGGCGAGAATGTGTGGTTTATCGAACCTTATATAATGATTGGGCCCTTCTAACGTATGTTCACACACTGCAGACTTCGTTTCGCGCCTATGTTTTATGTCAGCTACATAATTTTATCTATGGTACTTAGCTCAAAACGATGTTGTTGTATAAGATGACGGAGCAACTTTTTACTGGCCTGGTGTAAGATTTCAGCGCTCCTGAAGATGTCTTTCTTAGGAGATATCTTGACATTCGGCGGATGAGATCATGATCACGGCATCTCTTCAAGAAGGTTAAAGATGACAAACCCCATGCACGCTTCGTATTTAAATCTGCCAACCGGCGTATTTGATTTGCAATTTTCAGTCCGTACTGGTTCACATAATGTTCTCTTAGATTTGCTCGAGCACTACACATTGTAAATAAAACAACTTTTACGGATTTAACTCGCGTGTAATTAGATTTTACATTTTGTTATTATATAACATTGACGTGTATTTATATACTAGAAATATGTTTGTTTGTAAAACCACAAGATAAGTGCTTTAGTAAAAAAAACCGTAACGAAACAACACACACATTTCATTTACATTACAACTCCAAATCTTCACAAAAAAAAACAGTGCTAATAGAGTGAAATTCTCAAAACAAATACATCGTGATTTCAGCAATAACATTGCTCTTCTGATATCTGCCGAGATTAAATCCTAAATCATCCTGCGACTCACTCACTTAATTTGAAATGAGACTTTGCCGAGTTGTCTCCTACCATGTGTTTCGTGGAACATAATTATTTTAAGAATTAATTTTAATATTTCAATGTGATATGCAGGGAATGTTTTGTGTTTTATATTTACTTCATCTACGAAGTAAATAATGTTTAATAACTTACGTTAATAGATTGGCATTGAAATTAACCGGGCGAGACCAAAAATTAAATCCAGCATGTGTGCGTGACACATAGTACTGTACTATGCACAGAAATGATCTCGTCTATCTGTCTCGCTCTAATATACGCGTTAATATGCTCTTTCTCTTTCACATTGCTGTTCTACAGTTTCTAAATCAATGATTTTAGCAAATCCGTTAAAACTTGGCTCTTAATAAGCAGCCAGTGGATAATTTGTTCAGATAATTTCTTAACGGCTTATCTTCTTTCTTCTTCTTCGAATGGTTAACCTGGTACAGGTTAGCCCATACAACACCTTGCCCGGCGGGAGTACTTCCCTTTGGACTTCCTACACTATTATCAGTTCTTTTGACGTGACAACGTCTTATAATTCGATAGAGCCGGCTGCACGCACGAAAAAACATGACGTCATGCGGCGTTACCTCGCTCTGAATCTAATTCTCTAATTTGAATTTGGAATTATGTTCTTTAAAATTTAAACTTTCAATGATACCAAAACCAGCCAGATACAAATAGTATAGCCAAAGAGATTTTATTACAAGTTTATTCATACTATAATGCGAAATCTATTAAACAAATGAAATTAAATTTTTCTTTTGAAAAATGCTACCATTCTATCAGTATTTTCTTAAGACGTTGTCACGTTCAACTATCGTCAGTAAACCGACTTTACAGACAACCAATTTTTTTTTTAATTAAATGGTTGAAAGACAAGCTTATAAGGCTTACCTGGTGTTAAGCAGTCACCGTAGCCTATAGACGCTTGCAACGCTGGCGTGACACTCGCGCGCTGTCAACTCTAGTTCCCTTCCCTATCCCGTGGAACTCTGGCAACCTAACTCACACAACACCGCAGAAATGTAGTGTTATTTGACTATGGTCTTCTGTAAGG
Source organism: Elophila nymphaeata (assembly GCA_955850985.1). Classification (NCBI taxonomy): domain Eukaryota; kingdom Metazoa; phylum Arthropoda; class Insecta; order Lepidoptera; family Crambidae; genus Elophila; species Elophila nymphaeata. Next base: position 9,761,281 of record OY039089.1, on the reverse strand, counting down.
TGGAGGGACTATCCCAGTGTGGGCTGCTCCAAATTCGAGCGAGTTTTATAAGTCCCCATTTCTTTACTCTGACGTGATTTGTTTGTTACGACTGCTATTATTCTATAGTAGCAGGCACCACCAGCTTAACGTACCTTCCGAAACACAGAGGTAAATCGAGTTGAAAAACTTTCAGTCACCCATCTGACTACCGTCCGTTCAATTGATAGCTTAGCTTTTGTTATATTTACGCGGATCGTACGACCGCAGCGCCATAACCTCTTCATTCCTCCAGCTGTCATAACGGCTTTTAATGTCCCACTGCTGATCACAGCTCCTTGGGTTTCATGTCCTAACATCACCAGTCATACCTATCTGCTCATTGAAATGACGCTGCATTTTATTAAACGGTATTTTGATTATGAAAAAATAATATAATAGTACAATACTCTCTTCGTGCGTCCTGGAGAATAAATCAATCAACAACTGCTCCAGTGGATTGCACTAGACTGTCACAATATTTATAATGTCTAATGCTGTGTGATGCCGGCAGAGTAAAATACCATCACCCCATATCCTCCAATGGGTGTCGTAGAAGGCGACTTATGGATCAGCAAAGGGGCATTGATCACCTTATACTCGACCACCAATCCGCATTGGGCAAGCGTTGTGGACTACTGGCTAAAACTCCTTCAATGACAAGGAGAGGCCTTGTGAGCAGTGGGTCGAATAAGAAAGGCTGTAATGATAATGATTGCAGTTGATGTAAAGCGTCACCCTCTCTCTCAAAATGAGAACTTTCTCTCTCTCAAAATGAGAACTTTGGTAGATAGGTTTTTTGGCCTTGAAGGCTACTGAAGAATATCTATCATCAGGCGTCTCCTAGATTGCTACTGTGTATCTCATTGTATCAGACGAGTATTTGTTGTTTAGAGTCTCTAAGGCGCTGGAGTCGATGTGAGAGAGAAGCGGCAAAACCATGTTAAAGTATCTGCTAGATATGACCTATACAACCGGGCTGTATTTGATAGTTTTATAATTATCGAAATACAAATGCTACCTCCTGCAAACTACATGCAATTTCTTTACTTCTTGTAGTGGAAAATGCAGGTAGCACATTTTTTCTTGTTACATTCGAGTTTCAATCGAGAACATATGTTAGGGGGCGGGTCAATTTAAATTCAGTTGTCTGTAATGGCACCAGCTTCAGTCACGCCCGCACTTCATGGACATTTGTCACCTCGTATGCCTCTGTTAATTGTATAGTACCTCCACCTTACAGAAGACCACAGTCAAATGACACTACATTCGTGGTGTTGTCTCTGTCTTTCTGTTGGTGAGTAAGATTGTCAGAGCTCCACAGGGCAGGCGCCTTCCCTATTAGGGATAGAAGCTAGCGAGTGTTACGTCAGCGTTGCAAGCGTCTATAGGCTACTGACTGACTGCTTACCACCAGGCAGGCTGTATGCTTGTCTGCCAACCAAGTAACATAACATTAAAAAAATTATACGTCCCTTAGTATAACTACTATCATCATATCAGTTTGAGGGCATAACTGTGCGGACAGGGCTTAACAGAAACGTAACTTTGACAGCGTTTGTGTTTCATCTGCGTTCGACTTGAAATTATTTACCGCGATCGGGGCCCTGATTCCTTGTCAACTAGTAAAAAATCGGGAGTGGTCTCCCCTTGACTTTCTCGTATACCGAAAACGACTCGAAAGTTGATAGAAACCTTATATTTTGAAGTCATACATGCATGTTAAATTTTCGGTCACCCATCCGAGTACCGACCGCGCACTTGGTTGCTTAACTTTCGTGATCGACTACTCAAAAGTTGATAGAAACCTTAAATTTTGATGTCACACATGCATGTTAAATTTGGTTGCAGGAAGTGAAAGTAACACAGACACAGTACATAATTCCAAAAACGGTATTTTTGGACTCAGGGAAGTCCAAAACGTGTAAATCCGTCAAAATCTCGAGGTCGATTTTTTTGACTATTACATTACAAGACTTCCTCTATACTATGAGAAAGTAAAAATACTTACAGGATCAACGAAATACTTGAGCTTTCCCAGCATTCTTCAAGTTAAATCCAGAAATGCTATTTACCCTGCTATTAATAATTGGAACAGGTTATTTAACGGATTACGAGTGAGTCGTAAGTGGAGAGTGCAAGCCGCCGGCGCCGAAGGACAGCCAAGACAAAATATGAAAGATTATCTGCCATCCAACAAGACTGCTGGCTGATGTTTTAATTAGCCCACAGGCTACAGCACTTAGTCGTAAAGCCAATTGGAACCTCCTTGCTCAGGGCTGCCCGCAAATTTTTTTTGCCTAAGCAGAAAAATTAATATACCCGGATTGCTGAGTTGATTTTGAGTGTGGCGTTTGTCTTCGTCGTTGGCTTTTGTGTTATTTTTGTTTACTGAAGGATTGTTCTTTTTGGCTTTGATTTGGTTTGGTTATGTAGGCGACAGGCTGGCAACCTGTCGCTGTTTGCAACCGCTGCAAGCTGCTGTTGCTAAATTTTACTTGATGTGTAGTGAAACGTTAGGACCAGACCTAGGACCTGCGCTGCCCGAATTCAGCAGCTGTCTTTGACCTTTACCAGATGATCGGTCCCCCTTGCGGAGTGTGTTGGCCTACCAGCGGTGTTTCTGTTACAATATGTAAATTAAAAAAAGCGTCGGTGGCGTAGTGCTGGCGTTGTCTCCCACTGGAGCCACCGGTAGGAGGCACCGGTTCGAATCCCACCACGTAGGTAGCGGTATCAATGTGTTTTCAAATTTTGAATTCACATGTACGTTTATTCGACGCTTTTACGATGAAGGAAAACATCATGAGGAAACCTGCTGACACCTATGAAGAAATTCTTAGGTTGTGTGTGAAGTTGACCAACCCGCATTGGGCCAGCATGGTTGACTAAGGCCTAATCGCCCGTAATGTGGTGTAGGTGTGAGCTCCTCGTTGGGGACATTATATGAGCTGTTAATGATGAAGTAAATTAAATAGGCTTTAGGGTGAATATTACTGCAACTAGTGGCAGCCCTGACCAAAGGTTGGTTAGTTACTGTTAAGCGGCCATGAAAATTGTTTTACGCCTTTCCAGTGTCGGTGGATCTCTTCATTTGCCTCGCTAAATTGAAACCCGCGGAAGTATGAGCACGGCACACATTGGCTCATTTGATTTATAGTAATTGCAAGAGATTGCGCTGTAAAGTCTTATCTAATGGTATTTCTAAGCGTGTGACTGTGAAGAACTTTAAGGATGATTGAATATATTAGTGACTGAAATTCCCCAATACGCGTAGTCAGGGAAGGCTTGCGAAAAGCAGTACGAAAAAGTTAACGCTGATTTGATCACCAACGTGATTTTTTTAAGAAACACACACTTTCTTTTTTTTCTTAATTGTTTAGTTTTTAATTGTTTGCTTTTGTAAAATGATGTTATTATTTACCTATTCTTAGCCCTCGTAACTACCTATTCACCACTTTTAAGAACTCTTGAGAATGGGACGGGTTGAGAAAATCAGCGTTGTCTAAGAGAATTATTATTTGCTAAACTACATTAAAACATAGCAAAATGTTTTGTATATGAACAAATAAATAAAAAATTTACGATACTCCCGAAATATCCCCAAATATATATTACCATCCTCAGAAAAATATTTTTATCGTACCATTATTATCAATGCGTATCATGCTATAAGTGGGGGAGGGGAGGGTACAAAAAACCCTCCTCAAAATTCACGCATTACAACCTAATCCAATGGAACTCGTTTGATTACAAGCCCGCAAACGAGTGAATTATCAGAATCGATGTTTTACGTCCGACGAGCAATTAACTCTCCGCTCACTTATTATTTCTCGCGATTAATCGATTCCACTCTCGATTTAATATTCGATACCGATCACTGTTCGATGAGTTATGCTTATTTGTTTTTGGTGCACGATAATCGCTTTTTTCGTGTTCGCGTAGTTTTTGGCGTGGACATGATTCGATTTATTGGTGGGCGGTCAGTTTTGGGATTTATGACAATATATTCATAAAACATTTTGATATCTATACGTTCAAAGTTAACACGCAATTCGTATTGCTGTCCACTTTATAATTAATGCCGAATGCTTACATCTGAATTATTCTGCGGGTTTCTGAACAAGAAAGTCAACATTGTTGCAAACGTCAGTCTTGATTATTATATGGCGTAATTGCTTACTTAATTTCGTAAATATAAGCAATTTATCATACCTGAAGTTTGACGATGATTGGACAATCTTAAAAGGTTAGTTTGCTCCTTTTCTCGTAATTAATAATTGCTATGAAAGTTTTAAAAGTATTACTTGCCTGTTTTAAGAATAATTTTAAGTGCCGTGTTGTGCACGTGAGAATTGAAAAGATGAAAAGTTTTCTAATTAATTTATGATGCGATTTTTCACCATCTATACAAGGTGTTTGGTACAAGGGGTATGAGGCCGGCACCTACCCATGCTAACATAGTCATTTAAATACTATGATGATATTAAAAATTCAAAATTGTAAAAATATTTTTTTAATTTTCCATATATTTTGTTTTTATGATCGAACTATTTGTATGGGGAACTCATTTTTTTTACATCATAGTATTTATATGACTATGTTAACATGATTAGGTACCGGCATCATACCCCACGTACCAAACACCTTGTATAAATAAAATGGAGGTGTCTGTCTGTGATTTCAAAGTAAATGCCATTTTTCTAAGCTCATATGATTATTCCCTTGTTACAAAAACCCAAAATCCTTTTTTTATTTTTTGTCAATCTGTCGGTTTGTTTGTTCAGGCTAATCTCGGAAACTTCTTAACTGATTTTAATGAAATTTTGTGAAGGTGTTCTGCTTGGTCCAACCTAAATTATATGAGAGAATACTCACTAACCACCTTGTAACCACCACTTAAACCAAACAGCTCTATTTATAAAATTCATAGGGAAAGAAGCAATTACTATGAGTTTTCCTGACCATTGTGGAAATGTGCGACGTTGTGGGAATTAGCGTGTTCCACCCAATGCTCAGATTCAACAAACGCTACTTTCCGAATGCGAGATATGAAAAATGTTTTCTTCGTTTGTATGGAGACGTGTGCACTATAATCCTCATAACTGCGCCCCAAGCACGAATCGTATTGAGAACTTTCTAAAACGACAAAAAGTAAATTATAAATCTAAACAATAATTTCATTACCATTTTGTTACCACATTGGAAAAATATTTTTTTATTGACTTATGAACGGTTTCCTGGTCCTTCTTAATATTATACACAAACTACTTCGCTGGTTTGCGATGTTATATTGGCACTCGCAGCAAAAAATAACTTTGCTCACTTGTTGAAATAATAACTATTGTTCAACAAGTGAGCAAAGTTAATTTTAGCGAGTGATTCATAAATAGACTACTGAGCGCAGTGAGTGATTTAAAGGCCGAGACAAAAATATTTGCTCTCGTGTGAAACATACAACTTTTCACCTCACCAGCGAGAAAATTGTTATAGGTGAGAAAAACAAGACAATACTTTAATACATGTTTATTATCTTAAAAATAACCACTGAAAATTAAAAGTAAGAGTACTAAAATTGACCCAACACACATGATGACGTCGGTGGGGCGGTAATACTAAATGTATTCATCAGGGAGTACTCTTCAGGGGATACTCGTATATAATATTAGAGCGAACTCCTCTAATATAAAGGAAATGCACTCAGAAAATAACTAATATAATTACCAAATTCAACAAATACGAACATCTCTATTTAAAGAAGCATAATTTAAGTTAAAAAAGTTTTTACTAAGTGAATCAGTCATTACGAATCCAGGACATCTCAAAAGTATGCAACGCGCAACATTGTCAATGATAAACATTCTTCATTGGCCACATTAAATGTCGATACTGCGGTGACAATAAGGGTAACTGGTGACGACAATCCATACATATTTATACTATGTTGGCCGACTAAAGATGACATACAGAAGGACAACTCCTACTAAGCGCACTACTTGCTTTAAGTGGCAGCGTATCAATTTTAAGTGAAGAAATAGAAACCGGGGACGCTGTAAGATTTTTCTGTTACAGGAATCATTTGTAACCACTTTTTTCCCCTCAACCGCTGGACAATTAAGCTTGGTCCGAAATTTTTTATCTAAATTACTTTTGATCTATTGAATGTTTGTCCGACAAACGAGTCGAAAGAACTATAAAGGTCGAACACTTATCAAATCGGAAATGGATCGTAACCGTATGGCGTTTTGCCTCGCCACCCATAGGCGTCAATCTAACATAAGCATGTAAGTTGTAGCCAAATCAGAGCAGCAGCCTCCGGTACGTCGCGTCGACTCGGCTACGACCTGGTAATCGGTTAAATAGGAAATAAGAGTTTGATATGAGTATCTAACTTGACATGTTATAGCACCTCTATAATAATTTCTAAATTTACTGGCAATATTCAAACAAAAGTGTATAAACCTAATAATTATGTGTCGGTAATACTGTAATCAAATTAAATTCAAAACTTCTTTGTGGTTGAATAATTGAAAAGACAAATTCAATTATCATCAATTCATATGTACGTACGTTCAATCGACGCTTTTACGGTGAAGGAAAATACCGTGAGGAAACTTGAACACGCCAATGAAGAAATTCTTAGGTTGTGTGTAAAGTCACCCAACCCGCATTTGGCCAGCGTGGTTGACTAAGGCCTAATCGCTCTTAATGTGGGGTAGGCTCGACCCCCGCGGTGGGGACATTATATGACCTGTTGATGATGATTTTATGAGTAAAATTATCTATATCAAAACTCAAAATCATACTTTGACTTCTGGTTCGGTTTCCCGCTCATGGCTCATTCTATTGCTGACCACGTGACTCTTCACACGTAACTGTCAAATTACTAGGGTCTCGCTCTCGACATCCGCTCATAGCTGAGACTTGGTAAACAAATTTTTTTCTTCTTATTCTTATGCAAGAAGCTGAGGCCTTGTCTCAGAGCACTTCGACCCTATAGGATCTTTTGTGCTTCCCCTTTCCTTATCACCCATCCCCGCCAACTTCGAAAAAATTTTGTATGAGTTTCACGATGTTGGCGGGAGTAAGGTCTATAAAGTCCTCTGGTTTAGGGTAACCTAAGCCCAGGACCTTTAGTCGCCTATTGGTTAGTGCATCGCAGTCACACAGTATGTGCTCCATGCTTGCTTCATCCTCACCACACATTCTACAGATGGGATCATTAGCTTTGCCTATTGTACACAGGTGTCTTTTAGTGGCAAAATGGCCAGTGATTTGAGTCCTGCTGATTCTTCACACTTTTTTAAGGTAGCCTTTGTGTGAGGATCCTAAAAATTTCTTTGAGTGTCAGTCGGGGAGTGGACAACCATTCCATGAGGTGCCTCTTTTGATAAACAAATACATTCATAGTTATAATACATAATTATTTGAATGAAAGAAAACGGGATTTAAACCACGTACCTTTGATTTCCGATATTTCGGCGCAGTTACATGCGCCATGATCACGGATGAACTTCATCCGGATGAGTTCATCCGTGATCATGGCGCATGTAACTGCGCCGAAATATCAGATTAACCAAAAATCAAAGGTACGTGGTTTAAATCCCGTTTTCTTTCATTCAAATGATAGTGACCACGTTAGCTTAAATCAATACAATACATAATTATCTCAAGTCACGAATTATTAGTGCCTTTTATTATCGCCTTTTATTTACCACAATAAGCATGTAGTGACGCAATGGGTGCCTCATTTCTTGGACACACTTATGGTGTTAGGACTCTATACACTGTGTACACCATAACGTTACAAGCCTAAAGTACTGAAACAGTCCTTCTGCAACACCTATATACCAGAACACATACGCTGTCTGGGCGAGCTTTCCTTGGACGCGGGTGTGTGGCATCCATTGCCGTCCGGTACAGACAGAAAAGCAAATGAAAAAAATAAATAATATTATATTACGCCTTCACATCAATTAAGTACAATGCATAGTAAACTTACTCGTATTTTATGCATAATTCGATATCCAATATTCTGATATAATCTGACGCATTACATATAAAATAATTTTATAACACATTCGTAAAGGGTCTCTTATTTCAACAATTTCAATGCCGTATTGTATCTCATTACGTACTTGTGCGTTATTGTAAAGTAAAACGCACGGTTTATCAAGAAGCTCCGTCTAAAAAGGAACGGTGCTTTTTTTAATCTTAGCAAAGAGTTTTTATGTCAGGAAAGTGGTCAACATTTTATGAATAAAATTAATTTTGGGAGATAAAATAATAAACGTTTAATTTTTTAATTTAATTAATTTTGACAATAAATTACAACCATTTATTTCTAACAAAAACACAAAAATATTAGTTTACTTTATAAAGCACAAAAAACAGCTAGTATTATGGCTGTTTTTTGCCTAAAAAGCGCTAAAAAGCGCGCGCATCGCAAATTATTGACCAAGTAAAAGTGATTCCGCATGCTTTTTCTTTTCTCTGAATTGTTTTTATATGAAAATGTCGCCCAGTAATGATGAATTTATTAATTATTTCCTCTCAAGTATGTTATTAAACGTCGTATGACATACGTGCGCTTTGATAATTACAGCCTAAGGCTCATTTTCAACTTACCGCACTTATATCATAATGTACTATTATCTACAATCATGTCATAATATTCGAATTACGATATCAAAGGTGAACATAAAATGACATACTTTTTAATACAGATAATCAAAATTAAAATACACTCACTCACTCATTATGATACAGTTATTTTTTTTAAATACTCGGGAAGGCAAAGGGATCTAACCCATACAAAAAATTTGACTCCTAATAATTTGCAAAAAGTCACAACAAATAGTTTGTTGCCAGAAAAATAAAAAAATAATAATTTTACAGAAAGGGAACAAACAAACAAAGGTTAATTAGGATTTAAAATAAGTAAATGGAAAATTGACGAGCCCCCTCATGTTATTGTTTTTAGTGTGTAATTATTCTATGGCTCGATTGATCGCGTTAAGAAATCCCTCTTATTGGTTCGCTGCATAACGCGTCACGGCGGCGGGCGGGCGGGGCGCTTCTGATTAGACAGTTCTGGCGGAGCGCTTGGTGATTAGTAAAAAATAAACAAATCTGTGTTTCCAATACGGTGCGAACAAGCATATTCAAATAGAAAATGAGAAAAAAGCACTTGTTTTGGAAAACGTAATATTTGTCTTTTCTGTTGTTTTATTTGAATTTATGTATGAGTGTAGATAAAGTAGTGTATGCAACTGCATATAACACGGGTATTAAAACACTCGTTACTATTATGAAACTTGCTGCGCTCGTTTCATAAACTCACACTCGTGTTTTAATACCCTTCATTATAACACAGTTGCATAAACTACTATTATGTAACGGCTAGTTGCACCAAGTTACACGTTTGACAATTTCATAAAAAATAACAAATAAAAAAATCAAGGAACCCATTCCTGTGAGTTAAATTAATTTTTATGTTACTTTTTTCAAAATTGTAAAATGTAAAGCTTGGTGCATCTCGTCGAAATGTTATCTACTTCCTTTTAAGATCAACATATAAATTTATTTAAAGGTGTTTTATGTATATGTCGCAGGCGAGACGTATAACACGCCGTATTACAAAACAGCGCGGTTGGATTCATGTTTGAGAAAATCGTTAACCGAATAAAACCGTTTGTTGATTAAATTAAGAGTTGCACTCATTTTAAGAATTTTCATGATTTGGCTAAAAGTGTTATAAGTACCTAATAATTATGTGTCGTTAATCCTGTAAGCAAATGAAATTCAAAACTTCTTTGTGGTTGAATTTGAACAAATTCAAATATCATTAAATTCTTATATATGTAATGTCTATTATTGTAGCCTTCATGTAACAATTTCAATGGAATAAAATTTTAATAAAGAAGCTTCGGTGGCGTAGTACGTAAGAGCGTCGTCTTCGCCCCGGGAGGCACCGGTTTGAACCCCGCCACGTACCAATGTGTTTTAAAATTTTGAATTCATATGTACGTTTAATCGACGCATTTAAAGGGAAGGTAAACATCGTGAGGAAACCTGCACACACTTATGAAGAAATTCTTAGGTTGTGTGTGAAGTCAACCAACCCGCACTAGGCCAGCGTGGTTGAATAAGACCTATGCCCGGTTCCTATATTCAACGTATCGTTAAGGTATAACAGTTACTATCCGTTTTTCAATAACCAACTACGAGTAGTAGGGGGTAACCGGGCACTAATCGCCCCTAATGTGGGGTAGGCTCGAACCCCCTGGTGGGGATATTATATGAGCTGTTGATGATGATGAAAATTTTAATTTTCTAGATATCTCTTCCATTTATCTTGTCCCGAGCCGGTGTTATCAAGATTTTTCCACTTTTAAACAAAATACGACATTTACGTAAGTACTTGTCCATTGTAAAAGAACACGAGTTACAAACACGTAATGTAACGATAAGTTTAAAAAAATATAATCAACGCTTATTTAGGCGGAATATTGTTGACGGTACATTAACAAATGTTGTGAACTAACTGCACCCGCCGTTGCTAATTAGTCGGTTCGATTCCTGGTACAGGCTCGAACCGCTTTTTACTCAATATAATTTTTAGCCAATAAAGATAGTTATCATGCGGCAATTAAAGTGTTTTCTTCGCAATTACGAATGCCTTTTATATAGAGCTCGGTGTGTCGAGTTTCATTGCCTTGTACAGCGACCGGCTGTAGTTTCCCTTTTCGTTTATAGGGGAAAGACTCTCTTTATAACTATTTTCTTATGTCTGTCTGCGTTTTATGACAAACGACAAACGTTAGTTTTAAGTGGGACAGACACTTGAGACTTTATAGTCTTATCATACTTATAGGTATACTAAAATTAGGTTACTTAACATATTGTTAACCGACTTCAAAAAGGAGGAGGTTCTCAATTCGACTGTATTTTTTTTATGTGTGTTACCTCCTCCCCGGCCTGACCTTCAGTGCGCTATTACGGGACGGCTCGGGATCTGCGCACGTGAGCGCAACTACATTGAGACTGTCCCAACGCTGCCCGTCTAGGCACTCCTTGTGCACCAATTGGTGGCGAGCAGCCACTCCTCCACCGACGGCTGTTTGAGCTGGCGCGTCCTCCTGACGAGGACACCAGGAGCAGCCATCGGACCGCACCCGGGGGACTTCGGGCTCAGTCGTGGCCCTGAAAAGGGCCGTCCGGAACTAGCCGTGGTGAGAGAAAACAAAAACAACTCGACGATGGCATGTCACTTCGAATGCCAAGGGAACACTTGACATCAAAAGCCACACACCCGCCGAGAAAGTTACTAGGATCCGCCACTAGGAGGCTTCCGGACGTGGACCCCATGTGTGTCTTACCTCCTAACTCTACTGGGTCTACCGATTTTGAAGACTCTTTTAATGTTTGGAAGCTGGTGCTTGTCATGTGGTCCCATTTAAATTTGATCGACATCTGACGAGTAGTTTTTGAGTTATCCCTAATAATGTCTATTTAATTGTTCTACGCTGACCGCATCCAGCGGCTTCCCGCAACCTTTACCAGCTCGTCAGTCCACCTTTTGGGGGCCTACTGACTACCAACGCTGGTACGTCGGCGCCACTCGAGGACCTTGGACCCTCGCCCCAAAGGCCGTCAGTCCTCCTCGCAATATTTAAATGAAATTATCTATAAGCCGAATAAAGTTTTATGAAAATAGCTCCGGGCCCTATGGCATAAAACTACTATTATTATAGGCTTATTTTTATAAGACTTCTAAAAATATTTTAGAAGTTTAAAAAATTCTGTTGCATAAAATAATTTCAGTTTTTGTTGCATAAAAATAAAGACACTCATATAATAAGTTCGATACTTATATTATTTGTAAAATTTAGAAGCGTCTCGTTGCATAAAAAATATAACTAATAATACAAGTTAGTAGTCTACTGCCGGGAAATACAAGCTAATAATATATGTGAAACAAAATTTCTGTTGCAAGAAATGACGCAGCTACTATTATTTACTCCTATTAGTGGTGTATTTCTATCAACCATTGAAGGTGGTTAAAATATATTACAAGTATCTTTCTGTATGCTTAGTTACGATCTCAAGTTAAACGCAATGTGCTCGAGTGATTCAGGTGATAAAAGAATGATGCCAAGACGACGACCGTGGGTTTTTAAAGCAAGAATCAATTAGAACTGTTTGCAATTCACTTAGGAATGTAATCGGCGATTCAGAATGAATTTTAATCAATTCTTTTTTTATCCTGGAAAGGGTACAAGGCGTACCTATATCAACATCCAACGCTTAGAAATTATGCCCTAAGTCCTCAACAACAATTACAAGTAGCGCAGTGGCGTCCATAGTCTACTTTTTTTATTACTCTACATCTTTTTGTATACCATGCATATCAACAACGCAATGATATTGGATTCCACTCCTATTATGAGTTTGAAATTTAGTAGTAATTTTAAGAGTATTAAAATTTCTTTATGCACCGTAAATTAATAGACTCTTAAAATTAGTTATATCTCTTGTAACTATTATTATGAACTATTAATTATATGCAACACAACTCTACTAATATGAGTAAAAGTTAAGAGTAAATCGCTTCTAATATAAGTACAATTTTTTTATGCCACAGGCCCAAAGTTTCAAGATTGTTTTAATACACTAAAATGTGCAAATTTTGAAATGTTCTCATTCTGTTCTTTTTGGGTCAGTAGACTAGTTTCATAAGCATATATTTTGTCTTATTATTAACGCATGATGATCCTTTAAAAATTGAATCGCACATTCTTAGACGCTGTGACATTCTCCGAAAAAAACTTAGAATCAATGAAGAAAAATTGATTGTTCCTATCTTAAACCAGTAACATAATAAAAGACTAGTTAATGCCTACACTCTCAAATTTCAAAACCCTTTCAATTTTACTCCTTTTGCAGTTGAAATTAATTAAAGAAATCCCAATTTGAGCAGCCTATCAGAGAGCTCGGCTCGCAACATCTGCTCCAAATCTTCAGGTGAAAACAACTTACATCTGCCTATTTCTTTCGCCAACAAACCACAGTCAAACGAACCAGTTTTTTCTGCGCCCGACTTCCCATTGATCGTTAAAACAAATTATATTTAATTACAAATAAATTCATTTGTCTCAGCATTCCTACTACGAACCGACAGTACAGAATTCACGAATTTTAATTTGGGTACACAATTTTAAGTGATACTTTTTCGTGATACGCCAAAGCATTTTTGTTGCAGCCACTGTGGGAAGAATTGGGCGTACTGGAAAGTGACTACGTCTTATATTTATCGACTCAAAGTGCAGGATTGTGTTGTGCAGCCCAAAAGTCAATTGTAATACTGTTCATAAATGCAAAAAACTAATTACCGACTATACAATTTCACTAAGTTACGAGGAAACTGAGATTTTGCCGAAATGGATAAGTAAAAAAATATTTATAAATAACAAATACCTACAGGTTCATATACAGACATTATTAATCAACACAACAAGTATGTATAATTTATTATAATAACCAGGTAATAACCTACCTAAAACCTAGTATATATAGGAAAATTTTGAAGCATGATGTTTGTTTGAAACACTAGATTGTTTTTTGTAATATAATTTAAGTCTTTGAGACTTAGTGTACTTAGTCAAGTCTCGCCGTGTGGTGAATAGCTTTTAAAAAACAATATTCTTTATTAAATTTATAAGTTTATATTATCTATGTGTATATATATTTATCGAATATTATAAGACACTACTTCGATTTTTGTAAGTTATGCCTTATTGTTATGTATATATAATATCTATAGCTAAAAGAAATAGAGCACTCCTTCGATTTTGTAAGTTATGCCTATTTTTATATCTAATATCCTATAATAACTAAATAAATAGAACACTCCTTCGATTTTTGTAAGTTGTGTCTATTTTTAAATCTAATATCTGTAATAACTAAATAAATAGAACACTCCTTCGATTTTTGTAAGTTGTGTCTATTTCTAAATCTAAAATATTTATTTCTAATAATTTTTCTTTGTTAATTAATTTTCTTTAATTCCTTTTATTTCTTTTAATTCATTTATAATAATTTTTTTTCAATCAATATACTTAATAACTAAAAAGAAAAACAAAAATCACTCCTTTGATGTTTGAAAGTAGAGATCTAAAGGTTTTTCTTGGTCAGGGAAACAACTGGGAAAGCCTAAGGGAATAGCGATTTGGTCTACTCACAGCTTCATTGTTCCTGAAGTGATGAGCCATAAACTGAACAGGTACCGCTTCTTCTTTGCTTCTACTGTCGTGTGGGGTCTTCGATCTTGACGAATTTATTTGTTCGATAGATTTCCGTAAATCGTGTGAAAACGAACGACGCGCACTGAAGTTAAGTGAGTTTTCGTCGCGGAAAATACTACCGGCTGCGCCAGTCAAGTCTCGCCGTGTGGTGAATAGCTTTTAAAAAACAATATTCTTTATTAAATGTAGAGCTTAGAATTACTATACGTCTTAGCAGCTTGCCGTTCAGTTTAAGACTGAAGTTACAATGGATTATAATAAGGCATCTTAATTAGAATGTTTACATTATCATTCGAGGAATTGCGTCTAGTCGCTGACAGATTGCTGATGTGAACAATAACATTCTCAGAAGATCTCTTGTTTATGTTTATTTAAGGTAGCGTCGACTGACGTAACTCCTCCCTCCTTAAGTTCGAAGCTCTCGTTTCTAGGAGAACTTCGAGCACATAATTTATATAATTTTAAACGGTACTTATGTACTAAGATACAAAGAGTAACTAAAATGATTACATATATTAAAATCGTCCAGATGCTTATGCTATGTACGATTTGGGACTCTTCACAAGCACTGTTTTCACTGACACCTTTTCTTAGGGCGAATGACAGGAGTTTCAGGTCTGCGAGGTCCACGTCTTCCAAGTCCACAGGTCCTGGTCTCGGTGATGCTGCTTCATCAGGCGAGTACAACGAAGGTAAGTTTACAATAGGTAATTTAATATAGCTTATGCGTTCTGCGTTTGGCTGATGCATTCTTAAGGTGATGTTCTGGATTTTCACCTCACATGGGTCGTCTAGGGTAAGTATATAGGTTCCTTTAACCTTTTGACGGAAAATCTCGTTGATACAGGATCTGGTAAGTAACTCTTTGTCTCTACTGTAGAGAATCCATCTATTTGTTTGTAGTAACTGAACTTTAACTTTTCCAATAGTGACTGGGATTTGCGAGCATGACGTCACGTTCTCAACATACGTCATCAAATCGGTGATACAGGAATCTTGAATAAACTGGAGCATTTCATCATTACGGCATAGAAAGCTGGCCTCATCAATCTCTTGGCATGGTTGGTTTAACAATCTGATTTGTAGACCTTTCGCCAGGAGGTAAGGATATTTAGGTAAAATGACAACTGTGGATTCATGGGAAATTACAGGTAAGGGAATTAATTTATAATATATATAGGTATCTCTATCTATTATAGGTACTTCTAAAAGGTAAGTGATTTGTTTTCCCTTAAAATATGCTTTTATTGTAATAGTCTGTTCTATTTTTACCAAGTTTCCTAAAGTAGGAGGGTATACTAATTTTTCTTTCTTATTAACTTGTTCTAAAACGCTTAATAACTTACTTGATTCTATTATAGATTGATGTAGAATGCCTAACCTACTGAGTGCGAAGCTCGTCTCTATTTCGTTTAACTTCATGTAAATTGCTTGAAAATTATGATAGAGTAAATTATATGTGCTAATAATTTGGATTTCAAAATGTTCATTCCTTAAACTGATACTAATGTTATTTGTTAATTTCGTAATTTCCTTATTTAATTGTACAAGATTATTATTCAATTTTAATGTAGAGTTCGTGAGAATCTGCACCATTTCTGTGACTAAGGTCAGTTTTCCAATATTAGAATTCTGTTTATTTTTATTACAGCATCATCATGATCAAGATTTCCGGTAATTATTTTAATAATTGATCCAAGTGGATTTAGTAATCCTCTTTTAATTCTAATAGACGGGCAAATCTGGTCGAACTTAATTAAAGTAATGTTTTTCATAAAATCTAATTGTTTTCTTATATCTATAAAATTTAATGTAAAATTCTTATGAAACTTAATACTAATTAACTTATCTAATTCAGCGAGGCGGTCCTCGTTAAACCTCATGTCTTCCTTAATTTGTTCAAGGTTCAACTCTTTGGCTATTACCCAATTTTCTTTGGTAATTACCGCGACACCATTTTTCACTGGTAGGATTCCAGGATTTTTACTTATTTCCTGCAGCTGAAGTGCCAGGAGTTGGTTCATTACGTTCATCGCCAGGACGACGCGGAGGCATCTGCGAAGGGCGTTTCACATGTTTTAGTGGGGCTTTAGTCTTACGAGTTTTTATTTGAATGGGGACTATATTCCTATCCGTTTCTTCTGTAACTATAGCTTTACGATATCTAGGTTTATCTTTACTAATTCTTTTGTTTATATCACTTAAGAAAACTTCGTCACCAGGATTAATTTTAAATTGTGTTTCTCCACCTCTTTTTTCTATTATGTTTTCTTTTCTTTTAATTGCTTGATCTGTAATGTATTTATATAGAAATTTTGTTCTTTTTGCATGTTCTTTTATTAAATGTTGTAAATATTTTTTCTCAAAATCCATATCAAATGCATTTCTTGAGTCGGTATGTCCTAACAATACTTCGAAAGGTGTTAAATTTGTGGTAGAGTGAATTGAATGATTGTATGCCATGATTGCATATGTCATAACTGAAGTTGCATCTGTATATTTATGTTCATAGTTAGCTAATCTATATATTTCTATGATAGTAGAATGAAATCGTTCTATAAGTCCCATAGAATTAGGATTATTAGGTGTTCCAATGTGTAATTCTATTTTATATAACGCTAAAAGTTCCTTTAAGAGGGTATTGTTAAATTCTGAGCCTGGGTCTGAACTTATCTTTTGAGGGACTCCATAAAAAGAGAAGTATTTAATAAGGGCTCTTACTACCTCTGGGGTTGATCTATTAGATATCTCTAAAGCTTGTCCTACTTTACTAAATGCGTCTATTATCGTTAAATAATACTGTCCTTCAATAGTAAAAAGATCTATAAATATTTCTTCTAATGGTTTTGTTTGTGTTTGAGTTAATTGGAGTTTGGGTTTTAGGGGTTTCCTATCATATTTCATTCGTTTGCATACTTCACAAGAGTTTGTGATACTAGATATGGTTTGTTCCATATTATGCCAAAAATAAGTGCGTCTAATGTGTTTCAGGGTTTCTCTAATACCACGGTGACAGGTTTTGCCGACATGATATTTTTCTATTATTTCTTTTTGTTCCATTTCGTCTTCTATGAACACAACTCGCTTTGTGCATTCAAAGAATTGAACTAACTCTTTCTTAAATAAAAAGATTATTGCTTCTGTAAACTGTCGTTTGTGTGTGTCGTCTTCAAAGTAAATGAAATATTTGGTATTATTAGCTATGTACTCTTTTAAAAACTGTTTGACTAAATCTGGTCGATTTATGGGTAAGTGTACTTCTAAAATCCTTTGTCTTTCTCGGGATAGGTTTTTAACTAGTAATTTATCTATTAACCAGGTGTATATTAAAATTTGATTAGGTTTTGTATCTATTGCTTCTTGGAGAATTGGTACTCCTTGAGATTCGGTATCTCTAGCTGAATGAATGGTACTTGCTAAGCTTGAAGCTGATAAAGTTGAACTTGATGGGCATGGTATTGAGTATGGAGATTTAGGTCTTTCGGAATCAGAATCAGAGTCTGATATTTCTATTGCTTCGTCAATGGACATTGCTTCATTTTGTGGCTTACTTTGTGATTTACCTAAATTTTGAATGTCTTTCGTTAATTGTTTTATGTATTTTATTCTATCTTCTTCTTTATCAACATTAGCTTTAGTGGACTGATTATCTTTATTTAAAGCATTAATTCTGATACGAGACAGAGCGTCTGCGTTGCCATTTTGTTTACCACTTTTGTGTACTATATCAAAGTTATATTCAGAAAGATGTAGGCGCCAACGGGTAAGTCTACTGTTAGTTTCCTTAAGGGAATTGAGCCAAGCAAGCGGCTTGTGGTCTGTAACTATTGTGAACTTTGTTCCATAAAGATAGGGACGGAAATGCTTAACTGCCCAAACAATGGCAAGTAATTCCTTTTCTGTTACACTGTAACGAGTTTCGGCACTGTTAAGTGTTCTGCTCGCGTAAGCTATCGGTCTGTCGCTACCAATTGCGCCTTGGGAGAGAACTGCACCAAGCGCAAATTCTGATGCGTCCGTTGTAAGTATGTAGGGTTTATCTGAATCTGGATATTGTAAAATTGGGGCGTTTACAAGGAGCTCTTTACACTTCTCAAACGCTTCTATATACTTCCTATCGTGACAAGGCATGGAGCTCTTCTTTTTCAAGCGAGCTGTCATAGGTTGGGTGATCTTAGCGAAATCTTTAATAAAACGGCGGTAGTAACCTACAAGTCCTAGGAAACTCTTAATTTCTGTTACTGTACGGGGTAATGGATAATTTAATACGGCTTTAATTTTATCATTGTTAGGTTTAAGACCTTTATCTGTAATTGTGTGTCCTAAGTATAACACTTCCTTTCTTAAAAATTCTGACTTGTCTAATTGGACTTTTAAGTTAGTTTGTCTAAGTCTTTCGAATACGGTTTTTAATTTAGATATGTGTTCATCTAGGCTGGTTGAATATATTATGATGTCATCTAAATAGACTAAACAATGTATGCCTTGTAGTCCATGCAAGACATTGTCGATTGTCCTTTGGAACGTAGCCGGAGCTGTCTTTAATCCAAACGGCATTCGAGTGAATTCAAAATGTCCTGAGCTGGTAGTAAATGCTGTTTTCTGCCTATCTTCTTCTGCTACCTCTATTTGGTGATAACCACTAGCAAGGTCTAGCGTGCTAAAGTAGCAACTGCGTCCTAATTTGTCGAACAATTCTGTGATGTTTGGTAGTGGGTATTTGTCGTCGGTTGTGATTTCGTTGAGACGTCGGTAGTCTATAACAAGCCTATATTTTTTTTTGTTACTCGAGTCTAATTTCTTTGGTACTAAGTGTACGGGTGCACTCCAAGGGGAAAAAGATTTAGTAATTATATTATTTTCTAACATTTTATCTACTTGTTTAGCAATTTCTTGATTTATGACTTGGGGTTGTCTATAAGGACGAATGTAAATGGGGTCTTCATTTCGAGTTCTAATTTTGTGTTTGACGTCATTTGTAAAAGTTAATGGCAATTTATCTGAATAAAATATATCTTTGTACTCTAGGCAAAGTTTAAAGATTCGTTGTTGTTCTTCTGAATTCATGTGGTCTAATCGGAGTTTACTAATATTTTCGGTCAGTATGTTATCAATCTCTAAATCATTATTATTTTCTAATTTATTTATTTCACATTTTTCTGTGTAATATTCTGTTACTATAAAAGGTTTTGTGATAGTTAAAATCATTTCTGTTTCTAAGGTATTTTGAATAATGGTCGTTGCGTATCCATTTTTACAAGTTACTAATGCAGATGGCATTCTAATTCCGTTACAAAATAATGTGTATGGTAAAATAGCTTCTCCATTCTCTAAACTGGTGGGTAACTTTACTATTTGTTCGCATCGGGGAATTAATTTTATTTTATTACTGGGGTTGTATATAATGGGTATGGCTGAAGAATTTGTATATAATATTTGGTTTTTCATGTCTACACTTGCATCTAGTTGTTTGAGTAAATCGCTTCCAATAAGTCCATCGTAACGCTTGTCGACGTTATATACGTAGAACTTATGGATTTCGTTGCTGTTAAATGTAGGAAATAAAGGTATGGTAATAACTTCATCGTGTCTGCTTGCTGCATGTGTACTAATTACTTCGAATGGTTCATAACTTTTGTAATCATTGAAATATTGGTCTACTAATTTTGGGCTAATAAAAGATCTAGAACTTCCTGTGTCTATCATTAATTTTGCATTAATTTCTGGTATAATAATATAGGGTAATGTTAGAGTACTAAAATTTAAATGTATTATTTCAGGCTGTTGTCGGGGGCATTCATGTGAAAATTTGTTTCGACTTCAGTTTCATTACTTTGTTCTTTTGAGTCTGTCATACATAGACTTGTGTATTCTTCGTTTTCCTGCTCTAAAAATTCGTAATACTGGTTTTCTGGATAAAATTCGTACTCGTTCGTAGATGATGTTGATGGTTCATTTGTATCGAAATCATTTATATTATAAAGCTCGTTTACGCGAAAACCTTGTGGTTTTGTGTTATTCGGAATGGCAGTTCTCATGCTGACATCCGTTGTTTGTGGGACCTTTTGAGGGGGACGGTATCCGAATTGTTGTTGTTTATTTACATAGTTCGGGGGTTTATATCCAAACTGGGGTTGGTTTATATTGTTTTGGGGACGGTATCCAAATTGGGGTTGGTTAAAATTATTTGGTGGTCTATATCCGAATTGAGGTTGGTTAGGGTTGGTTATTGGTTTGTAACCAAATTGGGGTTGGCTGAGATTATTTATTGGTCGATAACCAAATTGAGTTTGATTATTGAAAGGTTTTTTTGGCTGTGGAGTTATTCCAAAAGGTAATTTTACTTGGAGGAATTCCGAATTTAAATTGTGGCGGGTTTTCATTAGATGGTTTTGTTTGATTATTAAATGGTTGTGCTTGGAAAGGTTTAGGGAAATGTCTGTCGGTTGAATTGAAATTTAGAGGTTTTGTTTGAAAAGTATTTTGTGTCCTTAACATTTTATTACGGGAGTTGTATTGGTACAAGAAGTTTACTTCTTCTAGTACGATGCTTAATGCGGTCTCTAACGTTGTGCAACCTTTGAGTCTGACGATTCTTAATAAGTCTTCCGGTAAGTTATAAAGGAATACATTCATTGACATGTTATCATAAATTATAATTTTACTTGAGCGAAGATTTTCATCTGAAATCATGTTTACTTTTGCTATTAATGTGCTTTTAACGTGCTGTATTCTGTTGCAGAAATCTAAATATGATTCACCATGACTAATTCTTAAAGTTTCTAATTGAATTGCAATGCATTCTTCTGACCTAGGGTCACCGAAATGTTGCTCTAACGCGGTTTTTAAAGCTGACCATGTGTTAAGGTCCTGTCGCTCACTTATTAAAGTGGCTGCCTTTCCACTGAGCCTTGATGTAATAACGTGGAAAACGTATAAGTCCTGATCGGCGTTACCTTCTACACGGCAACTTGAAATCACATATTCACATTTTCTTATGAATAGATTTAATAGTTTTTGGTCGCCATCAAATACAGGGATGACCTGTAGCATTTCGCGGGGTATCGGCACTAAATTATTCATTATGTTAGTTTATATTATCTATGTGTATATATATTTATCGAATATTATAAGACACTACTTCGATTTTTGTAAGTTATGCCTTATTGTTATGTATATATAATATCTATAGCTAAAAGAAATAGAGCACTCCTTCGATTTTGTAAGTTATGCCTATTTTTATATCTAATATCCTATAATAACTAAATAAATAGAACACTCCTTCGATTTTTGTAAGTTGTGTCTATTTTTAAATCTAATATCTGTAATAACTAAATAAATAGAACACTCCTTCGATTTTTGTAAGTTGTGTCTATTTCTAAATCTAAAATATTTATTTCTAATAATTTTTCTTTGTTAATTAATTTTCTTTAATTCCTTTTATTTCTTTTAATTCATTTATAATAATTTTTTTTCAATCAATATACTTAATAACTAAAAAGAAAAACAAAAATCACTCCTTTGATGTTTGAAAGTAGAGATCTAAAGGTTTTTCTTGGTCAGGGAAACAACTGGGAAAGCCTAAGGGAATAGCGATTTGGTCTACTCACAGCTTCATTGTTCCTGAAGTGATGAGCCATAAACTGAACAGGTACCGCTTCTTCTTTGCTTCTACTGTCGTGTGGGGTCTTCGATCTTGACGAATTTATTTGTTCGATAGATTTCCGTAAATCGTGTGAAAACGAACGACGCGCACTGAAGTTAAGTGAGTTTTCGTCGCGGAAAATACTACCGGCTGCGCCAGTCAAGTCTCGCCGTGTGGTGAATAGCTTTTAAAAAACAATATTCTTTATTAAATGTAGAGCTTAGAATTACTATACGTCTTAGCAGCTTGCCGTTCAGTTTAAGACTGAAGTTACAATGGATTATAATAAGGCATCTTAATTAGAATGTTTACATTATCATTCGAGGAATTGCGTCTAGTCGCTGACAGATTGCTGATGTGAACAATAACATTCTCAGAAGATCTCTTGTTTATGTTTATTTAAGGTAGCGTCGACTGACGTAACTACTTATTATAAAACATAGTAATACCTACATACATTTAAGTTAATGTAGCTCTGGAAGAGCGGAGTCACCTCTAGGTGACCTCGATCACATTGCATAAAATGTAAATTAATAACATTTAATGAAAATAAATTATTTTTTTATTATAAAAGTGAAACTGCTAGAACTGACTGCGCTACTGGATTCATTACTAGCGATTTAAAAAATATTTATTTCTCATAAAAACATACAGTTTGCTTAAAATGAGATACATAGGTACTTAAAATAAGATTAGATCTATTGCTTCTAGGACAATTTATAAAATTACAACAGCGTGTTCCAATCACGGAGTACTCTTTGGTTCCAATTGACATCATTTGGGCCGAATATAAAAGAAGAATGTTTTCAATGTCGTTGAAAAAGTTTTTTTCGACTGTGAAAATGTGTTGTGTTTGCCTTATAATCACTTAACATCATGTGAGATGAAGAAGAGCTTTCATGAGTCTAAATAAACACTTTAAAGTAAAACAGGCATTCCTCCTTACAATTAAACAACAAAATAACTGAGTTTTTGTCCCTTTAAAAACATATGAATATTCAAAATTCTAATATAATAAAAAACCAACTGAAATTGCCGAACTTTGACGATATTTACACAAAATTACCAATTTTATTGAGAGAAAAAGCAAAACCACCATCGAACGCATAAAACAAAAAATTAATACACCACGAACCGACTAAGTTTCACTAATTTTATACAACGATGTTATCAGAGAAATAATAACGCGAACTAAAAGTTTCCGAGGCACCACCCGCCCACTACATCCGAACAAAACATGGTATATTATCTTTTTACCTCAACCGGTATAAATAGAACCTTGTCAAAGTGAATTGTTACGATTTCTCTTCGACAAAACCGTAGGATTCGGTGCCAAGGCTATTACGACGGAGTGCTATCTCTCCTGCTGACGATCTCAAAGTCCGGTAGCAGAAACTAATTTGTGAAATTACTTTCTTAGAATTGGACTCAATTAAGGGGTATGTGTCGCCGAAACTCGATTGCTGATTATATTTCGAGAATTTCTTGCTGCTAAATCTCGAATGTTTATTCAAAGGCTGTTCGGAGGCGAGTTTGTATGACGATAAGTATTTTAAAGGGAATCATTTCTTTTGATGAAAATATCCGAGCCGTTTTTTTTCTTTTACAGGGAAGCTCTGGAACTTTACGTCACCTGATGGTAAATTAATTTAAATCACCCTTCTCACGCTAATGATGTTATCAACTTTGTTCTAGCGACGGATTTGATGGTGATAGCTATTTCCTCGGTTGACACCACAAACCCTTTTTGACTTCGCCGTTTGACCAATGGCTCTTCATTGGTCCCAAACAGCGAATTTTTTGGACTTCGTCGATTGACACCGACAATCAGTCTTCAATAGAACTGATCACACTTCTACTGGCATACGCAACTCAAGTACCTGAAGCGAAAAATCTTCATCATTCGGGAGCTCGATGCAAATTAATAATTAAAATAGTTATTCGGCGTTTGACGCCAATGTTCTTATAGCCTAAGTCAATATGAGTCCCTCTGCAATTGACACCGCGGTGTATGCCGACTATATACCCTTAGCCAACTCTACCAAAACCACGGGGATTGATTTAAGTAGGGTATTATTGGGCATTCTGGCACACTTTTTTAGCACTCCATTGATCTCACTATCGTTCGATCAATTTCGTAAAAAAGTGTGCCAGGATGCCCAATAACAGTAGTGAAAATCACGAAGTGGTCTTAAGTTTTGCAGTTTTGCATCACATTGTTCTGTGTAGGTGATTTACTAAAAGGCTGATTTAAAATGCGAAGTGAATTAGACACTCCAATATTAAATTGAAAGCGTTTTTTGATTTAGCTGCTAAACCCCCCTTCATGATTATTGGCTGTTGGATAATTATCCTCTCTATAACTGCCGTGGTATGAATATAAAACCAGATATTTATAAATACATTCATTCTCTCTACCTACATCGATCTGTATGGATACTACCTACGATGAAATTTATTAAACAACCACTATCTTTGCAATTTCAAAAAATTTGCCCAGATGAGGTAGTATCTGTTCATCGACATGGAAAATTGCTACCTAATATGATTAGATGTCTTGTTTGTGGGCCGTCAAACTGTGGGAAAACAAACTTACTTATTGGCCTTCTACTACATGAAAATGGACTGCGGTTTAAAAATGTGTATTTATACTCTAAGACGCTATATCAATCCAAATATGTATACCTAGAAAAGGTTTTGAATTTAGTGCCAGAGGTATCATTCGCAAAATATCGAGATAATGACTTGATCGTGAGTCCACACGAGGCTAAACCACATTCAGTAATAATTTTCGATGATGTAGCATGTGAAAATCAATCCAACATGCGAGATTATTTTGCAATGGGTAGGCATAAATTTATTGACTGTTTTTACTTAAATCAAACTTACACTAAAGTTCCTAAACAGTTGGTAAGAGATAACGCCAACCTAATAATATTATTCAAACAAGACGATATCAACTTACGTCATGTATACGATGAACATGTTAGTACTGATATGTCGTGGCCAGAGTTTAAAGAATTGTCTTCGAAAATTTGGAAGATTCCGTATAATTATTTAGTAATTAATAAGGATTGTCCGAAAAATAAAGGTGGATACAGGATGAATTTTGATACTTTTGTTAAATTTGATTAATAAATAAAATGAGATTCATACCAGTTCAGATTCATTTCGCCTAAAAAACTATTAGACATAACACGTGAACTTCTACAGTTTATTAAATGGAACAGAAAATAAAAAATCAAGTGGTTGAAGCTTCAGAAGCTGTCAAAAAGAAAGTCAAAGAAATGCGTTTAATGGAAAGTGAAAATGAAAAAATGTTAGATACAGTTTTTAAACCCGTTACGACTTCACTCAATCAAATTATACAACATAAAAAACATTTACAGACATCAAAGCATTCTATGAATGATTCAGTGAGAGATTCCTTTCTCATGAAAGATGAGAATCTTTCTCTAGACTCCGAGGACTTTGAGAAAACCTTTAAGAATAAAAATAGCATTTGCAGTTCTCAAGATTCTGATGAAATGGATCAAAACTTAGATGGAAATGCTATTGACGAGTCTGATCCTAACAACACAAGTAATCTTTCGTTCAGAACAATAGACTCAATACCTAGTTTAGATGGAACTT
The DNA here is from genome assembly GCA_955850985.1 of Elophila nymphaeata. Lineage (NCBI taxonomy): Eukaryota > Metazoa > Arthropoda > Insecta > Lepidoptera > Crambidae > Elophila > Elophila nymphaeata. Next base: position 9,735,679 of record OY039089.1, on the reverse strand, counting down.
CTTGGTCAATGTCTTCTGAAATATTTAGGGATGTTCCATTTGGTGTTAGAAGAGAACGAGGTAAATTAATGATGGGTACATCTCGTGTAGAAATGAATGATAAAAAAATATCAATAGCAGGTCATGAGTACAGAAAAACTCCTGGTTTGTGTGAGCTTTTATTTAAGAAAGTACCCAATTTAGAGCTGATAACGGAAAGCGATGGACAAGTGTATAAAGCAATACTGATAGAAACTAACGCTCACCGTCGAGATTATGATCCAAAGAAGCCAATCAAATCTAATAAAGGCAGAAAATATTTAAATATTATAAGACCACTATTTAAGTTACGTAAACCTTCAACATCTTCTGTTTCATCGAGTGTAAGTAATGTTAACTATGTTAGTGAGGGTGAAGGACTACGTGTGAAGAAAAATTATAGAAAAGATACTGATTATATTTACTGGGATGATCCTAACGAGCTTGTGGAGAGACTGAAATTACTAATTGCCTCTAAACATGCTGGAAATACTGGGCTAGATAATGAAATTATATCCATAATTGAGGAATTACGTGAAAGTGGTATTATAAATTAGATATTATAATTTTATTTTTCTATTATCACTCCACCATTTGCTCGGACTACTTCTCTGGACGAAAATGAATATTGATAAATTCGGACATTCTGTTCATAAAAGATTACGTTTCTCGGAAATATTAGATTTAACAGATAACTCTTTAGTAAAATCAGAAAGTGGTCATTATGATGCTAAGTCATCGCGATTAACTGGAATCAAAGAACCATTGGTACCTGATGATGCGGTAAACAAAAAGTATGTAGATGAAAAAGTTTTTGGTTTATGTACAAAAAAAGAAATTTCCATTTTTATGGTAACAATAAAAGAGGAAATCGCATCAAGCTTAAAGCAGTTAGAGAAAACATTTTGTACAAAAGACTACGTCGAAAAGTTAATTGCTAAGCGAAATAATGATCAAGCAGCAAGTAGTAAACGAAATCCATAGATCAGCACGTAAAAATTTCGACAGAAGATCTGTTATTTTAAAAGGAATAGATGATTTATGGCAAGCTGATTTAATTGATTTCCAGACCATAAAGAAGTATAATAAAGGTTTTGCTTATATTTTAGTCGTCATTGATTGTTTCACTAAATACGCTTGGGCAATTCCTTTAAAAACAAAGACAAAAAGAGCTGTCGTTGACGCGTTTTCGGCTATTTTGACGCAAAGTGGTCGTTGCCCTCGTAACTTACAAACTGACATGGGAACAGAATTTTACAACGATTCCTTTAAATCACTTGTGCAGTCACTGAAAATAAATCACTATTCATCATATTCAACTAAAAAGGCTTCAATTGTTGAAAGACTAATTCGAACATTAAAGAATAAAATTCATATGCTTTTTAGCTATAAAGGTAGTTATAAATGGATAGGGAAAACTTTGATCGACGTTTTGAATACCTACAATAATAATGTACACCGGATTACTAAATTTAAACCAGCGGATGTGAATTCTGAAAACGAAATAATTGTTAGGAATAATATCAAAAACAGTCAAACCAGACCAAATAAAAAGCAAAAGATTAATTTTAAAATAGGTGACTGTGTACGCATAAGTAAATATAAAAGTAGTTTTGATAAAGGGTATACCCCCAACTGGTCTACAGAGATATTTATAATTAAAAAGGTTAATAAAACTACTCCAGTTACATTTCACATTCAAGATCAGAGAAAGCAACAAATATTAGGCTCTTTTTATCAAGAGGAATTGCAGAAAACGAAATATCCTAATGTTTATTTAATTGAAAGGGTAATAAAAAAAATGGGACGCAAACTCCTTGTCAAGTGGTTGGGTCTTTCAGATACCGAAAATAGTTGGATTAATAGCAATTCAGTTGTACAATAATATAAGTGCAGCTTTATACATATCATTATCATTATATAAAAAGAAATGCTAGGAGGAGGACTTATAAACAATTTGATTAATAACTTACCTGTAGAACTTCACTTACCGGGATACAACTATTGTGGACCAGGAACAAAATTAAAAAAAAGATTGGCAAGAGGCGATAAAGGAATTAATCAGTTGGACGAAGCTTGTAAGCACCACGACATTGCATATACAAATTATACGGATTTACCTAACCGACACAAAGCAGACCTGCAACTGTTGGACATGGCTAAAAAACGCTTGCATTCAAAAGATGTGGGAAAAGGAGAAAAATTTGCTTCGTGGTTGGTTAGCAAAGTTATGAAAGCTAAAGTAAAAACAGGCTCTGGAGTTAAAAAGTTTAAATCAATGGTTTCGAAAATAAATTCAAAAATAAACAAAATGAAACCAAAAAGTCATACATCGTTAATCAATTATGCTTATAAAGCTGCTAAAAAAGTTATTCCAAAATGTGGAAATTTCCGACTTCCACGTGTCATACCGATTCCCAAAACTGGTGGGATATTACCTTTGATACCTATTTTCGCGGGTTTGTCTGCTCTTGGTGCTTTAGCTGGAGGTGCAGCTGGCGTAGCTAAAACAGTAAATGAGTATAAATCAGCTCAAAAGAACTTGAATGAGCTGGAGCGTCACAACAAAACAATGGAAGCAATTGCTATAGGAAAAGGTCTTTACATCAAACCGTATAAAAAAGGCAGCGGTCTATTTATAAACATTAAAAAAAACTAGTCCGTAGGCTACCCCGACGTGCTCTAACAAATATTGATATCATTAACCATTCTCATGATATACCATATTTCCGAGGAGTCTATATGAGAGATATGATGCCTCATAAAGCAAAACCGATCGAGTGTGGTATTGTTAACTTAGATAGTTATATGAACAATGGTAGTCATTGGGTAGCCTATGTAAAACTTAATAACTACTGTGAATATTTTGATAGTTTCGGTGATTTGAAGCCTCCTAAAGAAATAGTGGAGTATTTAGGTTCGAATAATATTTATTATAATTATGCTCGGTATCAGAATTTTAACAGTGTTAATTGTGGTCATTTGTGTATATTTTTTTTAAGGAATTTTTGGAATAAATATAGTATATAAACATTCATCCCTTGTTTCATTTCGTCATTTCCACGATGTCTTTTACTTTATCCATAACTGGTAAAAGTTCAATATTAACCACAAATTATTTACCAACTTTGGAACTGGATGGTGATTATGAGTGTTCTTTATTACATTTCTCCACCTTCAATTCTATACCAAATATTACAAAAAATAACAACAAATTTTATTATGGTAATGGTGAGGTTGTAGAAATTCCTGAAGGAACTTACGAGCTTCACGATATATATGACTTTATTAAGGCTAATATAAAAGGTTGTATGTTCAAATTATTTTGTAATAACAACACTCTTAAAACCACAATATACTGCACAAAGGATATTCATTTTGAAATGCAAAATTCTCTTGGAGATTTATTGGGCTATGGTAAAGTTCTTCTGAAAAGTAATAAATTACATGAGTCTCCCTTTCCTGTAAACATTTTATCAACAACAGTGGTACGCATCGAATGTGATATTGTTAGCGGTTCATATATCAACGGAAAATCAAGTCACATAATACATGAATTTGTTCCAAATGTGCCACCAGGTTATAGAATAATAGAAATACCAAAGAACACAATATACTTTCCAGTCAATAGACACTCTATTAATAGTATTAACATAAGGATTTTGGATAGCCTCAATAACCTTATCGATCTTCGTGGTGAAGAAGTACAATTGTATTTGCATATAAGAAAATATGATCGATTACAATAAAAACAGTATTCCACACATTCAAAAGATTAGTGGTTATCGTGCGATCCGAAAGAGAACACTTGCTTGTGGTAAAAGACAGAAATTATCTGAAGAGAATAAACAATTTTTGAAATTGATTGGGCTGTTGAAATGAATATCTTAAATATTACGAATACCCCTGTTTATGACAACTCGATAGAATGTATTGAAACTCATTCATACAAGCCTTACATAACAAGCTTCAACAGAAACGATGAAATAAGAATTCCAATAAACCAACAAGACTTATACATACTTCCAAGTGCAAGCACTTTGTATTTGGAAGGGATCGTCAATGTTTTCAAAAATGATAACAAGGATAGAGCGCCGTCATTTCATTTTACCAATAACTCACTTATGTATCTGTTCCAAGATATACGCTATGAATTGAACGGTGTTGAAATAGATAAAGTAAAGAATGCGGGCATTACTACTACTATGAAATCTTTATTATCTATGAATGACATCGAATCGAAGATATCTCAAGCATGGGGATGGGATATACAAGGCGTTAAAAATGATATTGGCGGTCATTTTTCTGCATCAATTCCACTTAGTCACATACTTGGATTTGCTGAAGACTATAAAAAAGTAATAGTAAATTGCAAACATGAGCTTGTTTTATTGCGAAGTAATACAGACCTTAACGCTTTAAAACTTAACACCGGTGAAACTGTGCGAAGTATTGAAATACATAAAATAATTTGGCGCATGCCTCATATTAAAGTATCAGACAGAGAAAAGGTTAAGTTACTTAAACTTCTTGAAAAAGATAGACCTATACAATTAGCGTTCAGAAATTGGGATATCTATGAATACCCATTACTTCCGAAGACTACGAAACATACTTGGTCTATAAAAACTTCAACACAAATTGAGAAGCCTCGATATGTGATTCTTGGACTACAAACTAACAGAAAAAATGACGTGTCTAAGGATATGTCCAGATTTGACCATTGCAACTTGCGTGACGTTAAAGTTTATTTAAATTCTACCTATTATCCGTACGAAAGCTATAATACAGATTTCGCAAAGCATTCTTTTGCTTTAATATACGAGCAGTTCGTAAATTTTCAACAGTCTTACTATGGTCGTAGATCTAGTTGTTTGTTAAGTGCTCAAGAATATAAAGACATTGCGCCATTATTCGTAATAGATTGTTCGAGACAAAACGATAACATAAAAACTGGACCCGTAATTAATATTCGCCTGGAGCTGGAGAGTCATAAAGAAATACCAGATCAGACGTCAGCATACTGTTTAATATTGAACGATTGTATCGTAGAATACAAACCTTTGAGTAATATTGTTCGCAAAATATCATGAGTTCAACTATTTTTGTTGACGTTCAAGGTTTTAAAGACTACCGTGGTAATTTCATAATAAAGGAGCTAGCGTTATCTACGAAGGAATTTACTCAAGTCTTTTTGATAAAGCCCCCATATCCGTATTCAAAGTTAACACCAGAAGAAAAAAGAAGAGTTAGGTGGATTGAAAGAAATAGAAATATTTATTGGAGCGAAGGAAATATTGACTACAGGGAATTCAAAAGATTAATTATTCCGATTTTACAAAATAAAACTATAGTAATGAAGGGGGTAGAAAAGCAGAAATGGATAAAAGACTTGTGTGATAACTGTATCTTGATAGACATCGAAGCTAAAGGCAGTCCTAATTTTGCAACGTTGTATGAAAATTATTGTAAATGTGCTTCTAGTTTTAATTGTTTAAACCATAATAATGTCTGTGCTCTCAGAAATGTTATATGTGTAAGGTTTAATAATATTTGCTGTTTCCGAACGAATTTAATATCCTTACTGGCAATACCAGAAGATAATATATAAGCCGTACTTGGCGGAATCGAGTCACTTTGTCTCCGGCTGCCTTCGTGTACGGTCGACCTAACGTGGTGCGACTCGACTCTGGGCATTCAGTTAGTAGCCACCGTCTAGAGCGGACGTGTCTTGCAGTGACTTTCATGGGATCATTGGTGTAAGTGATATTTATTACCTACTATTAGGAGTGCTTCTTATAATTGTGATTGTGATTAAAACAAAGTAACTGAGTATATGTATTTCATTATTATCCTCCTTGGTAGATAAAATCTTACATTCAGAAGTGGCAAGTACCTACAATAATTTTCAACCTTTTTGCATTTAGTATTCAACAAAGCTGTTTTATAATAGAATATATAGATCAATTGTGTTTTTCGTTTAATTTAATTAGTTTTATTTTTACAAAAACAGCAGTATTTAAAATAAGCATCAATTAATTTCCGAGTTGACTTTTATTTCTTATTGAGGGTAATCAGTGTTTATTGTGAACCACGTGCCCGACAGGTGCCTATGGCGGGCAACATTTGTGTGGGTTGCTGAATTATTTTACTTAATCTATACTTTTTTTTCCTAATGAGGGTAGTGCAAAAATTTTTATTGCATTGGACGTACCACGTGGCAGGGTGCGTCTACGGGGGAGAAAATTTCATTATTTTTGAGCTACGACGCACCGTTTTAGAGATATTCAAACTTTTATGTCGAGTTCCAGGAAAAATGACTCGTGCAAATGAGGCTTCGTCAAAAGGGTGACTACTGATCTACCCCACCTCGGGGGTCCGCGAGCACAGTGGCAAGTGTCCGTGCCAGTGAAGACCTGCACGTGCCTCATCGCAGCAAGGAGCCGGGTAGCCAAGAGCAGCGCGCGCCATCCCAGCGCGGCTGCGGACAGGAACGAAAGGTCACGTAGCTTCTCTGTTCATTTATTTATCAATTACAATTATTCATCATAAGTCTTTAGGATTCGGCCCTCTGATGGGAAGCAGGGCTTCGCCTTGTCATCGAAGGAGAATTGAGCGGTGTTCCGCCACACTAGCCCTATATGGATTGGTGGACGGAGTGTAGGCTGATCGATTTCCCTTTGCTGATCCATTGATCGCCTTCTGCGAGGCCCATTGGATGTGGGGTGATGCTATTTTCTCTGCTGGCATCACATGCCAAAATTGCAACTATTGCAAGTTAAGAAGGTATTACAAAAATGATAGGCCCAGTATAAGCAACGCCCTGCTAGGGTATCTAAAACATGATGGGCACCTTTTGCCTCTTGCTTATAAATTCAAATTAAAAATTAATATATCTTATGTAATATTCAAATCACATGCATCATACTATAATTATTACTATTAAAAATGACTAGCTTACTAATTTACATAAATCGTTACATTTTATAATTATTCCCATTTGTTTCTTGGGATAACCATCTGTGAAACAACGCGTACGTACTATTGCAGATAATTACGACGGAGGGTATGTCTAGTTAAAGGTGAATAAGTACGCTTTAGTATACAGGGATGGAATGATCAAGCCACTACCCATTTTGCTAAGCAAAAGTTACATAGTCTGCCCAAGAGGTGGTTCGAAACGTTTAGGAGCAAAATGTCCAGTGGTCGCAAGGTGTCCAATTCGCAGAATCTCGAATTTTTATCATAACGTTATCGATGAATAATTTAGTCCTTAAGTTGTGTTTTAATGATGAGTCAAGTTATAAGTTTATTTCAGTTTTATTTTTGTCACATTTTTTAATACATCTTAAATTATAAAAACTTAGAAAGTTAAGTTGTAATGTTAAACAATTATTATACCACACCAACACATAAGATATCAGAATCTGAGGATTTTATTGCATATCATGTGGTAACCATTAAGGTCTTTGTATATATCTAGCACAAACACATGAGCCTTATTAGGGCATCATAATACGAACTTAATAACTACTTGCTTAATAAAGGGAATACGAAATTCATTGAAATAACAATCGCTGTTTAAATAAATATTCTTAAGACGCTAATACAATAATAAAAGAAACGTAAAACTACGTTTATTGTTTATATGATCACTAGCGACACGCCCCGGCTTCGCACGGGTGCAATGTCTATGTAAATATGCATGTATTATACATATAAACCTTCCTTAAGAATCACTCTATCAAAAAAAAAACCTCATCAAAATCCGTTGCATAGTTTTAAACATCTAAGCATACATAGGGACAGACAGACGGCGGATAGCGACTTTGTTTTATACTATGTAGTGATTACTTTTTAACTTGTACCTATATGTTTATGTGGCTTATACCTGTAACAGATTATACCCATCTACTCTTGCATTATTTTATAAAATACTTTACCCCAGCACGTAGAAACTTGACAGTCACATTAATGATGCAGGTAGCTGTTTTTATCTCCTATACATAAACTACTTTGCTTGGTTATGGGGGTAAATCAACCCAACTAGCAACGTACTCTACTAAGCGATTAGATGAACAAAGTAATAAATGTTGAATTCGCCACGCAGTGACTATGTATAATGTGGAAAAGAAGCTTGTTTTACTGTCGCCTTTTGGCAACAGGCTGGTAACCTGTCACTGTTGGGGGGTGCTGTTTGGCCCATGCTGCCAGATGTGGCTTTATGTATAATAAATATTACTTGAGCTCTGCTTAACCCCTTTTAGGATCATGGTTTGTAATTTTGGTTTCCTCTCTAATAATATTTCATTTAAATCAGATTATAACATTTGATTACAGTCCAGAGAATGTTGGTTTAGGTTAGTATGACTAGGTATGTTCGTAGTGTTGGTTATTAAGTAATTAACATTACTATAGACCTAACTAGGCATGGAAATGGTTGCTACTTTTCATTTAATGATTTTAATTTTTTACATGATTTCACAAGTGAAATTTCACAGGCAATGATTTTAATTTACAGTGGCCAAATGTCACATTTGCGAGTGTTTGCTTTTAGTAATGAATTGTGACGTACGAGTATAGTATGATATAAAATGTAACTTATTAGTCGTTTAATTTGCGATCTACGTACATGTAAGGTGGGGATTATCTATTTAAAAAAAAAAAAAAATGTAGCAATCGAAGTGAAAAGTAGTACATGTGACAAATGAAAATATTTTCATACGATTTTTCACATGCTAGTCATGATAAGCCTACAAATTAACTTTAAATTATTATATAAATCAGCAACTAATCGTACATGTCCACCGTCGTGGTGGAGTGGTCAGTAACTCTGCCTATGCATAGGGCGGTCCTGGTAGTGACAAATGTTAGTGTGATGAACACGAATATTTGTTCAGTCACGTTTATTTACTTATTTAAGCTTAATTATGAAATATCTAAATTATGTATATTTGTCCGTTAACTGGTATCCATATAGGCATAAGTTCATAATGATACTTCATTTGGGCTAGATAATTAGTGTGAGCGTGGATATATAGTAGTCTTTGTACCTATAGTCTAACTTGCCATTGTTGCAAATGGTTCTATCGACTTAAGGATTTAATTTAGGATGGTTCTGCAACTAATTATTTATCTTCGTATATTTAAGAAGTATTGTCGGCCTTCAATACAAAAGAAGTTTGGAATATTAGGTTTTGAAATGTTTCCATTGAAATCCAACTGAAATACAGTTCAGATATTAATATTTTAAGACACAAATACAGAACGTATAAATTTGATTCTGGTTGGCCTTCAGCAACTATTGTAAATGGTCGTTCCAGTTTTGTAACATTAAGTTCAACCAAATATCCCTAATTATCAATATTGACTGGCTACCGTTATACAAAAGCTCAAATCGTCGGTCGTTTGGCCAGTATGATAATTTTATGTGAATGAATATAAATTTGAGAATTGTAAATAAAAAAAAAATATTCTTTATTGACTAATTACTAGTACACCATACCTCGCCAACATAACATAATTACAGATTTAGGTATGAATGAACTCGGATACCCACGAAAAGAGTTGACTTGTTTTGTGGGTGTAAGTGCTCTCGCAAATTGACAATACATATTGAATTTATATCATAAATGGGTAGTTAGACAGTAAGAAAAAAAAAAACCTCACAAAATACCAATAGTTTCACACATTTCAAAGGATACCCCTGAGTAGAGTTTCAGTTTGATCGTAGTTTTGTTAATAGCCACTCTGCAACTCTTATTTCTATATAAGAATCGACAAAAGGGAAATTTTGCAATTTCTGTTAGCATTATTATAGATCCGACTACTGAGGAAGGAGTAATGTCTTCTTGTGAAGGCGCTTCTTGATTTTGAAATGACACCAATGCTAATCAGCTAGCGTTTTATATTTATTCTTTAAATAGGTATTTGTAACCATACCATTTTGCTATAGTTTCTCTAAAATGGTTCCGCTACATTTGCACTAATTACCTTGCAGTGAATTCTCCATGACGACCGTGGGGGACGTGTGGGGCTGTATGGGCTGTCGAGTGGCCTTGATGATGCTGTGGCTCTTGGTGGAGCGCTGGAGCTGACGACAAGACTACCTGAAGACTGGGAGTGTACAGGCGAAACTCTTTTGGAATTATGAGCCTGATAATTATGTGGCAATTTCCCTTATTCTGCTCCTAATTTGTATCATGTTTATGTTTGATAACTATATTTTCAAGTCTATATTTTGGCACGGCCCACAAACATATTAATTATGGCTCATAATTTTATTGATGAAATATTTTTGCAAGACATATTATTTGATGTAAATGCAATATGGTGGAGAATAGATTTTAGTTCGCAGTTATCTTCGGAGAGTATATATGTAATAGCTAACATAATCACCATCAATAGAAGTATTTATTCACTACTATTGCACTAAAGTATGGATTCGTAGCAAATTAGCTTTGTGAATGAAATTCTGTTTTACTGTCATTTGTATTTATTATATTGACCAATATTGATATTCAAGTAATGTTACTACAGTTGCACTAGAGTTCGAGGTTTTATGATATGAAGGATGATGTGAATACGTAGAGACCACATTCTTCAACAAGCGTACTATTGACATGTAATGAATCTTGCTGCTAACTAAATTGTTACTAGTAGCTACTGAGAGTACATGGAGTCGTGTCATTTGAATTGAGGAGTAAATTATTATTATAGCTAAATCGGCTGGCTATTAAGTCTTAATGTCAGTTTGATTCGCAAGGTATATTCTAGTGGTCTATATTTTACTATAGTGAATTTGAATCTGATATGGATATGAACCTAGAGACCTAAAGACCATAATGATTCATTTATCTAAAATACATTTGTATAATATAGTGACCACAATGGTTGCTTCGATTTTAAGTCTCTTAATAATCATATATGGATATGAAGAGTTTATACTTATTGATTATTTTTGTCAAATGCTAAATAATTACCATAAACTTTGAGATTAAGAAATTACTTAAACCAGCTGTGGAAAGGTAGTTGCCCTACAATGGTTTATGTGAAATTATAATTCCATACGAGTTTGAGAACTGCTAATATAATCCTTATCCCGAAGAGGTTTATAAAAATGACTAGTTTTGAAAGTGACAGTAAGATAGTTATATATCACTCTTGATTTCTGATGCTCTCGATGGCGAGTAGATCGCTGTAGGTTTAAGTCGTAGCACAGGCGTGCAGGCGGCGTTACTATTGGTCATGGAATTAAGTCTTCTCACATGGTGGGGCAGACTGCGTCCAGACTAATGAGTGTTTCATTGATGAGATTATGGTTGGTTTTGTTTTGATCTAGCAGATATAAAGCTAAGGTACCTATGTTATTTTAAATGTGTTTCTAATCTTTATTTAGCATATCGACTGCTGGCGTATTTCGTTATTTAATAATCAATGTGTTCCTATTACGTATAATAACTGGATTATGGATGGATTATATGGATATTAGTCTGAAATAAATACTTGTATGGTTGTTGTCAGTGAACAGCAAATAATTTAAAGATTTGAGTTGTAGTTATAATTATTTTAAATTAAAAGAAGCACTTTTATGTATCAATTATAAGTTGGAGTTTAATAAATGTACCATTGTTCACGTAGATAAATAAGATTACCTGTGAGGAGGATTTGAAAGTCATTGGCATGAGAAGTAGGTTTCATGACCGATTAGTTTATTTATCTACATTTGAGCTCGTAAGGAGGGTTTGTAAGATATTGCCATGTCATGAGTGTTTGCGTATGACTAGTTTGGGTGTATCTGTTGGGACTTACAATAAGGAAGGGTTTGCAAGTCAATGTCATTTTGTCATAAAAGGAGGGTTCAATGATTGGTTTGGTATTATCCATTTTAACTCGCAAGAAGGAGGGTTTGCAGGATATTGCCATTTTGTCATGAGGATGAGGTTTCATGACTGACTTGTGAGAAGGAGGGTTTGCAAGTCATTGCCATTTTGTCATGAGAAAGAGGTTTCATGACTGACTTGTGAGGAGGGTTCGCAAGTCATTGACATTTTGTCATGAGAGGGAGGGTTCATGACTGATTGGAATGGTTATATAAATTTAACTTGCAAGGAGGGTTTACAAGATGATATTGATTTTGTCATGCGGGAGGGTTCATGACATTCTTGGTTATGTCCAATGTAACTTATGATTTTGGATATACAATGTAACTTATGATTCTGTTTTTGTCATGCGGGAGGGTTCATGACTGGCTATATCTAAATCAATTGTTATGCCTAAGTTAAGCTAAATCTGACCGATTAGTTATATAGATTAGTTTTAATCCAATGTAACTTGCAGGAAGGGTTTGAAAGTCATTGTAATGACATGAGAAGGAGGGCTACTAACTAATTAGTCTAGTAATAGTTATTGTAACTTGCAAGGAGCGTTTACAAGTCGTTAAGGGTTTATGACAAGATGTTTTGTTGATGTAAAATTGTAAAGTGACTCGATTGGCCAAGTGTAAGGTTAATAGTGCATGAGGACATGCACCTCGTCAGGATGGACGAGTGTAAGGTTTAATAATATTTGCTGTTTCCGAACGAATTTAATATCCTTACTGGCAATACCAGAAGATAATATATAAGCCGTACTTGGCGGAATCGAGTCACTTTGTCTCCGGCTGCCTTCGTGTACGGTCGACCTAACGTGGTGCGACTCGACTCTGGGCATTCAGTTAGTAGCCACCGTCTAGAGCGGACGTGTCTTGCAGTGACTTTCATGGGATCATTGGTGTAAGTGATATTTATTACCTACTATTAGGAGTGCTTCTTATAATTGTGATTGTGATTAAAACAAAGTAACTGAGTATATGTATTTCATTATTATCCTCCTTGGTAGATAAAATCTTACATATGTATTAAAAAATGGTGCATTGAAAATAATATGTCAATTACAGATTTTTAAATAAATAAAGTATATTAAGTAAGTCTTTTATTTCTAACGATACCTCATAATGTGGGATAAAATCAAACAACAGTTTGCCTCAAAGTGTAGTATAATGAAATAAGAATAGGACACAGATATTTACAATTATCAAATGAGAATAAAGAATATTAAACATTTAAGACAAACTATTTACATCAGTACGCTCTTTTATTTACAATGTATCTCCGAAGGATTATATGTAACTAGAGAAGTTACACACAATTCCTACGCGAGAAATTTAATTTATGAAATTATAGATTATGATTATAGCCTTAGAAATTATAGCTATAACCACACAATGATTTGGAGATCTTATTAATCAAACCCTCCGTTTGGTCTAGTATAGGGTCCATATTCTCAGTGACCACGTATTGTGCAGACACCATTGAGTCCTCTAACATTTCATTAGATCTCTCCATATCTATTATTTCAATTTTGATTAAGCGCCGTCCTCGCGTAGGCGCACTCTTTACTATAAACGAGTGGCAATCTCTCAGGAAGGAGCTTCTTTTTTGTTTCCTCCTCCGAGTGATCCTCTTCATCGCCTTTAAAACTTTGCGTTGCAAAGGCGAATCAGGTCTGTCTTCACTCGAAGGCCTCCTCACGAACTCCTCCGTGAACCCTTCCAGAGGATCTTGAGCGTCTTGCCACATCGCTCGCTGTTCATTCGCAACAGAATTGTCATCGGGAATATAGGTGATTTGCGAAGAAGTGTTCTGAAATTAATTAGAATTATCGTGAGATACATTACTTATTACTTACAAACCCCCCATCTTCACTGTGGTAGGTAGACATATTTATTACTCACCATGATAACTGACGTTCACTTAGTTTCGTGTTTTCACAAGAATTAATTGTTGATGCAAATAAGCGATTATATATATACCAGTCATATTTTGCTGTAGGTGTGTGTATGTGTTTGCGTTTGTATTGACCTACATCTGTAATTTTGTCTGACATAGCAGAAAGACGAGTTAAATTACTAGGACTTCGGACTCATCAATAACATGTCGCGACTTGCTATTTTTGCATTACTCACAGTTCTAGGCATCACATTTCTTTTTGTCTGACATAGCAGAAAGACGAGTTAAATTACTAGGACTTCGGACTCATCAATAACATGTCGCGACTTGCTATTTTTGCATTACTCACAGTTCTAGGCATCACATTTCTTTTTGTCTGACATAGCAGAAAGACGAGTTAAATTACTAGGACTTCGGACTCATCAATAACATGTCGCGACTTGCTATTTTTGCATTACTCACAGTTCTAGGCATCACATTTCTTTTTGTCTGACATAGCAGAAAGACGAGTTAAATTACTAGGACTTCGGACTCATCAATAACATGTCGCGACTTGCTATTTTTGCATTACTCACAGTTCTAGGCATCACATTTCTGTTTATACAATTACAATTTGATGAGTGAGTTTACAATTTTATTAGGTTCAATGATAACTATAGAACAGTTAGGAAGATGTATTTAAAATAAAAATGCAGTTGTTAATGTATAAACGTTTATATTTATGTAATATTAAAATAATTCTGGGTACCGTTATTACATTCTAATCTTATTAAACTTATCTTAAATACAAATTACAAATTGACATTTGCGTAGAAAACATTACAATACAAAACATTACCTAAATTGAGAAATATGGAAACACAAACACTACAAAAACTATAGTACAATAGGTGGTCTTATTTCTAACACATTACATTATTTACTTATAACTCTATGTCTATTTTAATCCAGAAATCCGAAAAACGTAGATAAATGTCAACTTACTGGGTTTTCAGTAATAAAAACATTCATAACTTACAAGTGAAAATTGTGAGGTTTACAGTGAAAACAACATTCATAACTTCTAAGAAAATATAAATGGATGAATACTAAGATAAAGTATCCCTGTGACCCCATGATAAAGTTGAAATTTTATTTTTTAGTATGATACGTTTGTCGTCATTACCTGACAGGGCAATTTTGTTCTGTTCCTGTGTAAATATATCGTGTTTAAGGGACTTAAAAATTATATTCTTCTTTCGTAGAAAAGCATTTGTTTTTAATATGTTAGAGTAATCTTTAAAGTAAACTTTTTTTATTACTTGTTTCTGTATGCCTTTTGCTTTCTTTAATTCATCTTGCAGTGTTTTAATACAATATAATTTCGACCTTAAACCTACAAACTCTGAAATTAAATTTCCACCTAGTTCATCTTTAAACAAACCTGGTACTTTTTTGTTCTGATCTGGAATACCGTAAGAGTTATTTTCAGGATAATTACTAGTATCAAAATACTGAAGAAAATGTGATTTTAAATCTTTGTAAAAATCTTTGCTTTCTATAGAATAAAGAAAACTGTCTGTATCTGTATAGCAAAGCTTTATCTTTTCAGCATAAAAAGGTTTCATTACCGAGTAATGAAAATCAAACATATGGCTTTTCGATGTTTCCAAAACAGAAAAGCCTATGTATATAGGTTTGTCCAAAATAATTGATTCCGGTTTCATTTGAACTGCTACAAAATTTTCTGTAAAAATAGTAGCACTATGAAAGTTTGGTCGAGCTATCAGTTGCTCAGCTGATAAACTTTTCTTCGTTTTGTTTTCCTCATCACTCCACTTATTGACCAATTTTACAGTGACTCTCTTCTCAGTGTCCTCCAAGGTTTTTCCAAATATACTATTGTTTAGTAATTTGAAAAAATCTTGTTCAAAGGTAGAACTCGCTTGTTTTCGTAACTCTGTGTTCATGTCAATGTATTGCTTTAAATAAGGACTCTGATTGAATTGAATTACTCTATGTATTTTTTTTAACAATAACCCATGTTTCAAACATGTTTTTAGATGAACAAAATGGATAACATAAAAATATTTTTCGTATAAATTTGGAATTAATTTTGAAGTTTTTGAACCTGGCGGAGTAAATTTTTGAGCACAGAATGGAAAATCGTTATGATCATCATGCAAATACTCAGGATATTCCAAGTCAACTTCTAGTATATATCCAATGTCCCCGTCAGTTGGTACATTTCGAAAGTCAATTCTATCAATTTCTTGTTTATTCAATAATTTAAAATTTGAATGGGGCAAAGAGGCACACATCGCATAACCATACAGGTTATTACAATCAATGTAAACTAAGAAATTGTCTTTCTCTATTGGATTATAAGTTTGTAAATACTTATTATTGGCCTTTGAATATCTTGTAGAACATAAACATATACCACCACGTATACCTTTTTGAATCATTCTTAATATTTCCAAATTACTTATTAATTCTAATTTCACGTTTGTTTTTAAAAGCATAGCATCGAAACTTAGGCTAGGGGCTGTTACATAAAAGGCTGGATCTAATTTATAATTTGTCTTACATGTTTCTCGAAAACTTTCGAAGACATCCGCTAATAAGAGTACGTCCGACTTTAGATATAAATCAGTGTATTCTCCTAGATTTAATAATTTAAAAGATTTCCAAACTCTTTTTGCATGTTCATAATCTGTTTCGGATATATTACTATTAAATAATTTGTTGAAAAAACAGTCGTGTGGTGGTAGTTCTTGGTCTTCAAACGAACTCCAACTAGTCATATAATCGTAAGGATATACACCTTTACGTCGTAACAAGTCAAAATGCTTCTGAGATGGGAAAAATCGATGGAGGTGTTTGAAATCACTATCATTCAAGCTAGCAACCAGTTTCTCTAAGCTTGTCCCCAAAAATTTAAAAGAATCAACAAAACGAACAGGTACGATATCCTTGTCATTAATTTGAAAAAGTTTAGTAAACGATATATAATTTTCTTTAGTCTTTGCTATCACTTGTATTCTACCTGGTAACTCACCTAATTGTCGTATAAAAAGATGACTATCATAACCTGCCAAATTATGAAAGAATATAGGAATAAATTTTGGCAAACGGAACTTGATATTGCAATATGAATGAGCTGCACCGCGGTAACGTCCTGTAAGATGACAGTGATCTCTGACTTTATCGTCAAATAATATTTGATCGCAAAGAAAACATTTTGATGAGTTAGTAAAATGAACTTTGTCTTGATCTGTTAAAGACTTTGGTAGTGGCGACTGTAAAATATTATAAATAATAACTACATCCGCTAATAAATGTTCTAAGAACTTTTCTACACAGGAGGGACCGCGATAAGAAACGTACTTGTTGCGTGAGCTATCATAGGAACATACAATGTAGTATCCAAATGCAGCAGGCACATGTTTTTGCAACGACGATGTGCAGTCTCCATAGTTTGACTCAGATGGTATTAACAATGATTCGAAATCTGCGTAAATAACAAAAGGTATATTTTGCATTCGTTCGAAATGTTCAAATTGTAGTAGATTTCCCTTTTTTGGTAAAATTGTTGCTACACCACTACAAAGATGAGATTCTAATTTATCATTGTCATCAAAAAATAGCATACAATCTTCGCACAAATATATTTTAGAATGGTGTTTAGTCAATTGTTTGCGAAGTAATTTAGATAAATCTTTGATTAGACAGTAATGAGTACGTTTTCCATTCTCAAGAAAAAGCATGTTAACGTGGTGTTTTTTTCGAAATTCACTTTTGTATAGTGGTCCGACAACTTGACTGTTATTTTTGAGACCATAAATGTTAACACTAATACGAGGATTATTTTTTTCAAAAATTTTAATATCTGAAAACCCCACCGGAAACGAAATATCTCTAACATTGAGTACACTTTCAAAATGTGGATAGGCTGAAGTTCGCTGCGCATTATTTTTTACAGGAAAAAGTGAAGCCACGACACACCATAAAAAACAATAATCGTCAAAATTTTGAATATTGACGCATGCTTTTTTGTGTTTTATTGTCTTAGGTAAATCTATATAACTTGAGGCTCTCATAGGGTTGTATTTATTTATGTTTACTTCCAGGTATAGACTTTTCAAATAAGCCCAACCGCTATCTCTTTCTTCAAATTCTTCGACTTTTTTACACAACAAACTAGTTATATTTGAAAATAAATCAAGAAAGTCATAATTTTGGTGCAAAATAATGTTTTCGGTGGCAAAAGATTTAACGGCAACTGACTCATTTTTATGCAAAAAAAATTGACAAAACAACTCGAAATTCACTTTCAGATTAGTATGACTTTGAATTCGTGATGATAGTAACAGACTTACTCGTCCGCGCAAATGAGACAAAAATTCAACGGGTGTGTACACACGAACCGGTTGTTCAGGTACCTCGCTATTGCGAGCAACACCATCGCATCGAATTCGATATGACGCTATACGACTGCGGAAAGCGCTATGAACTTTTTCAATGCCTTCACTTTCAACAACCGAACTATTGTCTTTGTGTAAAATACTTTTTAAGTGAGCAGAGAAAGCCCTATTTTTAATGGATATGTTACACACTGAACAGAATATAGTCTTCGACATAATGAATTTGTTTTCACTGTGTTAGCCGATGAAGTGACTAATGTAGGTAAATACACCGTATATAAACTAATGGTAAACTAAGAAGTTAAGTATATGAAAAAAAGTAAAACGAATATTAATTGACCAAAATATAATTTACTGTGGAAGGAACATTAACTAGTTAGGTACCCAGCTTAATATAATCAATTACTTACATTTTCTTTTTGTGATTATAAAATGTTCCCTCCTCAGTAAATTTTGTTTTAGCAATTTTAACGAATTGCTTCAATGCAAGGAATTCCTCAGACTCCGAGTCACCCTGCAATCGTAACCAAACGATTGCCTTGTCGCACTTCTCCAAACCAGCAAGGTCGCGTACCTCTTCCGTGCTGTAGAGTCGTAACTCCGCCACCAACCCACCGTTGAGCTGCGCCGTGCGACGAGTCACGCCGCCAGGTACTCGACGCGTCAAGACGCTCTCGACTTTACTTGGGTTGCGGACTGGAACCTCTTCGTCCGACTCTGTGTCGAACAACCACTCGGAAGCTTCGGTCGAAGAGGAGGATGCCACCTGTTGCTTGGAAGGCACCGACTTCGTCTTACTTTTCTTCTTGGAGCTAGAGGAATTGAAAACATAATTTATAATTATTGTAGTTTAACATCTACATTTCGTAGACGTAAAATAGCGAACTAATAAGTAATAGAAAATTAAAGTCACCTTACGACTTCTTCGTCAGTGTCAAAGAAAAGGCTTGACTGGTTCTTAGCAGCGCGCTTGGTATACTTGGCTTCAGACCTGAAATGTGAAGAATACCAATACTGTATTAAGATAAGATTTTATGTGTGGAAAATAATTTCCTGGCAAACACAACATATTATAACAAACATTCAGCGAAGCAAGTTAAATTTAAACAAAGTGGAAAGACGATAAAAACTTACGAACATTGTTTGGGTCGATTTGTTTTTCCGATGTAGATTTGAATCTCGCTGGTTCTTCAGGTAGTAGTGGGTAGGTACTACGTTAGCACTATTATCGGTGAGTAGTGACTTAGAAAGCACCTTGGAGCACTGGTGAGGTGACTACCATTTTACCGCTTTTTATTACAAGTAAACTGCAAAACTAGCAATAATTGAACAGGAGTGACCAACCTTTCTTATTATTTATAATTATCCATTCTATATAAAACCGATTAGTATTATTAAAAACACTACTGTAAGTAATTTTGTGTTCATGTAAATAGACATGGAACGAGTATTTTTATTCACCATAATAGAAGTATGCATTTATATTATGTGCATCCGTTATATTTGCTGACAAAAGATGCCAATTAGCACTTATAATATTACAATATGTCATCAATTTTGTTTTGTTAAATTAATTATTAAAAATGACACCGAATGTGCTAATCTAATGCCTGTGAGCGTGTGAACGTGTGTCTAATTGCTGACTCTAAGCATCACATGCAACATAAAGACTATTTCATAAGAATGAAAATTATTTAATACTAGTTTTAGCCCGTGACTTCGTATGCGTAGGATTAGTATAATTATAGCTTTTATGTTATTCTGATGTATGAGCTATGAGGTTATAATACATTCAGTAGTTTTTGCGTGAACGAGTAACAAACATACAAACTTTCTCGTTTATAAACGTTTATCAGCGATTCATAATAATCACAACAGCCTTGGGACACATGGTCTCTTCTTGTCAACAAAGGAGGTTTTTTAGATCATAGTCCGCCACGCTGCTTGCCCAATGCGGATTGGTGGATGGAGTATATGGTGATCAATACTCTTTGTTGATCAGAGTATTTGAAAGTTACAAACAATAAATAGGTTTGCTGTATTACCAAGATTACGGTATTAACAATGTATGTATAACATAACAATCAGGATGATTACCTATACATAAACTATGAGTTTATTTTCATAACAATTTATCTTGGAAGCCTATTAAATAACAATATCTTTATTCACATATTAAATCATAGTTATTATAACGTGAGTACGAAGCCTTATTATTTAAACTGAACTCGTAATCGGAGACCTGATCAATTTTATTAAATTTAATATAATTCATTTCATATTTGTTATTGCTGATAAGTGAATTTTCATGGGAATGCTTTGAAAACTGATTGGCTAAATAATATATAAAAGCCGTGATTATTTATCAGTAATTCAGAGCATGTCTTGACAGTGATCGAAAAACACAAGTGTTTTCCTCTGGCTCGAGGGTTCACGTTTGACGACGTTAGAGTGTATTTTGACACAGTTATTTAGCCGGGGATAAAGTCCTGGAAGCCAGGAAGCCCCAAGTTGTTAAGTTCTGTGATCATTATTGCGCTGCTATACCTAGTTAAATGCCTCCATAGCCTGAGATAGAAAACCTTGAAAATGTGTTTAGTAAATTGCAATCAAACATGCTAATGTATACCGCTTTCGGTCAAACCACACAAGTGTTTTCCTTTGGGTTGAGGATTCACGTTTGACAAGGTTAGAGTGTATATTGACACAGATACTTGGCCGGGGATAAAGTCCTGGAAGCTAGGGAGCCCCAAGTTGTTAAGTTCTGTGATCATTATTGCACTGCTATACCTAGTTAAATGCCTCAATAGCCCGAGGTTGAAGACCTTGAAAACGTGTTTAGTAGACCGAAATCAGGTATGCTAACTTATGAAGTTTGCGATCGAACCACACAAGTGTTTTCCTCTGCATTGGGGGCTTAAGTTTGACGAGGTTAGAGTGTATATTGACACAGATACTTAGCCGGGGATAAAGTCCTGATAGCCAGGGAGCCCCAAGATGTTAAGTTCTGTGATCATTATTGCACTGCTATACCGAGTTAAATGCCTCCATAGCCTGAGATAGAAAATCTTGAAAATGTGTTTAGTAAATTGCAATCAATCATGTTAATGTATACCGCTTTCGGTCAAACTACACAAGTGTTTTCCTTTGGGTTGAGGATTCACATTTATCGAGGTTAGAGTGTATATTGACACAGATAAATACTTAGCCGGGGATAAAGTCCTGGAAGCCAGGGAGCCCCAAGTTGTTAAGTTCTGTGATCATTATTGCACTGCTATACCTAGTTAAATGCCTCAATAGCCCGAGGTTGAAGACCTTGAAAACGTGTTTAGTAGACTGAAATCAGGTATGCTAACTTATGAAGTTTGCGATCGAACCACACAAGTGTTTTCCTCTGCACTGGGGGCTTAAGTTTGACGAGGTTAGAGTGTATATTGACACAGATACTTAGCCGGGATAAAGTCCTGATAGCCAGGGAGCCCCGAGATGTTAAGTTCTGTGATCATTATTGCACTGCTATACCGAGTTAAATGTCTCCATAGCCTGAGATAGAAAATCTTGAAAATGTGTTTAGTAAATTGCAATCAATCATGTTAATGTATACCGCTTTCGGTCAAACTACACAAGTGTTTTCCTTTGGGTTGAGGATTCACATTTATCGAGGTTAGAGTGTATATTGACACAGATAGATACTTAGCCGGGGATAAAGTCCTGGAAGCCAGGGAGCCCCAAGTTGTTAAGTTCTGTGATCATTATTGCACTGCTATACCTAGTTAAATGCCTCAATAGCCCGAGGTTGAAGACCTTGAAAACGTGTTTAGTAGACTGAAATCAGGTATGCTGACTTATGAAGTTTGCGATCGAACCACACAAGTGTTTTCCTCTGCATTGGGGGCTTAAGTTTGACGAGGTTAGAGTGTATATTGACACAGAAAGGTACTTAGCCGGGGATAAAGTCCTGAAAGCCAGGGAGCCTCAAGATGTTAAGTTCTGTGATCATTATTGCACTGCTATACCGAGTTAAATGCCTCCATAGCTTAGGATAGAAAATCTTGAAAATGTGTTTAGTAAATTGCAATCAAACATGTTAATGTACACCGCTTTCGGTCAAACCACACAAGTATTTTCCTTTGGGTTGAGGATTCACATTTATCGAGGTTAGAGTGTATATTGACACAGAAAGGTACTTAGCCGGGGATAAAGTCCTGAAAGCCAGGGAGCCTCAAGATGTTAAGTTCTGTGATCATTATTGCACTGCTATACCGAGTTAAATGCCTCCATAGCTTAGGATAGAAAATCTTGAAAATGTGTTTAGTAAATTGCAATCAAACATGTAAATGTACACCGCTTTCGGTCAAACCACACAAGTATTTTCCTTTGGGTTGAGGATTCACATTTATCGAGGTTAGAGTGTATATTGACACAGATAGGTACTTAGCCGGGGATAAAGTCCTGGAAGCCAGGGAGCCCCAAGTTGTTAAGTTCTGTGATCATTATTGCACTGCTATACCTAGTTAAATGCCTAATAGCCGGAGGTTGAAGACCATGAAAACGTGTTCAGTAGACTGAAATCAAGTATGCTAACTTAATGATGATCGAAACACACAATATTGTTGTCCTTCGATATAACAATTATGATTTATAGTTGATACCTAATGTTATAAAATACGACAAGCCACTTCGCAAAAATTAAAACTTCTTCATGATTTTC
The DNA here is from genome assembly GCA_955850985.1 of Elophila nymphaeata. Taxonomy (NCBI): domain Eukaryota; kingdom Metazoa; phylum Arthropoda; class Insecta; order Lepidoptera; family Crambidae; genus Elophila; species Elophila nymphaeata. The sequence continues at coordinate 9,712,775 of OY039089.1, read as the reverse complement.
ACTACTATTATTGGACATCCTGGCACACTTTTTTACGACATTGATCGATGATTTATAACTTTCAATTTAATATTTCATTGGAGTGTCTAATTCACTTCGCATTTTAAATCAGCCTTTTAGTAAATCACCTACACAGAACAATGTGATGCAAAACTGCAAAACTTAAGACCACTTCGTGATTTTCACTACTGTTATTGGGCATCCTGGCACACTTTTTACGAAATTGATCGAACGATAGTGAGATCAATGGAGTGCTAAAAAAGTGTGCCAGAATGCCCAATAATACCCTACTGATTTAAAACAATAAAAAATACTAACATACATATGCGATTTACGTATGTGAACATTAACTCTTTTTGTGCTATTTGGTCGACACCGCAGCCTAATAAAAAGATTTTTAGTACTTAACAGGTTAAATACTTCTTGCGGCTAATTTTATTCAACTCTTTACTTATTTTATTTTACTTTTTATGGAGTAAAGTTTTACGCAAAAATACATATTTTACTCCATAAGCAAAAGAAAAATTTTAGTGGCAATAAGTTACCTGCGGTAATATATACTTAAGCCAATTGAATAAAAATCAGCCTATTTTACGTTATAAATTAACAGCGTCATTAAACCCAGTTACTCAATTAATAAAATTTTTAAATAAGTAAGTCTAATAAATTATTATCATCTTTACATATATAAATTACGTGTCACGTTGTTTGTCCGCGCTGGACTCCTAAACTACTTAACCAATTTTAATCAAATTTGTACACCGTGTGCAGTTTGATCCAACTTGAGAGATAAGATAGTTTTTATCTTGATAAGTAGTCATATTTTTTTTTACTGCAGATACAATGTTATAGGTCAGTAGTATGAAATTACCATAGCAACGCGTGGCCGGGACAGCTAGTTATATATAAATATTTATTTAGTAGAATAAAAACAATTTCCTATTACCTTAAGAAGACAGAAATTTAAATTACAGCACCTTAATTTACTATTGAAATCATTAATTCGTTGTTCTATTGAGGTGCATTCTCACTGCCACACATAAGCGTTAATAAAGAACATCAACGCGCGCAATGCTTAATTAAAATGATGCCATAATTATATCATTCAGAGTATACGTTATCTTTAACTTTATGTAGGTATTAGTATCTCTAAGTAGTCAAAAATATTTTTTCTGCTGTTGCACAGAAAAATAAACATTAGCAAATGAAAAACTTAAAATTATAAGGTTTTTTTTTTTTAAAATTCTCAGTCACTGGACCGTACATGACCGGGATCACAAAGGTTTTATAGAATAAAACTGGTTGTCTGTAAAGTCGGTTTACGGACTATAATTTTAGGCGATAACGTCATACACAAGCCAAACGCTTAGGCTGATCGTGCCTTCCGCCTCCTTCTGCTAGTATGGGCAGAAGGAGGCAGCGGAGAGGGAGCGGGAGGAGGATGCTCTAGCCGCTCCCCTCCGGCGTAGACGGCAGGGCCGGAGAAGGCAGGCCGCCGTGACCGCCGGTCTTCGTCGGCCCTAAGGTGGTCTGGGCGCGGTTGGCAAACCGCGCGTCCTTGGTGCCAGTCGGCATAGGCCACCCCGTCTGGGGATTACCTAGTACCCTAGCGTAATCCCCCACAGGCGCGTCGCCCGGTTCACTGTTGGACCGGGCCAGCCCGGGGACGCTTTGGTGAAATGGCGCACATATAGTGCGCCGAACCCAAAGCGCCCTCATAAGGACTTAGGAGGGTACCGGTGGTGTTTAGCGGGTAGTACTGGCGCTGTTCCGCGCCGGTGATCCCCGCACACGTCGCACGCCTTGCCAGCGTGCGGTATGGTCAGTAAATTGGTTCCCACCGTCAAAACAAAAAAAAAAAAAGGCTGATCGTGCCTCTCTATCGCTTGTTCCGAGCTCTCGCTTGCACGCTCGGCTCAGGTGGAACGTGACAATGAGTCATGCTTTTACCTGCGTGCAGCCGGCGTTCATCGATTTATAAGACGTTATCACATCAAAAATATCGCTGTAAAATGCAATTTAAGTAACTCTGTCATTATCTAACTTTATGAAGACAGTGAAGAATATACCGCCGTAAAAAATAAAAAATACAAACGTGGGCACTGGTCAAATGTAGAACCGATGATAGATGGAGAACTATAAATATTGGGAACATTAAATGTTAATTCGCTGGAGAATTATACATTTTGGAAAAATAAATATTGAGTATTGAGAAGGGACAGAACGGTGCTGAAGTGGTAACATAAGACCAGTTCCAAAAGCGTTGGCCACCCGAAAACTGGATGACGTCATCAAAAAGGTAAGTACTCCGAAAACTTTTCAACTCGTGACCGAAAGTTTTTTAACACTCAATTTTCCACCGTGCCGCTCACGCTCGCCTAGAAGATGCAAGATGCTTGTCTAAAGATATCTTAAGTGACATTGTAGATTGAGTTAAAAAAAAATTGGTTGTCTGTAAAGTCGGTACTGACGATAGTTGAACGTGACAACGTCTTAAGAAAATACTGATTGAATGGTAGCATTTTTCAAAAGAAAAAATTAATTTCATTCGTTTAATAGATTTCACATTATAGTATGAATAAACTTGTAATAAAATCTCTTTGGCTATACTATTTGTATCTGGCTGGTTTTGGTATCATTGAAAGTTTAAATTTTAAAGAACATAATTCCAAATTCAAATTAGAGAATTAGATTCAGAGCGAGGTAACGCCGCATGACGTCATGTTTTTTCGTGCGTGCAGCCGGCTCTATCGAATTATAAGACGTTGTCACGTCAAAATGGAGACTCTCAACACGTATTGTTACAATATGAACTCGGCAGAAACTCCAGTTTTCGTCTCATTCAGTAAGCGTTCCCCGCTCTCAGTGGCGCTCTACCCGCCCAGTTGGAACGGTTTCAGCTAATCGTATAATCTCTACAGTGTTTTGTTTCTCGCGGCCTGTTTTCGGAAATCCGATGGCTGCACATCGCATTGGTGACGCAGCTGTTTGCGTTGTTGTTTATTTGCGGTGCCCACTGGCTTCGGCCTTCGTTTCGGGGTTTATCTAGTTTTGTGGTCGCACCTTTATAATGCTTCAATGCGTTTTTTGGAACTGGAAAAGATTCTTTGCAATAGATGCTAGTATAGACCCATAAATCATTTGCGATATATTTCAATTTCTATATGTTGGTATATTTTTTATGCTAGCTAGGTGGGTTGAGAAACAATAAATTAGCTGTTACCGTAGCCTATAGATAATGGTAACACTGATGACACACTCCCAAACTACCAATCTTAACTCCGACAGAAACAAAAAGTTACGAAAATGTACAGTTAAGGTGTAAACCGATGTGTCTCGGAGTTTCTCTGCGTGATCATATCAGAAATTATGAGATCCGCAGGAGAACCAAGGTCACCGACATAGGCCATAGAATTGCGAACCTTAAGCGGCAGTGGGCAGGGCACATTGCGAGGAGGACCGACGGCCGTTGGGGCGACGTACCGAGAAACGCAGCGTTGGTAGGCCCCCCACAAGGTGGACTGGCGATCTAGTAAAGGTCGCGGGAAGCCGCTGGTTGCGGGCAGCGCAGGACGGACCGGTTTGGAGATCCTTGGGGGAGGCCTATGTCCAACAGTGGGCGTCTCTCGGCTGAAATGATGATGGTGATGATGACACCTGTCCCCACCGCAGTCGATCCCGTCACCGCACTCATCGCACTGGATTTTTCCATTTGGTTTTTTAATTTGATCAAGAGTGGGCGTGTATTACAGTATGGTTCTTGACGATTAATTTGTTAGTTATTTATCATAAGAGGAAGAATAAAATGTTTAATAACACAATTAATTAGTCCACTTATAATATATTTCTTACAATTTGTTTCTTCACTTAGAATAAAAATTATAATGCACGAAAATTTTTAAATTCTAACATCTTAATTACTCGCGTTTAAAATTTAATTCATAATAAATCATAAATATTTCCAAAACCGACTTGCACATAAATAAACAATTAAAATTACAGTAATCTTATCTAAACGTCAAGTTATAAAGTGAACATACCGTTCGTTGCCTAATTAATCTGTGCCGTAATCAACTTTATAAGCGACCGCCATGTGTCGGCATCGAAATATTTTTATCCAATTAACTTGTTACATTCTCGCTTCCGAAAATATCTACAGTAGTTGTGAAAAAAAAATTCGAAGACGTTCCACGAAATTCGGCCATTACCGACCGTTACCTCCCAAATAGAGTGCGATCAGAACCTCCGATAAACCCGTTCACGAGGACGCTACTAATTGGTGCAATAAATTTGAGACAACGCGACAACTCCGAATACCCATCACTAGCAGACCCTATTAGGAACGACTCCGTCATAGATACGTCTAAGCTACTGTCCGAAATCCTGCCAGGCGACTCCCAACTCTATCAACACCGATTAACAGATGAACACAATCAAAGTTGCATCGACAACCCTGAAGAAATGACATCTCGTTTAAATTCCATTTACGAATTCGAAAAATCCAGTCGAAGACACAGGACATTCGACCCTACGACTATTTAAAAATAAAATCTCTAATGAGGAGCGTTCGATAAACGTGACGGGAGCCTGACAAAATGTTCGACGGATACACGTTAAAGCTGCATCATTATAAGCCTTAAAACGTGGTGATAAAGCTGGAATTGATTTAAAGAATTTAGTGAAATCCCTATCGATAATATAAAGCCATCGAGCGCGCGCAACCGTTTGTACCCGCGTCATGCGGACGGACGCTTTTTGTCGTTTTTAATTATATTTATTGTTCTCGTTATTTATTTATTGTTTTGTGTTTTATACCGTTCTCGCTACCGTGCGTGCATTTTAACGATTTCGGCCCAGATAGCGGGCGCATCCAAATTAGGCCGATTGTGGTTCGGAGGGATGCAAATGTGCTCCTTTGCATACGCGCTCTGAGAAAAAACCACCAAACTAAATTCAGAATGGTCTCAAATGAAAACATCATTAATGCTATGCAAATGAGCATGGGAACGGTTTGCTTTCAACCACCGATTGCGGGTCGGATAAAAAATGATATATGGATGAAAGTAAGTCAGCATACTCGCAGTATTCCTTATACGTCCCAACATAATGATAATTATGAATAAGTTTCTATCTAAATTAATTGTTTCCTTACACCACTGTTATACAATAGAAATACTTCTCTACTAATTATTGACTAATGGACTTATCTATTATTCAAACCTAGTAACAGACTGCGTGGAAAAACTAAATGACCTGGAGCAACAAATAAGATCACGCTCAAATGGATACCGGGTCATTTTGAAATAATAGGTAACGAAAAGGCCGATAAGCTAGCAAGGACTAGGTCTACAGTTTGGTCCAGAACCTTTCTGTGGCATCTCAAAGCAACATTTAAAAACCCACCACCTTCAAGAGGCAAAAGTGGACTGGCAAAGAACGCCTGGGTTAACACATTCAAAAGCACTAATCGAACCATACTCTCGTAAGCGCACTGACGAGCTAATGAAGCTTAACAGGGGCAACCTGAGCGTGTTGATAAGGGCTTTGATTGGCCACTGCAAGCTGAACAGACATCTCTACAACATGAGACTAAAAGATACTGATGCTTGCAGATTCTGTGATCAGGAGCGTGAAACATTGGTGTTTCACCTCCTGTGCTCTTGTGAAGCTCTCATGCACAAAAGACACTTGGGGAGACACATTCTCGACCCAGACGATATGAAAAGGAATACATCTAAGGCCTCAAAAGGACTTACTTGGAGGCTAGTCACAATAGATCTATAGAGGTCGCAGTGACGCAAAAAGCCCTGAATTTACGAAATAAAAATAATATCTATATTTGCACGATTGTTGTTTTATTAATCTATTCTATTCTATTCTTAACTTATGGCGTCGCGTCGCATTAAGCGTACGCATTTTGCCAATATCAAGTGAAAATGTAATTATTATAGTAACAAAAATTGTACGGTTGATTGAGGTTAAAAATGGAGTCTCTCAACACGTGTTTTTACAAGAAGAACTCGGGAGAAACTCCTTTATTAATCGAAATAATATGATCTCAAAGGTGACGTACTGTTTAACACAGATAATTTAAATAAAAAAAAACAGTAGTCAGTCAAAAAATATTCTGTTTCAGGTTTCAGTATAAAAAACCAGAAAAATCTCTTGTACGCAATTTCTATTTCATGTATTAGGTATTTCTTGCGGTCTATTTCCCGGTCACGGAATGGACTACCCCTTTTCATACAGTGGGTGTCGAAGGAGCCGACTTCCTCAGGCCTTTTGCATGCACATAACAAGAAAATGTCTTTTAAGAAATTTCTTACACGAAATTCGGTTACCCTAGTAGTTTTATGGGACCGTGTATATTACAAGAAATTTTTCTTGTGTCTTGCTTGCAATGTGTACGCTACATCAGACAAACTTGTCTTATGTGCGTGTCTGATGATGTGCAAAGGCACTCAGCCGCCTCATCGCACCAACAAAGGGTCAATCACGTGGTGTCAGTTAACCACATGTAACAGCATTCCCAACGAAGGTTGGTATCAAGCGACTGGACATAAAAATATACCTAAAACTTATAACAGTATCATGACCCGATTTTGGCGGGACGTCCCGATTTTTATATCAAAATGAAATGTCCCGCTTTTCGGGGTGCGTGTAGTGTGCTGGGGAAACAATTGTTCTGTCATTGCCAAAAAAAAATTTTATTTGTTAGAATTATTAAGTGTTTTTAAAAATTGTTGAGTGTTAACTCATTACTCAGATTATTGTTTAAAACACTTAATTTGTCTAACAAATGAAACTATTTTAAATTTGATATTTTTTTATTCAGAAGTTACAACGATAGGGTACCTAAATCTGATTCAAAATATCATATTTTTAAGAAAATACATTTTCTATTCCTATTTTTGCTTTCTATTGTTACGTAAACGTAGATGAAAAAATAAAGTTCCAATAAAAAAAAATCTAAATTAAATACTTTTTTTACCAACCACTGCAATATTACGATACGTGGTAAAATTAAATGTTGTTTTTCATGTAATTATTTAAGATATATAAATACACACAACATTTGCAAACAAAAGCGCGTCAAATTCGAATCCAATAAAATCGATAACGCGCATTGTCACTCGATACTCACGAGACAATGAGAATTAATATCGAGAATCGCAGAATGTTTTTATTTCCTCTTCATTCGTCGCTTGGTTTTGGGTCGTCTGGTGCACTCAATTAGACTGAGTTTGAAATTTAAACTAGAAACAACTTTCTTCTCGCGTAAGATGGTTTTTATATAGAATCAGCTTAAGACTCTCTATACATTACTAAAAGACCTTGGCTTGTCTAGAACTGGATCTCGCGGAATCGTACCACATATGACTAAGCAGAGAGAGGACAGGGAGTAGAGATGACTGCCGGCCGCTGCATCATACAGTCCCCTGAGTACGCCTGAGTCACAAGCCCCCGTCTCTAAGCTTAGCTGTCAAACGCAAACAAAAAAAAGTTAAACCGGCCTCAAAAAGTGTGAAAATAAAATATTATTATAATGTGTGCTAGGTACTTACCTATACTGTGGGGTCCACGTCCAGAAGCCTCCTCGTGGCGGACCCTGGTAACGTGGTGGGGAAACTTTCTCGGCGGGTGTGTGGCTTTTGATGTCAAGTGTGGCCTTGGCATTCGAAGTCACATGCCATCGTCGAGTAGTTTTTGTTTTCCCACCACGGCTAGTTCCGGACGGCCCTTATCAGGGCCACGACCGCGCCCGAAGTCCCCCGGGTGCGGTACAATGGCTGCTCCCGTTGTCCTCATCAGGTGGACGCGCCAGGTCGAGCAGCCGTCGATGGAGGAGTGGCTGCTGGCTACCAATTGGTGCAAGGAGTGCCTAGACGTGCAGCGTTGGGAAGGTCTCGATGTAGTTGCGCTCACGTGCGCAGATCCCGAGCCGTCACGTAATAGCGCACTGAAGGTCAGGCCAGGGAGGATGTTTCGTGGGTATGGAGGGAACGCCTTTACCTCGAGTCCCACATATCCCCTGCGGTTGGCACCACCCCGCAGGGACGATGCGTAAATGCATTTGACCTTCCCCTCAGCAAAAAAAGGTACCTATACTGTACTGTTTGAACTCTGTGCCAAGCCATGCCAATCATTCAACACAACTCCCAAGCTGGCACGTTCGTCCGCAATCGCGGGATGGTGTGAACAATGAATATGATGTGGCAAGCGGGGCGGCCGTACGTAACCTATCGGATACCTAGTTGGCTTGGCACCGACTTCACACGACAGACACTCTCAGATTTTTTTGTGGTTGAAACCACAACCTATTTGAGCTCTGGATCTGCCCCTGCCCGTCTTTGCTCTAGCTGCCCTCTCGGCAACCCTGTTTATGATCGATATCGGTATTGAGCCTTCTTTGGAAAAGTTTAGAGGCTTTTGTTGGTTGTCAAGACTAACGCTTCATGTATGACTACTAAGACCTTATCGTTACGATGCGAACAATGACCGGTCTCCAGGAGCACCCTGCATCTATGTGCCTGGCTGTTCCAGACGCTTCTCCGCATGTGTAGCACGTCTTTTCGGAAGCTTTCCCCCAACGCACAAAATTACACTAATCAGGTAGAGTCATTTGAAAAGCATCAAAATAGAATGTTAATAGCCCGGCGACCAATCGTGTAGTAATGCACCACCTTAAAGCCAGCGGAATACAGAATACATATTTTTTTCAAATATGACATATTTAAGCGTAATAAATATAAACTTGATTTATTATAACACTTTGTAATGTTACATTAGTTTTCTTTTTTCATGCATTGCATCTCATTCTTAACTACTCCGAAATACGTCATCGTATGAGTATATTAAAAAGCTTTTATTTAAAATTATAAATGATGGCATGCAATTGTTCAAAAATAACACATTTCTATTGCTCTGTGGGTAGCCGTCGTCCAAACATCTATTTGACTTCGGCCACACTATAGTATTTCTTAGAAAATATTAATGCCAAATATTTTCGATTTGCAAATAATCATGCTAATGTTAAGTGGTATATGTGCAGTAAAATTCTTGATACTTTCGCAAATGAATATTTAAAAAAATATGAAACCGCCTGTGCCTAAAAAATATTATTTTTTGACAATTATTTTACTGTTTGTTTCACCAATTTTGAAAGGATTGTCGCAGGACTTTATACTCTTGTGACAAAAATATGTATAGGTAAACACATAAAATATGTACGGATTACCGAAGTAATAAATACAACACAAGCATTAAACATACCAACAATACTCATCCTCTGCTGCTTGTCACCCACAATATTCAAGTTCCCAAAGGATCGGCGTAATAAGTACATCTTAAAAATAAGATTGTCTTCACTTATATTGGTAGAACAATTTTGGACTTTTTATTGAACAAAATTGGGTAACCACAGCACAGGAACCATCAAAATTAGCCTTTAGATCCTTGGTTATCAACAAAAAGCATCACGCACTTCTAGTAGATAGTATTTCTAATATCATGGTTATATGGAAAATAAAAGGTTCTTTATTTAAATGGACTTTGCTAAGTGCTTTTAAATCGTCAAAGACCAACGTTTCGGGACGAAAGGAGGTTAGCCTATGTCCCGTCTAATTACTCATTGCCATCACTTACGTTAATAAAGTGTCCGTCAGTTCAATAACTAAAGATTTTTAATAAAAAGGATTGTAATTCTATAGTGAAACAGGATACATAAATAAATAAATATATAGTAACTGCTCTGATGTCTGTCATTATTGTATCTACGTGACACTATCATCACTTACTCCTCTTTGATGAGTTTATTTATTACTGCAAATAAAAACACCACTAAAATAACTCAATTTCCTTACAGTAAAATAAATGCCACTAGTTAAATAATAAAATGTACCAATAACGTTTCCATTGCACATTGCAATGATCAAACTCTCTCAAGTGAGATGTATTCTTTCTTGAATGAAGTTCGAATGAATGAAAGCTATTGAAAAGAATGAATCAGCAGGTAGCAATTACAAATGCGGAGGCATTTCGTAGAAGTATTTTTTTAATTTTAACGTAAAAATGACCTTAGTAAATAGGACTTTCATAAGACTATAGATTAATTTATACCCCTTTGAGTAACATGGATCATACATTTAATTTATCGTAGTAGTAAAATAATACTACGAAAGTTTTCACGCAATATGGCGCTAAAATATAAAAAAATGGCAAATAGATGAGACAAATTGCATTTTACAACCAACGATTTTACAAAAAAAAAAGTATTTTACCAAAAAAAATTAAATGTGGAAATTAGTTTTAAAACATTCTAATGTAAGTGGCCCGTTCCGTAGATACCTACCTAAATATTTAGTGTGTAAGTAGATAAAATTTCCCCAGTTATTCAGTAAACGAACAATAAGCTAATAAATCGAAAGAAAAAAAAGAATTGCTCTCTATATATCATGCGTACAATTGAATAACTTCTCACAATTAAACAGTATTTAATTAGCTAATAGTGATTAGAAAGAAACGTAAGCTCGTAACTAAAATATTATAGGTATTTTACCTAATGGTTGTGAGTAAGGTTGCCAGATGGCCGGGAATTCCGGGAAAGTCCCGCAATTTTGCGTGTTGTCCCGTGTCCAGTAATTATTGAATACTAGTTTTTTTCCATAAACGGCACCACAGAGCGACGCAACAAGGAAGTATTACCGCGTTCTGTAGGTATGTGTCGTCGGTCGTGTCATACACACAACTCACAGAGCCTGTGTAAGTAATACTTTTGGTATAATTTTGTCTATTGCCCGTCCAACAGCCAACATTTTTAGTTAGATTTCTACTGTAAACTCCAACTTCGTTTGTAACCCCAGAAATGTCCAGGAAAAGATAAGCCCGTATCTGGCAACCCTACTTGTGAGTCTTGTGAGACTAATTGTAGCACGCGATGATTCGAAGAAGTTAATAATAAGGCTTTTGTTGTGTTTTTATCCGAATATGCGAAGTTAAAAAGAAGGGCTATGATTTTAGCAGTATATGTGTGTATTGTATGTATGTATATTTGTATTTTACGTATATTTCTCCGTAGCTCCTGAACTGATCACCCGATTTGAATGTATTAGATTTGAGTGTCATTCGATTCGTTAGTATGGTCCGGGTGACCTTAGTTACATTGTTGTAACCGACTTTGGAAATAGGAGGAGTAAATTTTACATTGTAAACTCCAATTTTAACCGATTTCATTCCTTTCTACTTTTTCTGTAGGTAGTAGGTTGCAGTGTTTTACGCGTTTGCTAGTTCAATTACTATACGTTTTTTATGATAATTACTATTTTCTCTTTTGGACTCTTCATAGAGTTAGCTTGCCATAGCTGGCACTGAAAAATGTAACCGCGTACAAATTTTTAAAATAATCTTTATAATCTAAATTGACTACACATGGTTGAGATGAAAATTTTCTGATGGATCTGTGGAGAAATAGAGAGTGAAATGAGTACATTAGAAGATGTTTGAAAATAGGACCAGCGGCGGAAAGATTGAGAGTAACAGATTGGCATGTCATGGACATTAATGAGAAAAGATGAGGGAGTTTCTCCCTAGTTCTTGTTGCAAAAACACGTGTTGAGAGACTACATTTTAAACTCAATCTACCGTACAATTGTTGGTTACTGAAGTACATTTTCACTTGATATTGGCGCAATCCGTAATATTTATGTGTCGCGATCGCCATTCATTTAAACGAAGATGAAAATGATGAGCAGCTTCCAAAAAACGACGCTAATAGGACTATACTAACTCAGAATTTTAACTTAAAACATAGGTAATGCAGATTTATTTGATTGCGATCTTACCTTAGGCTCTACTAATGAAACTAGCTGTTACTTACCTCTCTTAAAAATCTCTTTTGCACTAACATACTAACTTATTAATGTCAATAATAATACATAATTATTATACTCCTTTACCTCTGTACCCATAGATATAGAAAACTGTAGATCGGCAATGTAAAAGAGAAAGAGTATACTAACACGTATATTAGAGCGAGATAGATAGACGAGACCATTTCACGTACACGCAGGGGGCCTAAGGAGGCCTGTCAGTCACGTAGAAAAGACAGCAACTGTGAGACTGCAGTACTATTTTTCATGCACACATGCGCATTACGCACACATCGGTGTATTTTTTAGGTCTCACCCTAGTCGATTCATTGCCAATCTATAAACGTCAGTAATAATTAATCTATGTCTGTACCTAAGCAAGAAGTGCAAACTATCGTTAGCTGATTAGCCGAGAGCATAATTAACATTCCTATAGTGAAAATGCTGTGTTCCCATCAGTCATATTGCATTCCGTTTCTTGCGCGTACGCAGTTTTCACGTTCTTTAAATTATATTTACCCTTTAAGTACGTACGGGTTGTAAAACCGTTATTTACAAAGTCGTCTTTATATTTCTTAGGTTATTTTTAAATTACATAAAACCAAAAACGGAGAAATAAAAATTAAATGTTTTTTTTTTGAGGTCGGTGCCAACCTCAATATTTGGAATAAACGTAATCACTAAGACTTGTCTTTGGAACCGACCGACCCTATTTTTATTACTCCGTTTTTAGTTTAGAAGGCGATTTTATAAATTATTTTTTGCTTTTTAGAGTTGTAAGTATAGTCCTGAAAATTTCCATACTTACAACACTAATTAAAGTTCTTACAAAACTATTATCTCGAGATCTTCTTCTTCTTCTTCGCAACGGGCGGTCTCCGCAAATCGACGACTGTTGCGCCTGTTTTGCGTCGGAGGGTGTGGGGCTGGTTCACTCCAGCCATCCTAATTCCTCCAGGAAGTCACCCAGCGCCTTGACGTCACCAAATGCCTTCCGGAGGCTACCCGGGGATTCCAGGTATTTTGCCCGGTAGCATGCCACTCCACTGCATTCCAACAGAACGTGGGCGGCTGTCTCTTCTGTCACCATGCAGGACTATCTCGAGATCTTTTAGAGTGATTGTTGCTTATTTTTTTTCTAGTTTTAATAATATTTACGCGTTTGTAAACGCAATATATATTTTATAATATAGGGTAGTTTCATCTGAACTGGGCATCAAATATTTGCAAAAATATTTCGTTCGGATCTTAGAAGTGCAAATTTAAAAGATTTGATGAAACAATGTTTACCATAAAAACAAAGCAACAAGCACTGACTAATTTTGACGGCCTAACGAGTGCCCTGGTAGCTCAGTGCCCGCGTAACGCAGCCGCCCGGATTGCGGAGGATGCTGGGTTCGATTCCCGCCTGGGGGGAATTTTTTTCAGTGTATTTTTTCTAGTTTTAAAAATATTTGCGCCTTTGTAAACGCAAAAACTATTTCAAGTGGATAACTGTTCTCAGGTAAAAATCGTATTAAAAAAGTTTAATTTTGTTTAAACATTTTTCAACGTAACAACATGTAAAAAGGTCTGGCCACATAAACAATAGTTGACAGTCGCTTACTAAAGAAAAAATATCAATTTCATAAAGTGTCCAGCAAAGCAAAAACTTCCACGCTGTCAAGATAATAAATGCAATTATACCTTTTTGCGAATTACATAAATGTCAATAATTTTAAGTGCGGAATAATGATTGCACTCATTAAAACGCGGCACTATTATTGGTAAAGTTTTAATAAATTTTCATTGATCTGAAGAATATGCGAAAAAACTACAGTTCAACAAAAATGCTTTTGTTGGCTTTGGAGCGACATTTTTAACGCATAAAATAATAATTTACTAATTTGAAAGCCTTATTTTTAAATTTCATTAGAAAATCTCGACTGACGAAATGTTTTTTTCTGAGGTAGTTTTTGTTTACAACTTTGATGCTCTAATCGTGTATGCGACAGGTTAGCAGTTCTCTATTTTGAGGCACAGTATTGACAATACTGCTAGATGTTGATGAAGGAGGAGGTTCTCAAATCCACTGTATGTTTTTTATGTGTATTACCTCATAACTCTTTACTGGGTGTACCGATTTTGAAGATTCTTTCAATGTTCGAAAGCTGGTGCTTGTCATGTGGTCCCAATTAAGTTTGATCGACATCTGACTAGTAGTTTTTGAGTTATCCCTATCTGTATAATGTCTATTTAATCGACATCGATGATATCGTAATCTTATCACTCGTGTGTCTAAAAGATCTCGAGGTAGTTTCCTGAAAATTTCTATACTTATAACAGTAAAATGCAATAAAATAATTATTTTAAAATAAAAAAATACCGCCTTCAAAACTAAAAATGTAGTGCTATTCAAGGGCGGATCCAGCTTTGGCCCCAGGGGGGGGGTCACATAGTCGAGGTCAAGTCACAAGAAGTATATTTTAATTTTGTATAATTTAATTTTGTAAATTTGTGTAAATATAGTATAATTTAATTTTGATAATAATAGATACGGGTAAAAAGTAGGATTCAAAAACCGGATGATTTTGAAAAATCGGTTTTTCCGATTTTCATTTAAAAAAACGTTTTTTTCGGGTTTGGGGTAAAAGTCAATAAAAATTGTAAAAAAAAAGGTTTTTTTTATTCTTTTCTATTAAAGTCTAGATTTGCACTTTTTGGTGTAGAGAAATAAGTGATTTACTTATTTCTTTACACCAAAAAGTGTTTGAATGTCCACCTCTCGCAATGACATCAGCCCCCGATCGCGCTATTGAGGAACGTTATTAGGTTAAAACCAAAACCTTGTCTAAGACCAAAACCATATCGTTATTATTTTCATACGTTTTGGCAGCTGACAGCTGTTAAACTGTTGTCAAAATGTATGAACACGATGACGATTTGGTTTTGGTAGAAACGTTGTAAATAGCGCGATAAGGCCCCAGATGTCTTGTTTCCAGAGTTTATCATCCACAAGAAGTACCGTGGAACTGATTAAAAGGGTGGACTGGGCACAACACCGTAATAGTAATCCAGTAACCATAAGACTCAGAACAATAAAAAAAAAATTGGTCTGAGCCGTTAGAGTGGGTCATCGGTATCGAAAAGGTCATTAAGCTGGCAAGGGCTGGGGCTCAAGAACTACAATTTGGCCCAGAGCCTTTCTATCGTATCCCAAAGAAACAGGCTATGAAATACTTAAAAACCCACCTCTTCTGAGAGGCAAAAGTGGACTGGCAAAGAACGCCTGGGTTAATACATTCAAAATCGAACCATACTCCCGTAAGCGCACCAACCAGCAGTGATGGAAACAGCCCCGAAACAACGAAATAATAAAAATGTCGCCAGGTCCTGGAGAATGTTGGCTAGAAAATCAGTAGAACCAAAATGTTCTGAGCCGGTTCTCTCGACGGAGTGCTTGTATCTTAGTAAAGTCTTTGGAACCGACCGACCCTATTTTTATTACTCCGTTTTTAGTTTTGAAGGCAATTTTATTTAATTTGAAAAAATATATATATTTTGCTTTTTAGAGTTGTACTGTCCTGAAAATTTCCATACTTACAACACTAATTAAAGTTCTTACAAAACAAGTATCTCGAGATCTTTTAGAGTGGTTGTTGCTTATTTTTTTCTAGTTTTAAAAATATTTACGCGTTTGTAAACGCAAAAGGTAGTTTCATCTTAACTGGGCATCAAATATGTGCAAAAATATTTCGTTCGGATCTTAGAAGTGCAAATTTCAAAGATTTGATGAAACAATGTTTACCATAAAAACAAAGCAACAAGCACTGACAAATTTTGACAGCCTAACGAGTGTCCTGGTAGCTCAGTGCCCGCGTAACGCAGCCGCCCGGATTGCGGAGGATGCTGGGTTCGATTCCCGCATGGGGGGAATTTTTTTCAGTGTATTTTTTCTAGTTTTAAAAATATTTGCGCCTTTGTAAACGCAAAAACTACTCCAAGTGGATAACTGTTCTCAGGTAAAAATTGTTTTAAAAAAATTGGTTGTCTGTAAAGTCGGTTTACTGACGATAGTTGAACGTGACAACGTCTTAAGAAAATACTGATGGAATGGTAGCATTTTTCAAAAGAAAAATTTAATTTCATTTGTTTAATAGACTTCGCATTATAGTATGAATAAACTTGTAATAAAATCTCTTTGGCTATACTATTTGTATCTGGCTGGTTTTGGTATCATTGAAAGTTTAAATTTTAAAGAACATAATTCCAAATTCAAATTAGAGAATTAGATTCAGAGCGAGGTAACGCCGCATGACGTCATGTTTTTTCGTGCGTGCAGCCGGCTCTATCGAATTATAAGACGTTGTCACGTCAAAAAGTTTAATTTTGTTTAAACATTGTTCAACGTAACAACATGTAGAAAGGTCTGGCCACATAAACAATAGTTGACAGTCGCTTACTAAAGAAAAAATATCAATTTCATAAAGTGTCCAGCAAAGCAAAAACTTCCACGCTGTCAAGATAATAAATGCAATTATACCTTTTTGCGAATTACATAAATGTCAATAATTTTAAGTGCGGAATAATGATTGCACTCATTAAAACGCGGCACTATTATTGGTAAAGTTTTAATATATTTTCATTGATCTGAAGAATATGCGAAAAAAACTACAGTTCAACAAAAATGCTTTTGTTGGCTTTGGAGCGAATTAACGTTTATTTGGCACAAAAATACAACATTTTTCACGAATAAAATAATAATTTTACTAATTTGAAAGCTTTATTTTTAAGCGACTTAAGGGCGTTTTCACTGAATTATTACTGAATTGCCTTTCTTAATACAAAATTATGATGATTGTCTGGTATAAAGTAAGTTATTCTGAACAACGACAATATGAGTAGAAGTATGTTCTTAGTAACAACATTATTAATTAAAGCAATATGATCATTGAATGTTCTGAAGAAAAAAGATCTGGAAAAGAAATATATGTATTTGAAATGGTATTTGGTAGTAAACAATTTTCAAAATATTTTAATTACAGTCTAGTTATCGATTGTACAAGCGTCTTTAATAATGTCGATAACTTTGTATATGTATCAATTAAAGAATAGTTTGCGTAACGACGTGGTGTAATTGCTGGAACACTAATTGCTGGGTTTGCGATTATTAATTTCGAATGGTATCTACCTATTTAATCTTCCATTATGAGAGGTTCGTATTATTAGCAATACATACATGTATAAATTACAGATGATTTATTTTATGAACAGCTTTAATAAATGTTTTATAACACAGCGCAATTCACTAAAAACGTCTTGTCCGTCCGTCCTCTCTCGTAGTCTACACGCTAATTTGTGTCTTATAATTAGAAGTTGGTGCACCTGGTAGGTATTGGTAGTTCCACAGAAAGTGTTACAAAGAAAGTGCATAAATGTGGATGGGAGAGGAAGACCGAAGAAAACATGAATAAATAGCCTGAAAGATAATAATATGGAAAATTTTGAGCGGTTGAGATTACGGAAGCAACTGCCCAGGATCCTCCACAATAAAGGACACCCACAAACAGAAAAGAGATATAAGAACAAAAAACAGCATTCAACAGTTCAACAATTTTTCCAAACAGCCTTTTCACTTTCGAAAGGCCTCCGGCTCCTTCGTTGCCGTAAATCCGGCCTTGAGTAATAGAAGAAGAAAACATTTACTTAATTTTAATAGGCCAACTTTTACAAAATTTTCATGGTACCTAAGTATACTTTCTTATTCTAGGGTGGAAAATTATGTAAAAAAATGCAGCCATCGTCGTCTAAAATCACAGTCTAAAATGCATTCCAAATTTTTATCTACTTTTTGCTAGTTTACGACTATAATATTAATATGTTACGGTCACTATAAATGAAATTTTGTCACAAAGGCCATTGACCGAAATATTCACAACAAAAAAACTAAATGGCGTATCTTATTGGCTCTTTTAATAAATTGATGTTCATAATCTCATTTCTAAAATCCCACGAGAGTCCAAAATGAAGACGTTATAGACTCGGTACAATAACTGAATGGACGCAGGCTTTTTTGCATTTCATTCATCGATTGAATGAAACCTCTTTTATGAATGAACTATTTTCGAATCCTCTTTTTTTCAACCTGTGCCACAGACTATAAAAATTTGTATTGTTACGTGTGTTTATTATTTATGACCGTCGTATGTTTTTTTCTAGAATAAAATGACCTTTTTCTAGGAAAAAACAGGTGGTGAATAATATTGAGAATATTAGCTATGAAAAATTTTATGAATGGATTAATATATTGATATGCTTGAGTCTCAAAGAATTTAACGACGTAGTAATTTTTTACACTTATAAAGATTAATTTTATGACATCGCTCGCTTTGACTTTTTCAAAGGGTAAGCAATAAAAATTTAGTCATAGAATTTTCAGATTTGAGATAGGTTTTTTTTCATAGGACAAAAAAGCCAGTGCTTCAAAAGGCACGTTAAGCTTGTATGGAAAGACAGCAGTCGTTTCCAAGCAAGGTTGGTGTTAGTAAACATCTAATGGCAAATCCTATAGTACTTAGTATTGTCCACATCATGACATACTGCACCGATTCCAAATAAATTCGCAGCAGACAAAATGCTGTAAGTAGGATGATTTTTCACTTGACGTGCAAGCTCTTGGCTGTCATCTGATCGAATGGTAAATGATGATAAGGCCCCATAATCACTGAAGGGCTGACTATATTATCAGTTCCTACTGATTATACTCAACAAGCTGTTACAGTATTGGTTACAGTAGTAACACAACAATACTTTTAATACTCTTCTTATCGGGACAGACTTTGATAAGATGATGGTAGCCACCCAGGCGGACTTAAAACCAATCCACAAATTTACACGACCTGGGTCTCGAACACATAACAAATAAAAGAGGTTGGAAGTCGTAGGCAGGGCGCGCGCGCTGCTGGTTATGAGTAAACACTCATATAAGATCCTTTTCGAAGAGGAAAAATAAATTTAAAACACCATCTTGTGCTATTTTAACTGGCAGGAAGCAAAGTAAGACTCATAATATTACTAATGGAGTCATTTATTTTCACCGGTAAGTACAAATATACTTACTGTTAAATTGAAAAAATATTATGTCGCGTGTGGCGACAGTGGCTTTGGTATTAACATCGCTTGATACGACTTCTAACCTCTTTTATCTGTTCTGTGGTCTCGAACCTTAAGATCCGAGACTGCAGTGCTGGACGAACTACTGGACTGTAGTGGCAGTTTACCAACAGTTAATTACGTTCCTATAATTAGTTATATTCTATTATTTTTCCAATGTCTAGTGATGAATTGCAGTTATTCTTTATGATATTACTGAAGTTCTGTTTAAAATTAGCAGATATTATCTCAGTTTTCAGGTTAATAGGTCCTCATTAATTTACACTACACTACACTCATTAACATTAACTCGAATTGATAATGTTACCTGTAGTAAAAAAAAGATTCACACTTGCATTTTCCCACGTAAAAGTATAAATTGCGCAAAAATGTCCAAAAGGACCGACTGACCGCAGAAACGTGGCCGAATATTCAAAAGTAAATGATGCGAAAGAAGCTGTAACAACATTAATCCCTCTGCTCGACTTGATCTGAGAAAAAACGCTTCTCACGTCGATTTTTACGGGCGATTAATTTCTGACTATTATTATTTATAGTGACTGAATTCTGATGCGATATTTGAAAAAAATACATACAAATTGTTTTGCGTATTATTCCTACATAGGTACGTATTAGGTATCGTACTTTTTATAAAAAAAAACTTTTAGAAAGTACTAATAATTCTAGATTTAAGACGTAGCTTTATTTAATTTGTGAAGGTTTTTCTCTGCCACATGGTAAACTAGACCTACTGTCCTCCTAATAGTAAGCGGTCACCACAATATGGGCAACTGAAATACTTACCCACCTTGTGCAAACATTCTTACGCCGTATTGAAGAAATCTTAAGTTTTAAAAAAGAAACAAAACCACTCTCCTTTCGTTAAATACCATGCCAATTTATTATATTACCTATATCTATTATATTGCTCGACTGCTCTGAGCAACGCGATGTATCCGGCAACAGCACGGTGAATCTATGGAATACAAAAGTAGTTAAGTTTATTAGGTGGTAGACCCATATGTAGGGTCGTCTGGGTAGGTCGCCTTTCTTATTTCTGACGTGAAGCAGTTCGCTGTGTTTCGGATTGAAGGGAAAGGTAGCCAGTGTAATTACTGGGCATGGAAGGCATATCATCTTAGTCCCCAGGATGGCAACGCACTTGCAGTGTTAAGTGATTTACCCTTTATGTTGCAACTGTCTATAGGCTACGGTAACCACTTAACACCAGGTGGGCCGCACGCTTGTTTGCCATCTCTTATTACAAAAAAAAAGTTTTAGACTTATTTCGTCTCATATGTTGTATACTGTGGTTGTATTATATGTTCAACAGAGGTCGCACAAATTTACAAGACCGCCAATATAAATCATGATTATAAATAAACATCGTATATATCCTTAATGTTTCACCTACGCATAGCATAGGTAAGTTAAGAAATTAAACCTTTAATTTCTCAATAAACTTACCGGTCGGTCGGCAGCCAATCTATCCTCTCAATCTTTCTGCCAGTGGTGCTACTTTAAAACTTCCTTTTATAGGTGTTCCAGACATCCATCGTAACATTCCCATCTCGGCCAAGTGTAGTCGATTTTCATACATCCGCTTATGTAGATAGGTTAAATGTCTTAAGGTGCGAAATCCGTGTTATTAGAAAAAAAATAAGTAGCGAGGTGCGGAACCACTGCGGAACGTAGCGAAACTCTCAGCTTTTCTTTCTTTACATGTACCGAAAAAAACAAAAAAATATTAAATGAAATTAGGATTTTCGCAAAAATACGATTTTCAACACCATTGCTCGTATTGGTATGTAACTACACCAATTTTAGTTTCACAATGTATCATATTACCAACTTATAATATCTTTCGAATTTCAAATTCGATTACCGCACAGTTTGGTAATCAAAAGTTAATAGTTTCGTAAAGAAAAGTCACGCTTTTATTTATAAGAAAAAAAAATAGGAACCAAAGAGAATTTATATGCAAAATGCTGAAACATTTTTGTAAATTAAGTAAGTTTGGCGTTTAGAAACACTCTGTTTAAAGATATACAATTATAAAAATCTTATTTAAAATTACAACTATTAAATAGAAGTCATACATAAATATTAAAAGAATATATTTATTTTGTAAAAATTATATAATTTGTTGTTTTGGCTGTATAAGCGTCGGTACCTTAGTCTTTCGCGCACAAAGCCGTCAATGAAAAAGTAAAAGCGCGCCATTTTTCAATTTTCAGTACTATTTTGCAAGTAGATATTTTGCATTAGGTGTTGAAAAACGTCGTATAACACTCGTGAGCAATTAAAAATTACATTCTCGGCTGAATATTAAGCACTCGCTGCACTCGTGCTCAATGTCAGCCTCGAACGTAATTTTCAACATTACTCACTTGTATTATAATGTACTATTTCAACACCATTGCTCGTAATTGGTATGTAACTACACCAATTTTAGTTTCACAATGTATCATATAATATGTTTCGAATTTCAAATTCGATTACCGCACAGTTTGGTAATCAAAAGTTAATAGTTTCGTAAAGAAAAGTCACGCTTTTATATAAAAGAAAAAAAATAGGAACCAAAGAGAATTTATATGCAAAATGCTGAAACATTTTTGTAAATTAAGTAAGTTTGGCGTTTAAAAACACTCTGTTTAAAGATATACAATTATAAAAACCTTATTTAAAATTACAACTATTAAATAGAAGTCATACATAAATATTAAAAGAATATATTTATTTTGTAAAAATTATATTTGTTGTTTTGGCTGTATAAGCGTCGGTACCTTAGTCTTTCGCGCACAAAGCCGTCAATGAAAAAGTAAAAGCGCGCCATTTTTCAATTTTCAGTACTATTTTCAAGTAGATATTTTGCATTATGTATTAATTACTCACAATCGTGCTGAAAAACGTCGTATAACACTCGTGAGCAGTTAAAAATTACATTCTCGGCTGAATATTAAGCACTCGCTGCGCTCGTGCTCAATGTCAGTCTCTAACGTAATTTTCAACATTACTCACTTGTATTATAATGTACTATTAACTAATCATCTTAACAACCTGCGACATATACATTCCCAAAATAATCATTTTGATTTGTGTATTCAAGTGGGGCTAACTTTGGAACAAATAAATCCCCTCTTATACAAATTAAAAATAACCACTTAATTGTACTCAATCAATAAATAATCTGAGATTAGTTTACAATGAATCGCAACACGAACTCACAATTGAACGATCATAAAAGCTAAGCCAGCTAGTGCGCGGTCGGTACTCGGATGGGGGAAAATTTTCAACTAGATTTTCCTCCGTCTTAAACTTTCCAAGAAGAACAATGAGCAAAATAGCCTATACCTACTTAAAAAAAAACAATCCAATTGTTTGCACCATTCGTAACCATTAGCGCCATCTACACTCGTACGTATGTAACATTCCTCCGTAGCAATCCCCGCGCCTATAATCTCGTCGCACCCTCCCGAATAAAACTAGCTGGTGTATAAATTCAAATTTCCTCTCCTCCACACGCTCATTTCCATATCTCGCCACTCTCCCCCTACGTATTATTAAAACTCCGTGCAAAAACCGACACAAAGTTATTCCCTATCTGCGTTCGGAAATGGCATTATCGGCCGCGGCCCAAAGCGCACACGTCTCAGCCAATAGGGCATTCTTATCAGAAAATGACTCATTTCAAATGACAGAGTGTTCTAAAACGATTCCAAATTCGAATGGACATAACACGTGTAATACCACTCACTGAATTATCAGCTTTATCTCCGTCGAACTAGGTTTAAATTCTCGAGTACCAAAGTGGAGTAGTTACGGTGCGTGAAATGAACTCGCTCGTAGCAAGAGGAAATTGGAATAAGAAAATTTGGGGTGTAAAATGAAAGATAGACGAGTGCTAATTTCCGGCTATTACTACGTCTCTTTCTTTCCCGCACATTTATTGCGGGGAGTGTGTTTCGGGGTAGGCTATCACTGTCTTACTCTAACACGAAGGTTTACTATTTAGTAGTTTGTTTTTGATGTCTCGTTTGCGATATTCGGACTTTTTACTGTTTGCGTTATTTTAAAGAGAACTGGGAAAAGTGCTATCAAATTTACAGTCATTTGTAAAATAATCATGTGTTTTTGATGACCTCAGCAATGCAAGCATAAGTTGTTGATGCACATGTAGGTAGAGATCGACAAACGCATCTGTCCTTTTCTCTCTTCAGGAAAATCTGTCAAATTAATCGCTTTGAGTCGAATTTTACTGTCAATTATGTTTATCAAGAGATGTTTGTGCTGAAGCTGCGCTTTCGCTGCTAAACATGTAACTAGTTTTTATTGAAAGTTATAACGTGACACAGTTTGAAAATAACTTTAATAAAAAAATAAAAGATCATCGAAAATTATTATATTTTCGATTACCTACTTAACTGTTGAAACTTCTGTAGGTACTTACTTCTGTCATTGCAGTACGCGGTAGTACAAAGTTATAGATTGCCAAAGTAGCTACTAATTATAATGATATTTCACTCTCATTACTGACTTTACATTAGCTGCAGAATAATAATAATAATAATAATCTTTATTTGCTTTTATACCGTGTACATAGTGATGGTAAGAACAGGTTATATTTGATCATCAGTATAATACCTTAATTTTAGTAGGCATGCAAATGTCTTTAGAGTAAGTATTTTAAATTAAATCAAATCACATATAAGTATCTAGAATCAGAACAAATTGTCACAAACATAAAAACATTATCCTTAATTAATTAAATGCATTTAGAACAACAACTATTTAGAACATGTACCTACACAATTTAACAATAGATTATTAAATGTCACAATTTAAGTCATTCATTTTCATGTTATAAAACGTATCTATACTATATTTTTTAAATAATGTCTGTACCCAATAGATAGTAATGACGCATACTTTACATAAACATAAGCCTAGGATTTCTTTGAATATATTATGGATTTTCAATACTTTTCTTTATTGGTCTGAGCAACAGACCAACAGTAGAATTATTATATTTAATACCTTCAATCATGAACAAAAGTCAAAAATAAAAAGTCAAGCTGAAAACAAAATACATAACAATATTTAGGTATTTCGTCAAATTATTATTATATTATTTATTCCCTATGTTCTAAATATTCTTTAATTGAATAAATTTTTTTATTAATAAGCCATTGGAGTAAACTGTTTTTGAATTTATTATTATTCAAGGGTAAGATCCTGATAGCTGCGGGAAGTTTATTATAAATTTTTATAGCCATGTAGTATGCATTTGTTTTAAATAGGGCCAAATTACATTTTGGATTCATTAACACATTTTTTCTACAATCTCGGACATTATTTTTTATTTGGCTAACTTGTGTAAAGAAATCAGGATGTTTTTTAACAAATAAGCACATTTCTGAGATGTACAAACATGCTAGGTTCAGGATATAAAATTTTTTGAAAATGGGCTTACAAGAGTCTCTGCGGCCTATTCCAGCTAATGCCCTTATGCACTTTTTTTGAGCTCTGAAAGCTCTGTTGAAATCGACACTATTACCCCATATTATTATACCATAGCGCAGAAGCGAGCTATAAATAAAAGAAAAATAAATTAAAGTCTCAATTGTAAATTGCTAATTATTTAAGCATATCTACTAGGTATTAAAAGACGCTCAAGGCAAACTCAACTGTCCACACTGGCGGCTCCACGACAGAAGCGCCATTGTTCCAACTTTAAATTTAAGCACTAACGGATATGAGACCGCGTTCGAGTTTCGAATCGTGGATGGTAAAGGACAGCTCTGTTGATTGGTTTCAGAATGCAGCCAGTTTGCAGTTTAACGCCAAAATTGTCTTCAAGTGACGTATAAATTTTGGTGCTCGTTACAGGCAAGTTGTGCATTGAAGTCATTTATAAGAGACGTTCCGAATGATAGGATTAGGTTTACTTTTAATAAATTTTCACATCGTATTAATTAATAATATTCCTTGTGTTCCCAGTGGATATCGATTCAGATTTGTCTACATACTAGGTTTATATTATATACATGCATTTGCATAGTATTAGATACCAAAACACAAAAAGATAAACATTCCAATACAAAGCAAAATTTTTCTAATATCGTTTTATAGATACCTAACAGCGGCACGTCCGCGGCACTGGTGGACAAGTTTATTTTATAAACACTCAGACCAATAAATGTTGGGATAAACGTAGAGTAAATTATACAAGACACAAGTAGATTTTTTTTTCAAATTACTATTTAAAATATTTTAGTATATCTTTCTTATAAAATTTTACATTTTTATTCATAGGCCTATGATACCTACCATAATATATCCTAGCTTTTGGCATTTTTGGACCTTGTTGGGCTTCCATAGGACCATACGACCATTACGGGCAAAAATTTCAAAAACGCTGAAACGAATACCTGCTCATTTCTTGTAAATACAAAGTTTCTTATATCTTCGATAATGACGAACTTCCATACAAACTTTCATCCGTTATTTCAACCCCTTCGTAGCTTATGTCCTATCTTATAGTCTAGTATATTTTGTACCAAATTTCATAAAAATCAGAGTCGTGAGAGCGTGAATTGGCTTAGACTTCCATGCGACCTTTCATCCCCTATTACATCCCACTATTTCATCCCCACACAGGTCAAAATTTCAAAAACGCTGGAACAAATATTTAGTTATTTCTTATCAAGTGCCTAAATTCAAAGTTTCATGGTGTTTTCTTCACAAATGACGAACTTCCATACAAAGTTTCATCCCTTATAACGCATAATCAATATTTGTACCAAATTTCATCAAAATTAGTCCAGTAGTTTATGAGTTTAAGTCGTTACAAACTTACAAATCATTCCTTTTTATAAGATCTATTGGTAAAGATTATATTTTTTTACTTTTAATGTTAAAGATGCGGGGATTAGCTTCTCTAATGTACAAACAGAAGACGGTAGTTTAATAATACCTGTTTTCCCAGAGTTATTTCTGTCGGTAAGTATCTTCCCTAAGATGATAGATACTCCAATATTGAACGGCTAATCCGCTAAGCCTACCTATCTTAAAACACAAAACAGCACAAAAATATTTCACGCGAAACCTGATTTGAAACAAATAAGTATATATAAACGAATTTAATGGTCTCAAAACAATTTCTATCAAATTAAAGTTCCATAACGATAAAAAAGGAGACACCGCAATTAATTCAAATCGATTTCCACTTAACCAAACGTTCGCCGCGAACAATCAGAATTTCAAATTCAGCTTCCAGAAAACGCAACGTGAATGGTGTAAAGGTTCTTTTTTGATTCCAATATGCCATTTATACGGAACGCGCCGAAAGAAATACTAGTAGCCGAGTTAGGTTGGCCAGCCTGATGCTATCTTGGCAGTTGGCACACCTGACCGACGCTAATTGGACAATAAATCAATTCTTCCCCGCTTCTTATTGGCGAATCGTGGCATTCCAATATTGAAAATTTGGCCGCGCGATATTGACAACATGATAAAAAACAATAGGCTACCTATCTTTTTCTTTTGTGTTCATCTTCCATCCCGGTTCTTATTAAGGTTGGGTCGCTTTGTTTTGTTTAAACTACCAATGTCTTATCGAGAGGACAATTTGTTTTTGGGAGCTCGTTATTGAATTATTAATATTGAAATTTTGTATAGATATGACATCTCGGAAAGGTTCAATGATGCGTGGGTCCTATTTGTTACAGTTCAGCTTTATATTTAAATTATATAGTATAGATGATTCTTCTTAGTAATTATGTCAATTGAAAATTAATCTATCTATCAATGTTTATAAATGAATCCCTGTTTCCCTGTTTCCCAGGCCTCCTCCAAGGATCTCCAAACCGGTCGGTCCTGCGCTGCCCGCATCCACGGCTTCCCGCGACCCTTACCAGATCCACCTTGTGGGGGGTCTACCAACGCTGCGCTTCCCGATAAGTGGTCGCCACTCGAGGACCTTTCCGGCTGACAGTCCTCCTCGCAATGTGCCCTGCCCACTGGCACTTAAGATTCGCAATTCTTTGGGCTATGTCAGTGACCTTGGTTCTCTTGCCGATCTCATCATTTCTGATATGATTAAGCAGAGAAACTCTGAGCATAGGCCTCTCCATTGCCCTTTGGATGATCTTGAGCGTTCGTATGAGACCCATTTTACGCGGCAACGTTTCAGTTCCATCGGTCATCACTGGCAACACACACGAATTAAAGACTTGTCTTGAGGCACTGCGGTAGATGAACCGAGATCATATTTTTCCTAAGTTTTCTAATACTTTGTAGAAGGTTCTTATGGAAAGTAAAATTAAGAAAATTGCACAGAAAATTGGATAATTTCAGAAAACTTAAAGAGCATTTTAACTTCATACGTTTGACTGTTCGCGCGTTTGATGAATGTTAAATTTGGTACGTCGGCTCCTTAAGAGGTCCAGGGGTACCGTTATCCACCCAAATAAATCCTCGTTTGCTGGAGAGATCAATAATTGAATCAACCAAGCAGTGTAAATGTTAACTAATGCAAAATTACGCTTAGCTTGCTCAAAAGCCGTTGAACCTACCGATAACCTTTTGAGTCGATATGAGAAACAAAAAATTAATTTCATGCAAAATTCGGATATTTTCCCAACGTTGGCTTATAAAGGTGGATTAACGGAATAACTCGAATTTGGTGTCCTGCCTGTGGACTAGAGGGAGTAATGCTGTTCATAATCCGTACCTACACAGACCGCACTGACCAACATGTGGTCTAATTGGGTCTATAAATAATAATTAAAACTTATTTAAATCGATCAAATTGAAAAAGGACCAGGTCAAATCCATCCCCACAGGCTTGATGCCTTGTTGTCCGCAACAAAAATAGCAAATGAACTTGCAAAAGCAACAACACAAGCAAACTCCGCCAATCAATCCTATACCCGCTGCATACCCCTCTAAAAAGAAAATAGGTCAGTCTGGACGAATCAATAGCGCAAACCATTATTAGAGTTATTAACAAAACGCAACGCGGCCGGCTAATCTGGGCGCGCCGTAATTAAATTCTGGGAACAAGCAAGCTATTAAAAGCGAAACGGTAGCAGCCATTACTGTACGGGACGTGCATAATTATTTCGTTCCTTACTTTTTTTTCTGGAGGTTCGGTGGCTAATGCACCGTCGCTTGCTGCCGGCACGACTTGTAAACATTGTTCTCATAAAATCTTATTCAATTACTGAACGCTTTCACTTAATAAAGTGTTAAGTTTACCGACTGTTAATTATTTTTACCAGATTTTAGAACGTTAACGCGGCTTGCGGGAGGAATTTGCTTCTGTAGAAATGGTTTCTCGTGGCATTCACTTTTTAAATTTTAAACTAATTGGATCATTTTTTATTTTTCTGATCCATTTTAATTTGGTCTTGAGGCCTTAAAATGCGTATTAGCAACTCCGGAGTTAACTTAAAAAAAGCTCTCTCAATAACTCCTTTTGGGGTAATAGGCAAATATCATTTTTTACGCGACTTTTAAATTGATTTTCTTCTATGATACCCCATAGAGAAACGCTGTACCCTATCTTATTTTTCATAGGAAGAGCTAGGTATGGCTCCACAGTCGTGCTTTCTGTTTCGAAAGATACTACCTGCTGAATTGGTGATCCTCTGTCGAAAGGTAGCAGACGTAGAAAACAGAGGCCATAAATGGTGACTTGTATAATTACTCCTAACGCTGATCTGTACCGGGTTAACCACAAGTTAAGAAAGATAATAAAGAAGAAGACGTATATATTCATAAGTACTTACATACATAATAGTTATTATTTAAAGTAGGTGTCTACTAGCCTGATTTATTTTAAGGTTTTGACAATTTTTATAGTAACTAGTATTGAAAAAGGGTTGCTAAGACGTCTTGTAGAAAGAACGAGAGAAATGAGGAGAAGGATATAGGTATGAATCGAAAGTGAGTGAAGATGCGAGACGACGAAGACCCTAGTCGAACACGTAGTGTAAGTTTTTTAGTATAAAATACGTAACTATTCAGTTTGCGTTAAGAGCTCAATTTGTATGGGAAACATGATTTACGCTTCTTTCAGCTAGGGGTGCTATACACGTTTCCTATACAAATCGAGCTCTTAACGCAACTATAATAGTAAAATGGGTACAGAAAGGTACAGATTATAAGTATTTAATTGAAATCGCTGAGCATGTATGACAGACTGTGACAAAAGTAGATACAGCGAAAGAAATATGTAAGGATCATGGGCCGTGGCAAGTAGCAAAAATCGAGTGGTCTCCCCTTGACTTTCTCTTATACCGGAAACGACTCAAAATTTGATATAAACCTTATATTTTGATGTCATACATGCATGTTAAATTTTCGGTCACCCATCCGAGTACCGACCGCGCACTTGGTTGCTTAACTTTCGTGATCGACGACTCAAAAGTTGATAGAAACCTTATAATAGGGGTTAAAGAATGAAATTGCCGCTTTTTTCCTCATTATTCATTAGTGTATAATTCCTTTAATACAATAACTATGTCCATTATTCTTTTTTTATTTTAAACTTCATAACAAGGACTTATATTTATGTAACAAATTTTATTCTTATTTAAATTTTTTTTACTCGAAATACATCTTCAAAAACAGCTCGTCCTAAGAGGTGCCCGTCTCCGTTATAAAAATATGAATATTTTTTTACAGATATCAATTCACAATTTTTTTCTCTATGTATCCTATAGCTCAATGTTGTCTAAATATATCCACAAAATTACGCACAATTTAGATTTGTGGTTCCTTAAAAAATCGCAAATATATTTGTATGGAAAAATGAATTTTCGTTAAATTCTCCATAGAAAACGGCAATTTCATACTTAAACCCCTAATATTTTGATGTCATACACGCATGTTAAATTTGGTTGCAACAAGTTAAAGCATACTCGAGTTATCGTGCTAACGCACAGACAGACATAATTACAAAAACGGTGTTTTTGGACTCAGGGAGGTTCAAATCTCGAGGTCGAATATTTTGACGATTACAAAATTTCCTCTATACTACGTATACGAGAAAGTAATAAAATAACAATAAGGTACGTTACGTTAGTAAGTAAGGTAAGGTTTTCTATCTTTTTTCTTGATGTTCGTATTAAAACGTAATTATGTGAACCGCTTCTTTTTACGTAGGAAGGAAGTGGTGGAAGTTGCGCATTAGCGCTACGTTTTTAGGGAAAAACTTTTTTAGATCATTCGCCGTTGTATAGACAATAGAAGGCGCTTAATGCCGTTATGGTATTATAGTTTGTAGTGATATTCTAAAGTTGGAAACTTTAGAATATCACTGCCACTAGTGATGTTCTAAGTTCCTAACTTTAGAATATCACTACAAACTAAAATTACCTACCTACCTACTTATTTTAATGAAACATACCGCTGATGAATGACTGTTAATTAAATTAATACATGTTAGTTCTTGCAGTAACAAAATTTCAATTCAAAACAGACACATTGAACTGAAGATGTCTGATAGCAGCGACACTCAAACCATTTGTAGCACAAGTCTGTCCTATGGCAGTCCTATTACATTGATTTACGTGCTACTTTATCACGATACGGAGTACCTACCACATCTACGAACATCATCCAAATATAATTTCGATGTTGAAAGAAAGCTGTAACAATAATATAGGCATTTTAATTTTATAGAAAATGGAAATATATGGCGCTTGCCAATGGCATGTCTTGACTTTAATTTCACACAGTTTAATTAATATTTTCCACGACAGCAAAATTGGTGCTTCGAGCCGGATTATCATTATCATAAGGTAATGATTTCCCGAATAGAAGACTCCAGAAAAAAATCAAAAGTTCTGAAATTAATATAAAGTAGGTATATACCTACGTTATACATAGTTGTTAATTTTTCTTAGTCGGTTTTTACGACAGCCACGAGATGAGGAGTTGTAGTCCTGTGACTGGGAACTTTTCAGTACTGTGAGTTTTAGACACCTACTTATAGAATATGACGAAGAATGTTCGGCAGCCGAACATTCGACAAGCGCTTGTCGATGTATAAGTATCACCATTCGTAAGACGGGAGCTTATTATTGTATCCGAATTGTGTTTCATCACGAGATGACGCGATAGCGCACCGAACTTATGTCATCTGTCAAAATATATGTTAACAGCGGCCCGGAGAGATGGAGCAGCCTGATTACATGAATAATATAATATGAGTGATGTGACGTGTTGTGCTACCTGTCATTTTACGACATTGTTTATATCGGCTAATGATACGACTCATTTGAATGCGTTGGTGGTCCCAGCGGAACACTGTAGCTGTTTTTGTGGAATGTTTAGACCGATGGACGGGGATTATATGCGAGACTGTATTTCCTACTTTCATCGTATTGGACAGTCATTTTTTATTGAGTCAATTGTAATATTTGCAAAGATTAGAAAGAGGATAAGATATGGAAATATGATATTTAATGTAGCATGAGACTTTCCAACTTTTAACATTATTTCACAGGGTAACTCTATGACGCTCTACTTATTCATAAAGTTCTTAGTGTTTAAGTGAAATGGAATGTAATGGAACCGAAACGTGGCTGCTTACAATGGCCCTCATAAAAAGGCTCAAGGTCTTTTTAAACCTAGAAAAAATACACTTTAAAAAATCGACCTGCTCCAATCGGGAATCGAACCCAGCATCTTCCGCAATCCGGGCGGCTGCGTTAACCACTACGCCACCAAGATATTGCTTTCGCTGTCGAATTTGTCAGTGCTTGGTGCTCATGTTTTTATGGTAAACATTGTTTCAGCAAATCTTTGAAATTTGCACTTCTAAGATCCGAACGAAATATTTTTGCTAATACTTGACTCCCAGCTAAGATGAAACTACCCTAAACCCTATATAGAATATTTTTTGGGTTTAAAAACGCGTAAATATTTGTAAACTCAAGGAGCTTATATGGATGTAAACTAGAAAAGATTTATGCGGTGGTTTTCGGATCTTAAAAGTGCAAATTTCAAAGATTTGATGAAACAATTTACCATAAAAACATAAGCACCAAGCACTGACTTTCGACAGCGAAAGCAATGCCCTGGTGGCGTAGTGGTTAACGCAGCCGCCCGGATTACGGAAGATGCTGGGTTCGATGCCCGCCTGGGGGAGGTCGATTTTTTCAGTGTATTTTTTCTAGTATTAAAAATGTTTACGCGTTTATAAACGCAAAAAATATTCTATAAGGCTCAAGGTCACTTAAAGAGCAATGGAGAGGGCTATATTCGGAATTTGTTTACGTGATCGCATCAGAAATTATGAGATCCGCAGGAGAACAAAGGTCACCGACATAGCCGAAAGAATTGCGAACGCAGTGGGCACGGTACATTCCGAGGAGGACTGACGGCTACTGGGGCGGAGAGGTCCTCGAGTGGCGACCATGTACCAGGAAACGCAGCGTTGGTAGACCCCCCACAAAGTGGACTGACGAACTGGTAAATGTCGCGGGAAGCCGCTGGATGCGGGCAGCACAGGACCGACCGCTTTGGAGATCCTTGGGCGAGGCCTATGTCCAACAGAGAGCGTCTCTCGGCTGAAATGATGTATAACTTAAATTCAATTACATAAAAAGCCCATTTAAACAAGGTAACGGAAAGACACGCTACAAAAGTTCAAAAATGCCTAAAGTAATTAAAATTAATACAAACATAAAGCTTTTTCTCATGGGTAGAGACTAGAAATCACTTTTTACTTTCTCGTATACCTACGTAGTACGTAGTATAGAGGAAGTCTTATAATCGTCAAAAAATTCGACTTCGATATTTTGACGGATTTACACGTTTTGAACCTCCCCGAGTCCAAAAAAACCGTTTTTGGAATTAAGTCTGTGTGTGTGTCTGTGCGTTAGCACGATAACTCGAGTATGCTTTAACTTATTGCAACCAAATTTAAGATGCTGTATAACATCCAAGTATAAGATTTCTATCAACTTTTGAGCCGTCGATCACGAAAGTTAAGCAACCAAGTGCGTGGTCGGTACTCGGATGGTTGACCAAAATTTAACATGCATGTATGACATCAAAATATAAGGTTTCTATCAACTTTTGAGTCGTTTCCGGTATACGAGAAAGTCAAGGGGAGACCACTCCCGATTTTTGCTGGCCGCAAATGGTCTTAAAGCGTCGTCTTGTCAATAACAAAACCTAAGCAGTCACATTTATAATTGTGTTTGTAATATTAGTAGGGTTAAGTAGTATGGATTAAGAATTATTCTGATTATCTACATTCGTTGTTGACTATATTAAAAGTTTAATCAACTTTCCGAGCTGACCTTACAAATTAAGTAACAAAGACCATTGGGCGCGGCGCTCGCCACATGATAGATTATGATGCACAGGAATGCACGGCACGCGCACTCGACAAATGCATATCAGTAACCCTATGACGTCTGTCTCGGAGCTCTTTCGAAGCAATTAATTAGATTAGTCCCTGATTAATCAGGAATTCGTAGATAAGTTACACTACTGTTCCGTTTATAATTAAACAGAAACATGGTTCCCAACAGGTTCTGGGCACAGAAGAAATAAGTAGGTATACAGAGAATTGCGGTTGCCTACATCGCGTGCGAACAGGGCCTACGCACTCAAACATACCCACGTATAGAGAACTCAGCGTAGTTCGAATCAAGGTTGCGCGCTCTTTGGTGACGGCTGTGACGTATAATTTTATATTTTGTAAAACTCTAGTGTTGTGAATAAAGATTTATCTATTTTTTTTTTTTGTACTTTTATCATGTATTATATCCTTTCGATCACAGAGCTTTTCATTCCTATCCTCCTTTTATTCCTATTCTTCCCTTCTCTTTTCTTCTTTTCTGGTCTCAATTTGTTTGGGTTTGGTGCAATAAGATACCACACTGCTTTAAGTTTTGTCATAGTTGTATGTCCGTGTGCCTGCCTGACACCAGCCCTCCTTGGGAATGCTGTTCTGTGTAGTTTACATGGTTGATACCACACGAGTGACCCTACACGGGGTTAGAATTTCCCTCAGTCGGTTTTTACCGCACCCACGGGATGAAAAGGGATAGTCCTATTCGTGACCGGAAACTATACCGGATTCCTACATAGCTAATAGAGACAAATAAGTTATTGAGACAGTCAAAAGGACTAATTTATGTGATTAATAAATTACAATTTTGTTAACATACTAGCATATATAGCATATAAGGAGGCAGCGGACAATAGGCCCGACTCATCTTGGCCAGGCTAATGCCAGGGATACAGTAGGAGACAAATCTCCCTCGACACGTGTCGCCAGCGACGCCGTATGAAGTAGCATGACGTTATCGGACTTTAAAAGACTGTTTTTATACCATAGATACTCGTAAAGTAACGTAAATACGAAAGTGAGTAGGTTCCTAAGGCCCTTGGACCTATAAGTCGTAGGGTTATTAAAACATCAAAAATACCTAAAATAAATTTTAAAAAAGTTAAATGTACTACTTTTAATTTTTGTGAAAATACGATTGATCAAATCATCCTGCGACATGTACCTACTTACTCGTATCTACACCGACACTGCTTGATAAAATTATAATCGCGCTTGCATCGTTTCACACGCGATACACTCTGTTTGGATTGGTACCTATCTCAGATCATAAAATGATCTGAGGCTTTAGACAACATGCATTTCGACAATCGCTCTCGCTATCGCTAAGTAAAAAAATGTATGGGATTGACATAAGCAATCGATCACTTTTCGATTGCTTATGTCAATCCCATACATTTTTTTACTTAGCGATAGCGAGAGCGATTGCCGAAATGCATGTTGTCTAAAGCCTCTGAGGTTGGCATTTAGCGAGTGCATTCCGTAGATAGCTATGCATCGCGACTGTATCACGTTCGCATTGCTACTGAAAGACGTAGTGCGTAATAGAAACAAAGAGACTTTAAATGAACATATAATTTTGTCAAAGCTTTATTTATTGGTTGGTATTGATTACCTCAGTCGTTGCCATAATGAATTCTCTTAACATACATTTCTCGTCAAGCACTCCCTAGATGCATTTAAATGTGTGGCACCCATAGATATAGAAAGTAGATGGGCAATGCGAAAAAGAAAGAGCACACTATCATGTATATTAAAACGAGATAGATAGACGAGACCATTTCACATAAGTATGTACACGCAGGTCGGCCTGACAGTCACGTAGAGAACACAACAACTATCAGACAACAGTACTACTCTCTTGACTCTCTTATTCACTGAGTGATCCATTGCTTTTTTTACCCCATACGCTCTTGTGGCACTTGTCGTGTAAATCAGCAATGGATATGTAATTCACTCGGTAATTATCACTTTCATCCCTAGACAATTACATTGTGGGGTAATTTGTCGCTATATCTATATTTATAGCGCAGATTTAGTACTGAAAACATTCATAGCACACATTTACTCACTCGTGCACACTGTTGCAAAAAATTTAATCGAAAAAAATCAAAAAATCGGGAGTGGTCTCCCCTTAACTTTCTCGTATACCGGAAACTCAAAAGTTGATAGAAACCTTATATTTTGATATCACACATGCATGTTAAATTTTGGTTACCTATCCGAATACCGACCGCGCACTTGGGTGCTTAACTTTCGTGAACGACGACTCAAAAGTTGATAGAAACCTTATATTTTGATGCTATACATGCATGCTAAATTTAGTTGCAATAAGTTAAAGCATACTCGAGTTCTCGAGAACGCACACACACGGACACACTCACAGAAATAATTCCAAAAACGGTATTTTTGGACTCAGGGAGGTCCAAAACGTGTAAATCCGTCAAAATCTCGAGGACAAATTAACACACCAACCACAACTAATCAACAGCTCATATAATGTCCCCACTGAGGGGCTCGAGCCTACCCCACATTAAGGGTGATTGGGCCTTAGTCAACCACACTGGCCAAGTGCGGGTTGGTCGACTTCACACACAACCTAAGAATTTATTAAGAACAACACAATATTTACGAAAAATATTGCTGTACGGGCTAGATCCCTTTTTGCCTCCCAGGCACTACTGTCATTGTCAATGTCAATGTCAAAATTGTCAAATTGAATTTCGTTCCACACCCGAACGCAGATCGAACCAAAATCAAAACAAAACAACCGAACAAAACGAATAACAAAGTAAAGCCAAAAGATTTGGAATGGCTAATTTACTCTATTTTTATAACGTGGAATATTTATAATAACTAACGCATAATGGCAGACGACGAAAGTAAGTAGCGTAAACTTTTTAATGAAATGTAAATCTCTTCAACAAAATTACCTTATTTGTTGTAGTGCTTACTGTTTATTTCTAATATATCACCAATAATTAAGTATTACTTAATAAGTATTCAGAAAATGCATTCAATTCATTCAATGCCCATCATTATATTCCAGATAAAGTGTTTTTAATTTGTAACCTTCAATTTTTAACAATCATTTTTACTTTAGAACCCTCGCGCGTCTTACAGTGTAATTTTATGTATTATTCGTGTTCATACTCATATCGTTACAGGATTGTTAACAGTATAAATAATTTAGTGTTTATAACCAATGTTAGATTTTTAACATACTATTGGTTCATTCATTGGCAGTTCCTTCGGACAGTGGCCTACTAGTGATAATAGTGGATACCAATCCAAACCAACGCTACATAACAGAGGATCCCAAAGTACTAACTGGATGCTTAGATGCTATAATAGCTTTTGCCAATTCTCATCTCATGCAGAAGTCTCGGAATCAGCTGGCAGTTATTGGTTGTCATTTCCATAAAAGGTAATTTATATCCTTAAAAATTTACCAATACTATGTAATAATTCATATTCTGCACAAGCGTTAGACTATAGTTATTATCTGATAACTAAAGTCTGAATTATTAATTTTGTTTTAATCTTCAAACTAACCAGGTGAATATAGTGAGTTATTTTTGTCCAGTCATTTTAATTTATCTAAAGCGCAAAAACTCTATAATGTCAATTAAAACAAAAAATAATAATAACTTTAAAATGAATAGAAATAGCAGTTCACAATCACATCTAAGCCCCCAATCTTAATTTTACAAGATTTCTTTACTGGGCATGTTTTAATTCGATCGTATTTTAAAATGAAAGTTATTATTATTGTATGTTTGTAATTTTGATGTCTTGGTAGAGTGGTCAGTATTGCTGCCTACACATCTAGCATTGAACCCGGTCTGGGTTCGAATCCTGGTAGTGGCAAATGTTTGTGTGACGAACACTAATATTTGTTGACGAATCATGGTTGTTTATATATATTATTTATAAAAATATCAAAAAATTGTTATATATATAAAAAATATTGTCTATTATTTAGTATGCATAACACAAGTTCTTAATTGATAATTATTTTGGGCTAGATAACTAGTGTGAGCGTAGAAATATATTATATTATTATTAATTTTCCTTATAAAAATATAATACTAATTTTAATTTTACATTTTTTGACATTAATTTTCCAGTGAATATTTATATCCTTCTCCTGGAAAACCATTGGACATCAGACAAATAGATGGACAATATGAACTTTTTACTCTAGTAGAGAAAACTATAAAAATGAGGTATGTATTGAACCTAAACCAATTTTATTACTATTGATCATCATTTCAGCCAAGAGACGCCTACTGTTGGACATAGGTTAGTTCCTTTAGTTCTATTACATTGACTCAATTCATTAGGTTTTTTAAATGACTATTGCTGAGAACTGCAAATGACCATTACAGATTTATACAATAACTTCTATGGGATGCAGCGAGTAGAAGTAATCCTAGATGGTTTTAGAAGGGTATTTTCTGCAAGGGAGTCTCTCCAGTCTAGTCTTTGCAGGTTCAATAAATTGTACTTTGTTTCCAATTCACAACAGGCTACAGGACCCACCAAGGCCATCGCCTGCTGTAAAGCACTCTGTTGACAACATTAGTAAGTCAATAAGAAGAGCTTTCTGACATTTTGCCATTTTGGGACAAAAATATATGAAAGCTGAATTTTCCTACATAAGAATATTGAAGTGCGAAAATATGTTTCTAATTTTTCAGATTAGTGAATTTAATAAAGAGCCAACCACAGGAGGAGAAACCCGGAGAATCCCTCCTGGCTGGTGCTTTAGCTATGGCACTATGTTACATAGCCAGGGTAATGTAGCCACAGTAGTTTTTTTAAACTGTTATTTTTTAGTTTATTTACTAGAGATTTTAAGTTATGTATTTCATCAGATGCGTCGAGAGGCCCCACCTGGACTACGAATAAGTAGCCGCATCCTTGTGGTGACGGGTAGCTCAGACACCGCTGCTCAATACATCAACTATATGAACGTCTTTTTCACGGCACAGGTAATTAGTTTAATCTAGGGCCTGTTTCTATGATGAATAGAAATCTGACTGTTAAATTTATAGTTTTGTATGGCTATCTGTCTATGTATAAGCTGATTGGCACTTACTTGGAACCTGTGAAACAAGCCCTTAATACATAAAAAGGTTCATAGGATTGTAATATACAAAAATGTTCGTAGGATTGTTTAATTGTTTAAATTTTAACAAAACAAAAGCAACCGGCAAAATCTGTCTCAAACACAAGCTAAATTATTACTTTTTATCTTCTATTTACTTTTTTCTCCTATGTTATATCATTTGAAGATTACAGATAATATAATAGCAAGGTATATAAAACCAATAATCACAGTATTAGATTTTATACAAGGGGAACATTGATATCTGTATTATATTTATTACATTTTTAGACTTTAAAATTTAAAATATTAAAATAGGTAGGTATTGCGCACTTGAACGTCCACCAGTGCCTACAGTTACCAAATTGTCACTAACGTAGAACGTCCATGGTGACTACACTCACTAAACACCCGTACTTTCAAATAAAAGCATAGAACTCAACGTGTATATTACGTAATTCTTTCAAAAAATCACAGATGCCACTGTAGAAATTTCTCAGGAATTTTTTTTTAATACTACCTGCATCTTGACACTAAATTTATATGTGTCGATTTTGAAGCATTATTTTTGTTCCAGAAACAGCAAGTGCTAATAGACGTATGCTCGCTAGACAAACATCTTAGTTTACTACAACAAGGGTGCGATATCACTGGTGGTTTATATTTGAAGGTGCCGTCGCTGGAAGGCTTGCTGCAATACTTATTGGTATGATTTTAAAATTGACCGCGCGCTTAATAGCTTATCTTTCGGGTGTATTTCCATTGTCCCACACTCGCGGTCACCTTTTTTCCCCAATGTCAACGGGAACACACCAGCTTTCGTGATTATTACGTAGAGCGCACGATCGCTGTGCCATCTACCTCATCATTTCAGATTCCCTAATAGGCAATAACAATAAAAATATAACAAGGCATAAATTATAAATTGAAAGATTATTTATGTGCTGTTTACATTTAAATTGTAACATTAATTTTTATGTGTTATTCTAATTAATTGCATGTTTTATATAATATTAATCATTTTAATTCGTTTTTTATTTCAATTGGTTACTAAAAATTTATTATGATGCAAATGAGGATCCGTAACGATTTTAACTATGAATGTAGTTTTGTAGACAATTAAAAAACAAAATAAATGGTACCAAATTTTTTTTTCTACGATGAAAATTGACGAAGTTATGACGAAAAAATGGATCGTTCCGCCAAGCGGCCGCCTGGCAGGCGTGTGACGTCACTCGGCACTACATCACTGCCGACTATACCCGCGCGCAGCGTTTCTTGCAAACATATCGTATTAAATACTATACATATTGTTTTTTTGATTTTATAGTAGTGGACAAAGCCTATTCAAGAGGTTTAGTGCCAATTTAGTGCAGTTTGAGCAATCCTACTAATTTATAAACACGAAAGTTTGTATGGATCGGATGGTGAAAGAAGTATGCGAGCGTATATACGCCACTATGTCTTTAACGCAAAACCTACGGAATGGATTTTAATTAAAATTTGTAATAATATAGCTCATACATCAGAATAACATATAGATAGGCTACCTTTTATGGCGAAAAAGGGTTCGAAGGGGTTGAAATAAGGGATGAAATTTTGTATGGAAGTTCTTAATTTTTAAAGAAAAGCCATGGTACTTGACTTTAGGCACTTGATAAAAAAGAAATAAATATTTGTTTTAGCGTTTTTGAAAAATTTTGATCAGAGTGGGGATGAAATAGGGGATGAAAGTTCGTATCGAAGTCCAAAAGCCACACTTTCACGCCTTCGATTTTATTAAAATTAGGTACATACAACATATACTAGACCTTAGGTCTAGTATATTTTTGTAGGATGTTTTGTAGGAAGCTACCTTTATTTGTAAAAAAAGGGCATGAAGGGGTTGAAATAAGGGTCGAAAGTTTGTATGGGAGTTCGTCATTATTGAAGATTAAAACATGAAACTTTGAATTTAGGCTTGATAAATAATAAATTGATAAGTAATAAATAAATATTTTGTTCATGTTTTTTAAATTTGACTCGTTTGGGGATAAAAGGTTGTATGTAAGACTAAGCAAAGTCACGCTTTCGTTTATTCGATTTTGATGAAAATTGGTACAAATATTGACTAGACGCTGGAAAAGGACATAGGTTACCTTTTATTTTGAAAAAAGGCTTG
Source organism: Elophila nymphaeata (assembly GCA_955850985.1). Classification (NCBI taxonomy): domain Eukaryota; kingdom Metazoa; phylum Arthropoda; class Insecta; order Lepidoptera; family Crambidae; genus Elophila; species Elophila nymphaeata. Next base: position 9,672,126 of record OY039089.1, on the reverse strand, counting down.
AAAGGGTTGATGTGAGAGATAAAAGTTTGCATGGACGTTCGTCAAAATTATAATTTAGGCATTGTTTTTTTTCCCTAATAGGTGAAATCATGACCTTTTATCCTCACAAGGATGAAATGGGTGATGAAAGGTCGAATGGAAATCCAAAGTCCCAAAAATGCAGCCCAAAATAACTATTCCACGCGAAGTCGGGGGCAAAAGCTAGTACTACAGCTACATATAGATAGTAGCTTACTAAAATAATTAAGTGTAATTTCGATTATATGATGGCGATTGTATGATGTATGATTTTATATTATCAAAACTATACATACAATTTTCAAAATCTTGGAATGTGTAGGTACTTTGCGGAACAAAAATGGAATTTTTACTCAGTTTAGTTTAGTTTACAATGTTTATCTTCTATCATTACCGTGATTTAGTCAAATATTACTTTATCCAAATATATATAATAATAATTTGCAATAATAATGTATAGGTACCTACTATTTTCTTTTCTCATATTTTCTGTCTGATTTTGCCGACGTTTGCTGAATTTCTGGTTATAGTTTTATTTATTAGGAAATAACAATATAATTTGACGGATAAATATATGTTTTTTGGGGTTTCACTGCGTAACACTTTTAAATATATTATGTCAAAGTGAGAAATAATGTCCAGGCCTATGTCCAACAGTGGGTGTCTCTCGGCTGAAATGATGAAAAAAACATCTAAGTATTCCCCGATTTTTATAACTATTTAAAATAAAATTTTACTCACGAATTATACATTATTTAAAGGTATTATTAATATATGTATTTAAGATTATCAGGAATAAAATCATGCAAATATCTTTATTAACACGGAAGTTATAACTTTATGAGATGATGATGAGTAAAGTTTTATGATGTCAAGGTGAGAAAATATATTATTTTAAGTACCTACCTACTTATACCTTTATTATTTCTAACTATTAGAAATAAACTATTACTCACGGAATATACATTATTTAAAAGCATATTTATTCAAGATTATCAAGTAAAAAAAATCATGTAAATATCTTTATTAACACGGAAGTTATAGTTAAATGAGATGAAAATGAGTCAAAGTTCCTAGGTGCGGCGACTCGGAGCGGGCGGATAGTGCCGGGTGACGTCACAGCCATGCCGTAAAGCGCAGCGGATTAAATAAAATCAGTTGACGCAAATTGCTTTATAACTTTGCAACGGATGGACCGATTTTGATGATTTAAAAAACATCTTTATTGTGGTACAAAAAGGAATGTTACTATGTATGTCGTAATAGGAAAAGCCATACCATTACGGGACCTCATTGAACTTGCACACCCGTTTAGTTCAGAATATGTATAGGACTCAATAATTGTATTTTCTGTAACACCATTAATTACCATATTCTACGATAAAGATGATTTGATTTTATTATTTTACTTGTGTCCACAGTGGGTATTCCTCCCTGAAGCCACTGAACGTACCAAGCTGGTGTTGCCAGGACGGGGCAGAGTGGATTACCGCGCTGCCTGCTTCTGCCACAGAGAACTTCTCACCATAGGATATGTTTGCTCTGTGTGCCTTAGTGGTGAGTTTCATTTTTAAAGTAATTTCCAGACACTTAAAAATTGCTCTGGCTATTCAGATATTAGTACCTAAGGCGCCGGCCCCACTGCATGCGGTCCAACGGTCAGAGTTCCGAGTTCAGCGTTCCGCGTTCACTGTAATCTATGCGGTGGCTTAGAATCCTACACATACAAAAGCAGTCAGACCGCGACGGTCATCGCGCAATTGTATACGCGCTACGTAGAACTCGGAACTCTGACCGCTGGACCGCATGCAGTGGGGCCGGCCCCTAAAGTAAAAAAATCAATAACAACTTTTAAAAATCTTGCGTATATATATTTAGCAAAGTAATTATAGTATGGTGCTATCAAAAATGTTATCAAAAAATCTTATTTTACTGCAGTCTTCTGTGAGATGAAGGACCTTACGGAAGATACAGTAACATCATTCTGCATTTTTGTAGCGTTGTGTTTCGTTCGGTGGGTAAAATTGCAATGACTACACAGGGTAGAGAATAGGGTTATAAAATCCTATTAATAATACAAATGCGAAAGTTTGTATGTGGTAGGTATGTTTGTTACTCTTTCACGCAAAAACTGACTAAACGCACCGTAGAACAATGTTTGGGAAACACTGATTTATACTAATCTTGCGCAGACAAAGTCGCGGACTATGACACGGCTAGCTAGTTAAATCTGTAAGTGGCACTTGATAGTTTGTGTCAGGCTTTTAAAAGATTATAAAATCATAGGAAAGAATCGCCAATGTTGAACCCGCTACTAAATTGTATGTACAGTCAACAACAACAGCAAAAGTAGGTGGTCAAAATCAAAACTAAATTCACGAAATGAAAGCTATGGATAATAGAAAAAAATATATAATAGGGGTTAAAGTATGAAATTGACAATTTTTTTCCTCATTATTCATTAGTGTATAATTCCTTTTAGGTACCACCCTACCCAGATGATTCTAAATATGGGTTTACCACCTACTAACACTAGAAACACATCTTGTCATGATCATGTGCTGAGACGGAATTCGAACCCACGCCCTTTCGCAATCCGGGCGAGTGCTCTTCCAACTGAGCTACGCAGGGCAGTGAGATCGTGATGCGAATATATTCAATTCGTTCGTCTCTAATTGCGTCACAAGCTGATATATGCCTAATAACGTCCAATATATTACGTCTTTTTATGCACAGCCACTGTCACTAGCTCATTTTGGCTCCACGATGCCTGATATGAAAATTAAGCGGCGAGAAGTTCGTGCAAAACTGCAATCACTTGACTTCCGGAAAGCTTGTGGACCCGATGGCATCCCGGGGGTTTACTTAAAAAAAATATCCAGCGAAATTGGCCCCTGTACTCACGCGTCTATACCAGCTCTCATACCCTTCTGGACATGTGCCGGAGACTTGGAGAGAGGCTAATGAGCAGCCTGTACCCAGAAAAGGGGACCGCTCAGACCCGACCAACTTTCGGCCAATAGCAGTACCTCAGTACTTTGCAAAGTTATGGAAAGGATTGTCAACCACCTGATCCGTTACTTAGAGAGTCAGTCTGATCAACGATCACAGTACGGCTTTAGGCCGAAACGATCGACGGATGACCTTCTAGATGACGCATGTCTGGGGTGAAGCTATGGACAACCGTGGCGAGTCATTGGCTATCAGCCTTGATATCGCCAAAGCTTGTGATAGGGTCTGGCACAAAAGTCTTCTCTCCAAGCTTCCGGCGTATGGTCTGCCTGTTCAGCTCTTTACCTGGGTGGCCGACTTCATGCATAAGCGTAGAATTCGTGTCCTCTCTGACGGATGCAGTTCGCAGTTCATGTCAGTGAATGCCGGTATTCCCCAGGGCAACGTTTTATCCAGACAACGCAGTACAGTACATGCATCCTATTTAGGATAAGCAGCGACTGTACGAGCGGAAACCATGGAGAGTCGTGAGAATCTTGTCATGGAACTACCGGTAGCAGGAGCTTGTTTCTAAATGGGGTAGGTACAGCAAATTTGGTGGAGTTCAATGCCAAGAAAACTCAGGTGTGCGCGTTTACGGCTAAAACGTCGTCATTCCTTTCCCTTCCCTCTCTCCAGGGTACAACACTCACGCTACAGAGCAGTATCACTTTTCTCGGTATGGAGGTTCAGCGACTTGAATCTGAAGGACTACATCGAAAGCGTGATAAAAGCAACTTCACGGAAACTCGGAGTCCTGAACAAGGTGCGGCGTTTCTTTACGCCTTATCAACTGTGCTTGCTATACAAGACGCAAGTGAACATTCCAACGCGTACTAAGAAATTTGGCAACTCGTTTCTTTGTCGCACCATCAAGAAATGGAATTCACTGCGAGCACACGTGTTCCCTCCTTCCTACAATCCTGGGTCATTCAAAAGAGGCGTGAAGAAGCACCTTGCAGGTCAGCAAGGCGAGGGTGGCTAGCGCAGTGGTTTATCTCTCGAACCAGCTATCTTCGTATTTAGACCCCACTTCTGCTTACCATCAGGTGGAATGGAGTCCTTTGCTTGACCGTTTTATAAAAAAAGATAAGATATTTAGGACAAAAATATCTATAATAAATAACTCATCGGATGTTGAAGAGATAATCTTTGATTTCAATATGTAATAGTCTATTTTTTTAACCTAGTAGCAGAATGGCGGAACTTTAGTTGGCGCTGTAGTCGAATCACTTCCTGTATATATTCCTGTCGTATAGTACAAATTAGGAGCCGGTCCAATATTATAAGCTACTCTATGTTTCAGTTCAATTATCAATATCATTATGCAATCGATACGTATTTAACATAATAATTATTCTTTATTGTTTTAGTGTTCTGCAAATTCAGCCCTATATGCACAACTTGCCAGTAAGTACCTACTATGATAAACAGTGTATATAATCTAAGATAAAATTAAATAAGGCGAATGATAAAGATCGCTAGGCGCCGTTCAACTAGATAGCCGTTTATCTAATTACGCTGATAAAATTTGGGGTTTGCTCTTATGGTAGTTATAGTGGAAAACCCATAGATATAGGAAACTGTAGATCGGCAATGTAAAAGAGAAAGAGCATAGTAACGCGTATGTTAGAGCGAGATAGATAGACGAGACCATTTCACGTACACGCAGGGGGCCTAAGTCGGCCTGTCAGTCACGTAGAAAAGACGGCAACTGTCAGACTGCAGTACTATTTTTCATACACACATTCGCATTACGCACACATCGGTGTATTTTTTTGGTCTCACCCAAGTCGATTAATTGCTTATCTATAAACGTCAGTAATAATAAATCTATGGGAAAAACCCCCATTTAACATTAAAAAAAAAATAAGGCTTGGAGATAAATTTCTTTTTACAGTTTATTTAAAGGAAAAAAAACAGTAGGCTATCGATTTATTTTTCAAAATAAAAAATATTTTAATGTTAGGAAAAATATAAAAAAAATAAAAAAAAATAAAAAATCATAAGTCTACATTATTATAACAAATTCAAAACTATTCGACACCATTCGATGGGTATATTATCCAACATTCAAAAAAACACCACTTAACCGTGTAATAATAAAAACCCAGACGTATTTTAACCCATTAACGCCCTCTGTACTCGCGCGAGTACAACTACAAAAAGTATTATTTTGTTTTTATAATCTATGTTTGTAATTAAAAAAAATCATTATTTCATAACCAGATGGTTAACCCGTCTGATAAAATAAAAAAGTTTAGTGTAGCGCGAAAATATATGTCACTTTTGCCACTGTCAAATACGGATTGCAAAGAAAGTTTATATGGTAAGTTTCAACAATGAATTTTTATTACAAAATAGAACTTTTTTTAACAGAAATTTGATACAAACAGTTTATTACTCTTTATTTTGTTATTATCTCTTATTTTTGATGAATTTCATTTCGATATTTTTACGTTTTGATTCACTTTATTCCACTGTACTCGGCTGAGTACAATGGTCACATATGTATAACAAATTTATATTTTTATCAGCTATTTTCATTATTCAACAATGGCGAACTGTCGTGTCTTCACAAGCCAAAATAGCTATGCTAAGCTGGAGGAAGCCATCGAATCTATATTTGTAGATGAAAATGATGATTCGGAATATGATGTCCTACTGGGGCCTTAGGAACCTGCTATTGTAAGTGACGAAGAAGAAGGGAACGATGATGATTTAGTTTCTTCTAATCTTCCTAGAGAAGTTCCACGAACTGTAGAAGTCATACCACGCTGTCCCAATCATTATGTTTCAGACTGGTCCGATAGTGACGATGAGCCTTTGTCAAATTATGTAAGGCCTTCGAAACGATCCAGAAATATTCAATCAAATAAACCTATGTGGAGGAAGATGAAGCCAGTATATCCTGCTAATATATCCGGCAAAAAGTGGTCGTAGAAAAATTGAAAGCCTGCACTACTGTACTACCAACTGAATGTGCTTATTGGAGTTTGGATGAAGACCTTGGAGTTCCTATAGTATGAAATTGCATGTCACGGAATCGATTCTTGGAGATAAAACGTAATCTTCATTTCGTAGATAACTCATTAGCTGAAGGTTCCACCGATAAGCTTTTCAAGATGAGAGACCTTTGTGTGAAGAAATACAGAAAAACTCTTGCCAATCGGGAAATTTTCATGAGAATATATCTATAGAACTTTATACAGTATAGATGAATCCATGATAAAATACATCGGATGTCACGTCGAAAAACAATTTATAATGGGTAAACCTGTACGATTCGGATATCGGAATTGGGCAGCCACAAGTTCAGATGGATACTGTTATGCGTTCGATGTGTATTGTGGCAAGACCAATGACATAGGAATTCAATGGACGTGCCCTAACAACAAAAAAACCGTGCCGGTTGAGCGCACAAAATGGCGGACTGACAGCTGTTATAGTGCTGTTCGGTAGTATCTTGCTATATCGATAAAATTATTTTGTGAAATAAATTATTTTGTGAAATAATTTTATTGTGTCATAAAGTTAGCTTATCAATATGAAATGAATGCATAGATATAGGAAACTGTAGATGGGCAAAGTAAAAGAGAAAGAGTATACTAACACGTATGAGATAGACAGATGAGACCATTTCACGTATACGCAGGCGGCCTAGGTCGGCCTGTCAGTCACGTAGAAAAAACAGCAACTTTCAGACTGCAGTACTATTTTTCACGGACACGTGCGAATTTCTCACACATTGGTGCATGTTTTGGTCTCGCCTTTAATACCAAACACGATTTCTTGGCAAGCTATAAACATCAGTAATTATAAAGCTATCATTACACCCTTAGATAGTTCAAATTGTATTAATGACTCATGGGGTTTATACAATCTCAACCCTCACGGAGGGGGTCGATAGTACCGCGGTCGAGAGTTCTACGTAACGATGACAAAATATTAAAATAGAGCCTCACAACACCTGTTAGGGAGATATTATATAGAAAGAGGATGACGATAAAATGTATGGCGCCCTAATTATGAACGAAATATACTTTGCCTCGCGTGCGCACGCCCACACGCCATATATTTTCACGGCGCCCACCCGCCGCCCGGTGCGCTTTCTATAATATCTCCCTTATTGCTACAAGATATCGGGTGAAACTTCCTCTGTGCTTCGGAAGGCACGTTAAGCTGGTGGCTAGTTGTAAGCTTGGCTGGGGGGAGCGAATATCTAAAACATAGGTTAAAGTAAAACACACCAAAGATATTTTGCTAAAATAATAAAACGAAATACTAGAACGTAAATCAATATGTTTATTATTTACATGTAGTACCATTATTAATTTGACTAAACAAACTCAAATTCAAATTTCTTTATTCATTTAGGTACAATTTTGATGCCAAAGTGAAGTTTGATGCCATCGGCTTAAGAGTCTACCAAGAGGCCTTGTTCTGAGAAGAACCAGCAATAAACTCAGCTTTGGAAAGAGCTTTTTCCACTCCTACTGCTTCCAACCACATTTTCTTCCTATATTCCCTTCTTGATAACCTAAAAAAAACAAAAACCTATAATATATATTGGAGATGAAAATTGGAATCTTAAATAATTTGGGTTGGGTATGGGATAGGCAATTTTATTTTCATTTATATTTATGTGCTTTAGCTTTAAGAATCCATTACAATTGATAAGGTTAAAAGAAGACATAAATAATAATAAAAAATTAAACACTTGTCCAAGTTGTAAGAGTAACCAACCTTATGGACACCAGTATTTTTTTATAAATCCTCTTTTTTAAATCGTATAAGAATAATGATCCGATATTATATAGATGCTATTTTGAAGGCATAATTATGTACTCCATCTGCCCCTAAGGCCTCTCCAATATATAATATTATTGTCATGATTATGTATTATCGTCAATTACTTTCGATAATTTGAGAACAACACTAGTTGTCAAATTCAACATTTTCTTAGCTTGAAAATATTCAAAATAAAGCCTAATCTTTAATTGAAATCCACATGAATGGAATCACATGGATGAATAAAAAATTTAAAACATTCAGAGTACCCATAAATGCTAAAACTATTTACTATTTACTTGTAAATTTTAAGACTTACCGGTGCAACGTTAATCTTTGTTGATTTTCGTCTTTCCTTGACCCACACCCTATTACACTACACTTAGGCATTATGACGGTGTGATCTTTCACAACTTCGCGTAATTTCAATGAAGAAATCTCCAGAAAAAGAAAGATAATTATTAATTTTGATAATGTTTACAAATCGTTGACACATGAAGTACCAAACAGTAACTGACAGTTATGTCACACAATATGGCTGCCTGGCCGCAAAATATATATAAAAATAACTATAGCTACAGACAATAGGCCGGGTCCATTGAATTCCTACGTCATTGGGCAAGACTAACGAAGTAGCTGATAATCCTCTAGGCGCAAGAGTTGTGAAATCTCTTCTGGACAAAATGTCCGCAATTCCTAGTGAACATATCGTTTATTTTGACATTTTTTTCACAATATATCAGTTATTCGTTGACCTCCGGTCCTTAGGCTTCAGAGCTACAGGCAAAATACGAGTAAATAGAACTAAAAAATGTGTGAAAACATTATGTGTAGAAAGACCTTGCTTCGGACAATTTCACTATTAATCCGCCCAGTGTACCCGGCCGAGTACATACCTATATTTCAATATATATTTCTTTTTTGTTCTATTTTTCTTTAAATACCTTTTCTTTTGTCCCTAATAATACAACAAATATCATTAAAACAAAAAAAATAAAGGTGGTTTTCATTTGGGCGTTAATGGGTTAAAGTTTTTGTGCGGCCACCCCGTACACTCGTATGAGTTAATGGGGGCAATAAATCACACGGAACACTCATACCGGCTGACAGCTGCGGCCCGCGGTGAGCGAGCGGATAATTGTAATAGGTGTTATAAATTCGCGACAGATTGTAGGTAAAATTAATATCTCAAAAAAGAAAATATCCTGCTGAGACGTTTTAGAGTGAAACAACTGTCCTGGTTGTATTTTGTTTGAAGATTCACTGAACTTTGTAGGCGACAGGCTGGCAAACTGTCACTATTAAGTGTGAAGGGGCTCTTATGCGCCCTCCAGACTCACGCCGAGAACCCGAGAAGCGTGAATGTGATTAGTTTCTCGCCTTATCGTTCTCGCGCTCGCCTGTTCTCCGCTCGGTGTCGTTTTTTTGGCCCGCTTCAAAGGATTTCTTGGGCGAGAAAAGAGAAGCGTATCACATTCTCGGTTTCAGTGCGACGTGGAGAGTGTTTTGAAATAAGATTCACAAACCTTGTTCTATTTCGATGAATTTGTGTCATCCACCATCGCCTGGGCCTTCCTTTTTCATAATGTTATTTTTGATTCTAATATTCACAAGAGTCAAAATCAAAAACAGATGTGGATGTTTTACTGTGACCACAACTCGTTGTGAGCGTTTTCTGTCTTTGAGCGTAACATTTATATAAAAAGTAACAATGTTTTCAGCACCGTATTCAAGATCGGAGGCCCTCTACCCATCAAGCCGAAGAAGAAGAAGATGAAAATTTAATTAGCACTGAACTGGTACTGTAAGTTCATTATTTGTAAATAATTATAAGCTAATTTTCACATACGTGAGTTTTATTTGCTTTCAATTTATTACAGGAGACGCATTTTTGAATCATTAGAATTCCAAATCGTGTATGAAATCGCAAGATTCGTATGCAAATCCCTAAAATCGCTATTTTTGAATATTCATACTCGTGAATTTTGCAATGAGTGGTCCGACCGATTCCGATATTCTACCAGTAGAAAATCAAATGACTGACAGTGACATCTTTTAATTTACGTTCCGTTTCCTAGCGTAACTCGTTACCGGTTTCTAAAATCAACGAGTGGATATGGCATTCCGGTTTTTATTTTTTCTGCATGAAATGAAAAATGTTATAAGATTGGAATTTTAGGGCAACACTCATTTCTAATTATATATAATATTGGCCGCGTGATGCCGGCAAAGTAGAATAGCATCACCCCATATCCTCCAATGGGTGTCGTAGAAGGCGACTAATGGATCAGCAAAGGGGTATTGATCACCTTAGTCTCCGTCCACCAATCCGCATTCGGCAAGAGTGGTGGACTACTGCCTAAACCTCCTTCGATAGCAAGGAACAGGACTTGTGTCCTAGCAGTGGGTCGAATTATAAAGGCTGTTGTGATGACTCATTTCTAATGTTTCAAAAATACGTAAAATTGGGAGCAATAGAAACTAATTTCGTATACGTTTTGCTTTCGTGCATGAATTTAAGATTCATTTCGAATGATTCAAAAATGCGTCTCCAGTTCGATTGGTGGTAGGACTTTTTAGAAGTCCGCCTGGGTAGTTACCAGAATCTTATCAAAAACTGTCGCCATAATAATAATGTTAACAACATTATTGTGTTCCGACAATTATGATAAGATATCCAGTCCCTCTGTGGTTGATGGTTCCAGGCGAAGCTTGGTTCTATCTTCGGCCTTATCGTCACTTACTAACAGCTGAGATGAAGGACAAGAACTTCCCTGTCAAGTATTTAAAAAAAGTTCTGTTCGTAATTTTAGTCGTTACAGGTCCCGGCAAACATCTTGAAAATTTTCACAGATAAAAAATACATGCGCAGTTACAATATTTACTACAAAAGCTTTTACTGCGCAGGTTTTTTAATCTGTAAAAATAATCAAAATGTTTGTCGGGACCTGTACAGTCACGAGCATTAACAAGTATCCACATTTGACTCTTATTGCGTAGGAAATAAAGGTGCTGAAATGGCAAAAGTGGATACATACTATTGCTCGTGACTGTACCTGAGATTCGATCAACTTAAACCCGTAATATGTAAACGTAAATAAAAACAAAATAAAAAAAATACAATCAGTCTTTATTTCTAAATAACTGAAAATGCCTTTACAAAATCTAACGTCACCGTTAATTTATTAACTATTAACACCATCAATCTTAATGAGAATGAAATAGATAAAATAAATAATGATTGAATTAGATTTATTTATCGTAATGTAAAATGTATAAAAAAATCAAGGAAACTACAAGCTATCATACGTAAAATTACTTTAACATGGAAAACCCCAGATTAGTGACTATCCAATTTCGCAAGACATATGTATTTTAAGAATACTACTCTTTATCATTTTTTTTCCTTTTTGGGTCTTAGAATACTGCCTTGAGGCAGACCATTCTTTTGCTTGGTGAAGCTTCAAGTGAAGCTACTTCGAGCTTGGGGTTCTAAAAACCGAAAGTTATGGTAATGTAATTAATTTGTGGGAAATATAAACTGATATAACGTAGAACATTTAAATAACATTTTCTATTTACAAAAAAGTTTAAAGTTCACTGCATTGAACGCTATTGGTGGGATCAATAAACACCAACCTGGCAATAATTTGTACTTTTACATTTTTATCGAATCCACTGAGAATCCATTATTTATAAACCACGCTCTAATACAATACAATTGTCAATTCATCTAAAGGGCTCCACACGGTGCGATTCATCGTTTCGATCTATCGGACGAAAATCGTAACGGTCGATGCAAAGAACCATACATAGTCGATTAATCGTTGCGTTATTCATGATTGCGTGGGATTTCGTTGATTTCCAATCGAACTAGCGATTTGTCGTTTCGATTATTTCGATTGGTCTGAAACGACGAAAACTATAATAGAGCGAAAAAATAGCTCACAATGGTCTCAAACGATGGATCGTAAAGATCAATCTCACCGTATATGGGGCCCTCAATGTTCTCTTAGATTTACGTGAGCATTATATTTATTTAATTAAGAAAGAAAACTACTTAAACGGATTTACTTCGTGTGTATTCGTGGTTTGACTTTGACTGATGTTGGTAGTTTTGTGACCACATACAACGAATGCCAAAATTGTCAGACTTACTAAAATATCAAGATGCAAAACCTAAGTAACTATACGCGGGTTGAATTAGCATAACTAGCTTTATTTAATATGTCAATTCATCTATTTACCATAAACATACGTCTGTAATCTTTGAACTGTTCATTAATTATAAATACTTGATTAATTGTTATATTAAGTGCTTATCTATGGAACTAATCTCTGTTGTGATTTAATGAATTAAAAATCACTACAAGACCATTCCACCAATAATGTTAAATGAGAATATTATAGATAGGTATAATTAATTACAATTCTGGGAATTGTAACTTATGTATAAGTTATTATTTATACTTAATAAATATTGTGACAAATTTGCAATCATAATTCACTTTATTTTAAATTTTCCAATTAAACGCACATATATCGGAAATGGTTTCCTTGGTTGACCATGATTCGATCCTCAGATCACACATTTTTTTTATATTTTGAATAATATGATGATAGGTATATATGTCACCGGAAAATAACAAGATCCGCAAGTTTATAAATTTCCTAGGAAATTTATAAACTTGCGGATCTTGTTATCTTCCGGTGACATATACATTACTTCTTTTAAAATCATTTTCTTATTTGATCATTAATTTTTCATAATCAAATATGTTTGCCTATTTCTTAACCCATTTAACTTGACACAGCTATTTATATTTGCGTTGTGGCAGTTCAAATATTATATAAATATTTTCTATAACAATACGATGATTATCGTCAAGATGATAATAATTTATAAGTCTGCAACAAAGAGAAGTGTACTTCGATAAAAATTTGTTTACGTACACATTATCAGATGGTGATTGGATTACGCTTATTAATATCAGATGGAAATGAGTTACGATAATAACGTTAATATATTAAAGAGATCCTTAAATCCTAACTATATACATTTTCGTAAAACTTATTAGTTGACTTACATTGAAACACTTTGAATCTCAATTTTTTTCTAGTCATGTTCTATAAATAGTTATAATAACTTTCTAGGTACCTATGTTATACAGTTTTTTTTTTATTACATACTGAAATTGTGTTTCAATTACACACAGAGGTTTGCTTACCTCTATCTTTATCACAAATAATTTTATCTAATTTCACTTTATTCTTATAACTATATCACGTTTTGTAGCTTTCCAGTCACGTTTAGCACTTCACACTTGACCCGGAAGTTGCTATGTTTTTTCGATAATCTCAAAAGCTGTATCAATCTCTTCTTCTTCAGGGGTCTTTATCGGAGGAATTTCTTGGGTAACATTCTGGTTCTTTTCTGTTCTTGGAATTTCATTTATTGGTGAAGGTTTGCTATTAGCAACAGGAGCAGACATTGGATGAACTCGATATTCACGTGTTTTGGGTTTCTCGAGTGGCTTGAGATTGTCCTGGAATAAATAGAAATTATGATTTTTAATTATAATTGACACATAATTCAACAGTCGACAAGAATTACGCCTACGTATAATATTGAATAATTTATAGCTCATCCATATAAAAACCGACGTAAGGGAGAATTTTATCAGCCTCTTCATAACCAACTTCTGCGAGCTTCCCATTATTATTAAACGTAGGTACTGTTCCTTCAAACATGTGACAAATACCTAGCTTTGATTTATTACCTTTATCTTGTCTTCCGATTAATAATTATTTATTATAGGATTATCTTTTGAGTATCCTCAGATTTTATTCGGTGAAAGGTTTTTTGAAATTGAAGGAGTTAAAAGTTGAGGTTTCTTTGACGTTGTATAAATATACACTCAACCAATGATGTTTTAATAAAGATGGTGCATATCCAATATCCATACTGCGTGAAGTTTAGAAACTGTCCCAGTGGTGAATGAAACAGATTCATAAAGAACATACGAGACGGAAAGAGATAGCGTCGCGCTAGCCAAACTAAAGTACACACCGGAATTTGTAACGCTTCATTTGCTTCATGGAGTAACATATTGCACCGACTCCAAAACTAAGACCAGAGTAGGCAGGAGATGTTAAGAGAATCATCAATATTACGCCCAACATACCTATAACATTCTTTTTTAATGCTTCACGGAGAAAGTCTTGGTCTTCATCTCATTTGATGGTAAGTGATTATAAAGGTGGTATCAGACAGCTCATTTTCGCCTTTCATTCGAAAGTGTCTGAACCATAGATTACCTTAATCTATGGTCAGGACTCAAAATGAAACAGAAGTGCTGAATGAATTCGTTAATTCACCGATCCTACAATGTTAGATATTGGCATTCGGCATCTTTCACTTCCCCTTGGAATGAACGATAAATGAACAGTCTGACTGACACTGAGAGAACTTTCATTCGGTTTCAGCCATTTTGTATCGCGTTTTGTAGAAGACGAACGTCATGTCGAGCATCCCGGCCTTAGATTAGATACCTGATCCCGGCAAATTTTTCAGTGTGTCAAATGGAACGATCAAGATGAACTATTAAAAATAGAATCCTACGAATAGAAGCAATTTGTCTTACAACCCAAGGTCGCCCCCGCCATCGACGATGTTTTCTTTGCTTCCTTTTGCTTAATTCCGTGATTAAGTGATCACTAATTAAACTAATTCCAATATCGTACGTCTTCTTTCGACGATAGTTGAGAGAAAAGTGGAGGTGAATATTCTTTTCTATTTCATTCCAGTTCGACTTTGTGAACATATGGAATGAAATGAAAATGAAGCATTCACTAGAGTGAACATTCATTCTTGTGAATCGTTTGACACCGCCTTTTTTGGGCCGAAGATTAAGTCGAGTTTACGATTGGATCACGTGAGGTAGTTAAAAATAAACGAATATCTGAACTTACATCACCATAAATGTCCAGTGTTAAAGATAGCCTCTTTTTCTGTGCCTGCTTCATCCTCCCCGACCTCGACACGGACAACTTCCGTCTGCTCTCTATCGGTGGCGGGTGCTCTTCCTCGAGCGCCTCCTCATAGCTCAAAGACTTCTTCTCCGTTTGGAATAGTGACTTAATAAACTTGGCCATTTTTCTGTATTTCTAGATAGGTCTTTATCGTCGCATCATCGATGTCACACTGAAAAATAATGTAGGACTTAATTATTGCGCTCCCTGTTCTTAAGAACTGCAATATAAATTAATCTCTCGTTTTTAAATTTACGATAGGTATCTCTGCGAGTCGGTTTTTATCTAGATCTTTTGGATTTAATGGGATTTTAAATTTTGGTTGTGGACTTTCGCTCGGACACAGTTGGGAATATAAATTAGGTACCTATTACCTATGTGACACTCGGCCTATTACTTTTACCTAAGTAGATTATTAGTACAGACGGCCGCTCATCAGCAGTTTTTCTTTCTTTGTACGTACCAAAAGGCCGTGTGATGCCGGCAGAGTAGAATTGCTTTACCGCATATCCTCCAATGGGTGTCGTAGAAAGCTACTAATGAGCCAGAAGGGGCATTGATCCCCTTATACTCCGTCCACCAATCCGCATTGGGCAAGCGTGGTGGACTACTGCCTAAACCTCATTCGATGACGAGGAGAGGCCTTGCGTCCCAGCAGTGGGTCGAACTATAAGGGCTGTTATCAAGTACCAAAAAAGCGATAACATGATTTATCGAAATAAACATCCTGCTACAATTAGGTATGTATAAAGTGGTGAAATGGTTGTGTCATGTAATTTGTATGTAAATGTTAACCACAATAACAGAAGTGGATTTAATAACTGCGGGCTGTGTAATTTTATTATATTATATATTTTTTAATTCAATGCGAGCGTAAAATCTTTTACAACACTTCTTAAAACAAGATTTGTGTTTTTTAGGTTTGGAGTTAGCTTTGATGCCCATGAAATGTTGTATTTACCCAACCTTTAGAACTATGTCTTTGTTCTCTATCTTAGATGAATGGGAAGAGAGAGCAATAAATATCTCGAGATTTTCGTTCGAGTTCGTTTATCTTTACGTTAAAAAGGGCTTTAAATGATATGAGCAAGATATGAAATGGGTTGCTTGACAGGTCCGTGAAAACACTAAGTGAACTAGATATGGCGCTCGTGAACACCGCATGGGGTGTACCTAAGCAAGATTATTTTTAATTTTAATCTTTTTTCGTCAATAATATCCTATACATCTTAGACCGCGCAAATAAGCCACACGTCCTTTCGTACCGCGCAAACGAAGGTGTGGTTTAGCAGAAGGTGGTCAGTCACCGGTGGAGTATGGCTGCCACCAGTGACTACCACCTCAGACACTGCTGAAGCAAGCAATATATAAAAAAATGTATACACTGCTTGTGGCCGTCACCGGTGGCCCATTAGTTCCGTTGGTACGTGATAAAATTACTTATTTTAAAAAATATCCTACTAATATTATAAATGTAGATGTTTGTACCCATGGATGTCTGTATGTGTGTTCGTTACTGTTTCACGCAAAAGCTACTGGACGGATTTTAATGAAACTTAACAGTAATGTAGCTCATTAATCAGAATAACATATAGGCTATAAGCTAACCGACATTAACACGACCGAAGCCGCAGGCGACCAATAGTCTGCTAATAAAATTACACCGCTAAAGGTGCTATTGTGAGATTTTAAAATAACAGAAAATGTCAATACCTAACTTTATGCACAATTTATAATCGAGGAATCGGAAGAAGAAAAATCGAAGAATATTAGAGATTTTCCTGTCAACAAATTAAAAAAAAAGCTTATTACAAGATAAAATGTGTGAAATTGTAAATTATTCATGTTGATAATATCTATTGACTGTAATGATGTTTTGAATTCATTACGAAATTGTAAGCTGTGGAGTTTTTTCGCCATTTCTTCTCCATCACAGCATAATAATATTATTTCGTCGAAATGGTGGTAGGGCTTTTGACGATTTAAAAGTAGCTACTTAGCAAAGTCCATTTAAATAAAGAGCTTTTTCATTTCATTTCAATTTGACATTGAATAATGTAATACCTATACCTAACATAATAAACAGGGTGAATGACGGTGATGCATAGTGCTTAGCTTACCCCAAATATGAGGCAAGTCAATTAACCAAAAAACCGGCCAAGTTTCGTACCATTATCTATAAAAAACAACGGCAAAAAAATCTTGTCTGTTGTATGGATGTCCCCCCTTAAATATTTATTTTATTTTAATTTAATTATTTATTTTTAAAGTAAATATAACTAAATTTTGTTGAATATTGCAATTCAAGCGTCTATCTGTTGCCGTTATCAATATCGAGCAAAAACAAGCAAAAAAAAAAAACACGTTTGTTGTATGGGAAGTATTTACTTTATTATGTTTACTTATTAGTATTTGTTGTTATAGCGGCAACAGAAATACATCATCATCTGTGAAATTTTCAACTGTAACTATCACGGTTCATGAGATACAGCCTGGGAGATAGAGTCCCGTTTTATCCTTTCGGTACATTCCATACATTTTGGTTGCATAGGTGTAAGTACTGATTTTGTCTAAGTACTGATTTTGTAGGGCAATTGACTTGTCTCATATTTTGGAGTAGAACTACTCGTGATTCATTTTGAAGAGGCTAATGTTTTTAATTGCCTTAACCCAACAGTATGAATTATTACTATGGCGGTAGGCGAAGCAAATATGTCGATAGATACTTAGGCATAGGAACTCAGGTTAAAACTATCCTTATACCAGTCAAACCGAGCACTTTGTACTCGCCCAGGGAACAAGAACTAGTGGACTGGTTAGGACCGACCACTGAATCCGTTTACCGAAAAGGCCTTAGTCATTATTATATTTTATATTATTGTTATCAATATTTTTCATGCCTATTTATGGGAAAGTTCAAGGTTTTTTATGACCTAATGAAGCTGAGAATTAGATATGACTCGCATTCATATATTTGAAATGTCGAACCGCAAATTATAACCTGGCGAATTACACTATCGCAGCCTCCGAAGTAACGTGAAGAACGGATAGCAAGTTCTGAAGAGATGGAAGTTGTCTCTCGACGTATTTTCTATGCGTAATTTTGCAAGTATATTCTATGTGCACCTTCAATTGCGCGTTATCATCTTCATTAACCCAAACCCTTGTGCTTGTAAATACCTGACTACAGGAACTAACACGTAAGAATCTAGTTGCAGACATCAGTAAGTTGGAGATCCTTCCTTGATGGGTCCTATTTTTGCTAAGTACAAAGGGCAACACACACAGAACCATTTGCGTGGAAAATTGGAAGCATAATTCGGTAACACAATACTTCGAGAGGCTAGGGTTAGGTGACGTGTCTTCTGTAAAGTTTCTACAGTATGATCTCATTCTCTTCCTATCTTCCCTCTTTTCCTTAGACTTGAAGCTCAAATTCCATTCGAGAATTTTCCTCTTTAACAACTAAATAATATCATAACGTAAGGCAAGATAATGACAACATAACTGCAGCCTGCTAAAGTTGACGTTGTAGTTATGAGTAAAATACTTTACCTACCTAAGTATTAAAATATCAATGATATTTTGAAATTAAAGTCACAATATTTCGCATATACCAAAGGTTACCTCGTGTCTGTCCATCAGTTTTACATTATCAACGCTGAACACTAAACGACACTAATCTTATGACAGCGATTTGTAAGTGCAAACCATTAATAGCAGTTATACTTACACCTGTAGCGACGTAGGTGTTTCACTCGATAAGCCCAATGCAACGTTACTTGATAACACGCGCTCTACGAACCGTATGCAAACACACACTGCACTACATAAACGGTGCTGCTTACCATAATTTCATCTTGCCGATTACGAAGATAAGATACCAGTTATCAATACTCCTGAAAGATAACGAATTAGAATTATTGTTACTTATCACAATTTAATGATGGCCGGGTCTTGATTTCGCGATATTGCAGTTCTTATTATTTAAAATTAGGCACCTGTAATTTATTTTAATCATTTTGGAAGTCTTGCTGCATTCTCGCATTAGGATTCTAAGTTGAAAATATAAGTTTTGTCGGTTTTATTAACAAAATTATAAGTAGGCCGTTTTCATACGTCAAGTAATTCGGTAGGTACTACGTCTTAGGCAGGTACTAATTTACCTATAGATAAGATCTATAAAATATTATCAGTTTAGATAATACTTGCATTTAACAACCAAAACATTTGCTTTATAGTTTTCCGCTGGCCTAATATATTTTTTTATCTATACAGTCGGTCAAATGTGTTAATACGGATCATCATTTTCCTACAGTAGATTCGTCATCAATCTCAATCCTCATACACACAATATTGGTATATTTGAGACCATTGAGAAAAAGATACGAGTTCAATAAGGGCGTGTATTCCCACTAGTAACATGATGGGACTACTGGTATTTTTTCCCAGAGGTTCCACTGACTGGACCACAGCTTTAATAATACAAGGAGATAGGCCAAGCCGGCGTTTAACTTGCGAAAAGTGTATGCCCTGTGGGCATACATTTCCGCCACTTCGCCTTCCGATAAAGTCAAGAGAATACGTAACTCAGCGATTTGACCGATCTCCTTTGCTGTGCTTAGTTAACTTTCATCGATTCACAGTCCTTAAGACGCCGCGCGCAATGAATAGTGTATATTACGGCATGCTCCACTAGAAAGTGTTATGTAGTACGGCCGCTGATTGCGACACTCGGTCTTCCTATGAACTCGGCCAGCGATTGGACCGATCTCCTTAGATTGATATATCTGTGGACTGGACTATTGGGATTTTAATTTCCCAGTAGTTCCGTTTGATACTCAGACGCATAAAACGCATAGTTTATATATAGCTATTTATAATATAATTTCATTAATAAAAACTTCACGGTAACATGTCACACTATTATAAGTAACTCAATAAAACATTAAATAATTAGTTGCTAATTGATAACAGTCAACAGAACATGAAACATCAAAAATTGTGGTGTAATCAATATATCATTGGTTGTAAATGTACCTGTGTTTTATTTAATAGTCCGTAAGTAGATATAAACTTTTTTTTCAAAAAACAAACACTGCCGGGTCGACAAGGTAGGCCAAATTGTTCCTGAATCTCTGGGAAAAAAATACCAGTAGTTCCATCATGGGACTACTTCACTGGAACTACTGCGAATACACGAATAAGGGTTTTTTAACATAGTGCCTACCTCGCCAGGTGGCAGCGCTGTAGCGTAAAACCCATTCAATCGTCGTTATCGTTACCTACGTTCAGTTTAAATTCATAAATAGGCATACATTTATTATATATTTATTTATTTTACAAGGTGGTAGACCCATATGGAGGGTCGTCTGGGTAGGTACCACCGCCTTTCTTATTTCTGCCGTGAAGCAGTTCGCTGTGTTTCGGATTGAAGGGAAAGGTAGCCAGTGTAATTACTGGGCATGGAGGGCATATCATCTTAGTCCCCAGGATGGCAAACGCACTTGCGGTGTTAAGTGATTTACACTTAATATTGCAAGTGTCTATAGGCGGCGGTGACCACTTAACATCAGGTGGGCCGCAAGCTTGTTTGCCATCTCGTTACATAAAAAAACACATGTTTTATGCTAGATATGTGGTCAGCAAATAATCAAAGCTCCGCAAGATGGTAAGCAGCCACTTTAGCTTATAGACAATAATATAAGTACCTACTGATTTCTACTGATGTATCTATTCTTAATTATTGGCGTCGCGTCGCATTAAGCGTACGCATTTTGCCAATGTCAAGTGAAAATGTAACTAAAGTAACAAAAATTGTACGGTTGATTTGAGTTAAAAATGGAGTCTCTCAACACGTGTTTTTACAACAAGAATTCGGGAGAAACTCTACTGATGTATCATTCTCCATACCTTTTATCAAGACAGACTAGTTACTTTTGCATTTATAATAATAGCAGGGATAAATAACTTATGTTGTTTAGCATAGCAACTACCTAATCTATGATAACGCTGCTTAGGTACTATGTGCTATGGATAGAATTCAAGAGCAACCGTCAATAAAACTTCGCGCATTTTAGTCACGGATTTTACAGAACACTCATTTTGGTCAAAGGCAAATGTGTAAGTATTTGAGGGGCACTGCAGACTGCAGCTAGAATTAGGAGCAACCGTACTGGAGTAGTACCTCCACCTTACAAAAGATTACAGTCAAATAACCCTTAAAATAACATTTTATGGTGTTGTTTTTAACCGACTTCAAAAAAGGAGGAGGTTATCAATTCGACTATTTCTTTTTTGTTTTATTTTTTGTTTGTTGCCTCATAGCTCTTTACTGGGTGTACCGATTTTAAAGATTCTTTCGACCTTTGGAAGCTCTTGCTTTTCACGTGGTCCCAATTAAATTTGATCGACATCTGACGAGCAGTTTATGAGTATCCCTAATAATGCCTATTTAATTGACATCGATGATATCGTAATGTTATCACTTATGTGTCTGAAAGATCTCGTGATAGTTTCCTGAAAAGTTCTATACTTGAAATACTAAAAAGCAAAAAATAAATTATTTTTAAATAAAAAAACCGCCTTCAAAACTTAAAACGGAGAAAAAAAACATTTACATTTTTATAAAAAAAAAAAATTTGAACTCTGTTTTTTTTATTTAAAAATAGTTTTTCTGTGTCACGTCAATCTTGCAAGTCAGGCTACGATGGCTGTTTAACACCAGGCAGGCCGTACCTATTATGTGGACAGTGAATTGTTAATAGGATTTAGCTGGTATACCCCTCGCGCGTACCCCTACCGCATAAAAATTGTGTAAAATGCAATAAAAGATTGTAAACTTTTGTAAAAAAATGTTTATTTTCATTTTTAAATTGTACATATTAGACAAAATGTTTAAAAGTAGCTATCTTTTATCATACAAACTCCACCTCCCTCGGCCATCTAGCTAAGTTTACAAAGGACTAGCAAAACTAAATTCATTGCGATTACTTGAAAAACTCTTATTAACGAAATAGAAATAATAAAAACATAACTATATACACATAAGTATAATAAAAATTAATATTTCCTCCAAATACTATGCTCTAGTAATCGCAACGATTCGACATAAACATAATATAATTACAAATCAATCATACAATTTTACAACAGAGCTTTACACTTTGTATTCGTAGTCACAAAAAAAATAGAAAACTCGACTATCGATATCGATAATCGATATTTTGACGCAATCTACGTCGTCAGGCAAAGCGGGCAAGATTCTTACTATTAGTATGAAACAGGACAGAACTGTAGATTCAGTGCATTAAAGTCTCAATTTTAGCATGTTAATACAAAAACATCGATAGGTAGAAGATTAAATCAAATCAAAAAATACAAAGATAGGTGGAATATTAAATCAATTAAAGACGACTTTACAAAAAGAAAATAAAGTGCATATTCTTCGCCATGAGAAATGATTAGCTATGTATAGTTACGTTAAATTATTCACAGGAGAGTAATAAAATATTTCTACGTGTTCTGTAGAATAATTTAAATCTAATATCTATTTACAAAGGCACTCCATAGATTTTTACAGACATCCCTAATTGAGGAACCGATATATTTTTCCATAGTTAACGTTGCAATTAATAATTATGATAAAATTTACATACTTCACTAACTTTTTGACACAAAGCAAGTAGTGTCAAATAGGGAGTTTACAGAGTCTAGTAACCGTAAGGGTCAATTCATACTAGCGTAGCGTCTGCGCGCATTTTTTATGTCAGAAAAAATATGAACATTACGTTCTTGAGATAAGGGTGAATTTGCTATATTGACTTTCAGATTAACACTTCGACTCTACCCTAGTATGATTGACTCTTACGACACCGATATCCGAAATGAAAGTGATCACTTAGAAATTGTACTAATTAATATAGGTACCAATAATACAACCGCACTGCTGAGTTTTAGGGTGTAACATCCATAGATACCTATATCTATTTCAGTTCCTAAACTGCAGATCGGCAATGTGAAAGAGATAGAGCGTAACGCGTGACGTCTCGCGTATATTAGAGCGAGATAGATATACGATCATTTTACGTACATGCAACGGCCTAGGTCGGTCTGTCAGTCACAGCAACTGTCAGGCTGTGCATAATGCAGTACTATTTTTGCGTGTCAATCGCACACTGTGGATTTCGTTTTTGGTCTCGGCATAGTCGATTCATTGCCAGAATTAGAAATATATGGTAATATCATCATCAACAGCTCATATAATGTCCCCACCGAGGGGCTCAAGCCTACCCCACATTTGGGGCGATTCGGCCTCAGTCAACGACGCTGGCCAAGTGCGGGTTGGTCGACTTCACACACAACCTAAGAATTCCTTCATAGGTGTGTGCAGGTTTCCTCACGATGTTTTTTTCTTCACCGCATGTTAATATACATCAATTGAATCTCAATAGAATAGGGCATGTTGACACTATTCACAAATAATTACAAGGTGTTAAATTAGTAAAAGGTGATGGCATTTTATGACATAAATTCTCAATCGTTTCAAATTATCTCTAGAATTTGATTTTTAAGTGTATTTAACACACGTATTCACAAACATTACTATGAGAACACTCGGCACTTGGATAAGAAAGGAACCAATCACAGAGCTTTATTCAAGGCCAGAGTCGAGAGATCTCATAGTGAAGTGTTTGTGAATACGGGTGAAAATCATTTGATATTCAGTCAGTTGACTGTAAGAATTTATGACGTCACAAATTCGTAATGCCATACAAAATGAAGAATTATGTTTTGACAGTAAATAAATAGTATCTCAACTGACTTGACAGGCAAAGTAGAATATCAATTGTGTGTAACAATTCTATTGAGATTCAATTGATATTGCCAACTTAGCTGAATCTTATTAAATACACTGTAATAATTGACGCCCTTCCAAGTCTGCCATTTCAACATTTAAGCTACCTTTTGCTTTCGTAATAAAGTTGTATTAGAATCTTAACTTCGTAGGTATTTGGCACAATCAAAATTTCCATCAATACTAGAAGTAATTACTTATCATATCTATCTAGCCCCAATCAAGACTTGTGCAATGGATAACAGACGCAAATAAATATAAAATTATGAACTTGTGTTTATGGTTGTCACACAAACAGTAATATACCAGGATTCGAGTGACACCTAGTATACAGGGTGTAAAAGACATGAACAGTCAAACGAGAACCATGTATTCTATACATCAAAATAAGACATATTTCAAAAAAAATATTGCTGGGAAATGATTTTTATTTTATGGTGTTAAAAAAAAATTGCAAATTGTACCGCTCAACTCGCACGCAACTCGCAAAACCGCGATAATTTTGACAGACGGCGGCCACGTTCGTTAGTGTCCGTGCGCATCGAGTGAGCTACATTGAACGCTAACGTTTTGAAGCCATTTTTTGTTATGAAATACTAAAAAAAATGATAATGTTTCTTTGGACAACAATTAAGAAATAACGTATAGAATACGTTTTCATAAAAAAAATAAAAAAAATTGATGACTTTGACCTTCAATAAAATCGTAACTATCAATTTCCCAGGTATAGTTTAAAGGAAAAAAAATGTTATGATGGTGAGCAGAATACATGGTTCTCGTTTGACTGTTCATGTCTTTTACACCCTGTATAATATCGCGAGCCCACGTGCTTGAGCAGGCATGCATGAGGCGAAAATCGCTTGCGCACATATTGAATATGCCCCGTCCACCAATTCATTCATGAATTATAAAATAACGTGGACGACGCGTCAAATTCCACTCTATAGCCCCACGCGGTAGGCGGTTACGTCATCTCGCTGTTCGCTCAATCCCCAAGCGGCAGCCGGTCGGTTCTCCCACTTGATTATGCACCTTATGTTAGCCAGTTAGAGACTACTTTAGTATGAAGAAGTTAAGTGATTTGCGTCGTTTGATAAATTAGATAGATTACAACATACAGTTTTAATATTATATTTTTTCGTATTGGCCGTAATAACCACTACAAGCAGAGTCCCCTCCGCGTGAATTTCACGCGATAGTGAAATCTGTTTTTGAACTGCTCAAACACGGAAACCATCGATAGTAGGTATAATCAACAACAAAAATCGATTGCTAAAGAAAAAAATAAAGAACAATGACCAAATTGCATACAAACAGAGTGTATAGACAAGCAGCTAATCTATACCGTTTAACTAATAATCTAATAAATATAAATTATGAAACTGACACATTACTTACGAAATATCGTGGTGACCTATCGTGTCAAATGTTAGAGTTAACGTTTTTACTTGTAGAAACGCTTTGGATCGTTTGCCATTTGTAAACACTCTGGACCTTGCTTACCGAATAGATTATTTAGATGCGTCAATTTTACTAAATGCATTTTTCATAAGTGTTATTGTTAAGAAAACATTGAATTTTGTTTCTTTATATGAAGCGACTTGAAACAAAATTCAATACATATTTTCAAAAGCAAATGTCTAACTTAACTGAACGATGATATTTGAAAAAATCTCATGCAGTTTTTGTTTCATCAAAATCGGGCTCGCGACTCCTTTGAACATTTTCCGATATTCCTTATAGTTTAGGATATGGCCCTGAAGGTCCACTTGAAAAATTCATCCTGTATATTTGATGTTAGGCATACGTCTACTTGTAACGCAATCAGAGACTAAACACTTGATTAATTAGTCGTAATGTCACAGTCCTGGTAGCTCAGTTGGCAGGTTCAAGTCCCGTCTCGTCAATTATCAAGACAGGATTATTTAGTTGTTTTTTATTTTCTATTTAATTTGGTATACATTTCATACTGTTATTGTTTATGTAGGAATAATTTAAACTACCTTCATAACCGCGTAAACTACAGACAATAGTTCAGCGTAACGTTTACGCAAGTCGAGGACGAAACAAAGACGGAAACATATCTATATACAAGTCGTATATTATTTTCATTATAGAAGACGTATATTATAATCACAGCTGTTGCAATTCAAAAACGCTTTTCCCCGAATTCTTCAGAAAGTACAGCCAGCAAAGACAACTCAGAAAACGCAACGATTGTAATCAAAATCGTGTATTGACAATTTATAGAATAATGGCTACTGTATTTGTGCTCACCAGTGGGCGCCACTATCGAGTGAGGGCCTGAAATATTGCTTTATAAGTTTGTTAAGGCACGAAAACAAAGTTTACATTCTATTGGTTATTTATTTTATGTTAGATATCGTATGTACATATCATATTTTAAAAAAAGTGCGTGTGCAAATTCACACACAGGAAAAGTGAAACTTCAGAAAAGTAATAAGTAAATGATTTCAGAAGCAACAGATGTTTATAATTATATTGGTTGTCGAAATGTTGAACTACAAACCATAAATGTTTGAAAGGAAAACGACACAAATCTTTTTAGCGTGCCTTTTTCATTTTATCGAATTTCCAAAGCACAACGGTGCTACAGAACCCCTTCAAAAGTTCATAAAAATAGTAACATATTAGGTGCTTGGCCCTATTTTTCTTAGTTCCGATTTTAAATCACTCTAATTCATTGACCCGTAACTCATATTTGCCATAATTAATCTCAGGTATTACAAAATATTTACACAAACCTTATTTTAATTAGAAATATAACTGCGTAGCCCACACACAAAACGTCACATTTGACATTTCGGAGACCTCGCGCTACACTAGCGCCTCTAGCGGCGAAAACATACGCGGTATCATTGAAGTCATATTTTTGCTGACTGTACCTACTTTAAGAGACAATAATAAATGCCCACGAACTTGAACGTCAACACTATGTCAATGTCTATTCTAACTTAGGCTTGTTACACACGTACTACAACCATACCACAGCAACACATGGCCGGTAGCGAATTTGTGTTAAAATTAAGTCTACTTCACAAGGACGAGATTTTGCCGTCAAACGCAATCTTGTGGTCGCTAACGGCCACATCTCAAACAATAACCACATCGCCATTTTGTAGCTGCCACAACGCAACTGCAAAATGCTGCAGCGACACTATTCGACGACGACTTTTTGTCGTTGCGATGTGGTAGGTTGTGGTACGTATGAATACTCGCTTATAAGGTACTTTCGTCGTACTTTCCCCAATTTAAAGACCTAAATAACTTGTTCTGAATCATCCCTACTGGACACGTCAGCGGCAGCTGCCATACTACTCCTGTATAACTTCAGGTTGGACTCCGTGTAATCTAGAATTTTCCTGCTGGAATGTCTGATGTATAACATCTGTTTGTGGTATATCTTCAACGCGCCTTTGATAGTTATGTACGTTAAACCTCCTAATATTGTTCTGTGGAGGTTGTTTTGTATTGAGCGGAAGAATATCTTGCCTATTATGGTGGATATAGTGGGGAGGAGGAGGGCAGAGCAGAATATCCTGGTGGGTGAGAGATGGGAGCTCTGATTTTGATTCTGGTGGTTCAGTTGGCCAGCTACGATGGCAGCTCTGTCACCTTCGACGCTGGAATTAGAAAAAATACTTGATTTTATTTATTTTTATTTTTTACTAATCATACACATGTTTATATTATTTATTTCTTATTAAGAGCTCAAATTCAAAGTTTCATGGTTTTATCTTAGGCTTAAGGCCCGGACTCCACCAAAGCGGAGATGTTCGAAGAGGAGACGAGAAGAGATGTTTTTCAACAAAGGTGTATCCACCAAAACTGAGCGCAGATGCGAACTGACTAGCACAGATTATCAAACTTATTTCTTTTACCGCCCCCTTTGAAAATCAATTATTTTTCAGCGCCCCCATTTTTTTTATACACTCCTAGAACTTAAAAACCACTGTTTCATTACTTTAATTATACAAACACGAACAAACTCGTTTATTTAACAAAACTTGTTACAACTTGATTGCGTACGGCGTATGGGCTATCCTACGAAATCTATGTTAAGTATTTTTAGTTTTTATACCATCATACAGGGCAGAAATATACACTAATTATTCGATATTGAGTAGTAGGTAGGTTTTAATATTAGTGGATTTTAAAATATATAAAAACGCCCCCCTAAGCTACGCCAACGACCCCTATTTTTTTCTGAGTCCCTTAACGCCCCCCTCTAGGTCTCCAACGCCCACAAGGGGGCGTTATCGCCCACTTTGAGAAAGACTAGACTAGACTGTAGCGGATATGTGTGCGATGTTTGTTAAAATTGCAGTTTAGTTCGATCTGACACGAAAGCCGCCGCTAGCGACGCCGCTCACATCTCTTCTGGTCTCCGCTGCGTTCAGTCGGCCGGCGCCAGCTTGCGAGGCACAGCTCACATCTCCGCTAACCCGATTGCGCCATACAAATATGATTCATCTCCGCTCGGTGGTATCCACTGAAGCTGAGCGGAGACGAGATGTGTGAATAACGAATTTCTATTGGTTTTTTAAAACACAGCTCCTCTCTTCTCGTCTCGTCTCCGCTTTGGTGGAGTCCAGGCCTTACCCGTTCATTTTCAGACCTTGTCACCACGTTTCCCCTTTTAGGCCCTTACATTACAGAATGACACTCAGAAATCAATCATGTCTTAAGAATCGTTTGTCACTTTCTATCAAGTACAAAGTGATAGATAGAGACGTACGACGCTCAAGTAGGCGTTCATTCTTGAGACTCCTTCTATAATACGTGCCTTAGAGGTTGACTTTTGAAAAAACTTAAACATGTGTTTACACATTTATCGATAGGAATATTATCGATAGGATTGCATGCCGTGGCAATCTTTAATTAAGACAGTATTAAGAATGTAAATTGTGACTAGTTGTTATGTGTCTTGTTGATTGTCCTAAAAAAACAAAAAATACTCGTTATGTTTTGAATAAAATAAAACTAATCTTGTTTCTCCATACGAACTTTCATCTCCTATTTTACCCCCCTAGGGGTTAAATTTCAAAAAATCCGGCCTTATCCCTTGTCTACATTATAAAAGGAACCTCTGTGCAAAATTTCAGCTATCTAGGTCCATGGGCTGGGCGTTGATCAGTCAGGAAGTCATCATCATCATCATCATTTCAGCCGAGAGGCGCCCACTGTTGGACATAGGCCTCCCCCAAGGATCTCTAAACCGGTCGGTCCTGCGCTGCCCGCATGCCGCGGCTTCCCGCGACCTTTACTAGATCGTCATTCCACCTTGTGGAGGGCCTACCAACGCTGCGTTTCCCGGTAAGTGATCGCCACTCGAGGCCTTTTCCGCTCCAACGGCCTTCAGTCCTCCTCGCAATGTGCCCTGCCCACTGCCACTTAAGGTTCGCAATTCTTTGGCCTATGTCAGTGACCTTAGTTCTCCTGCGGATCTCATCATTTCTGATATGATCACGCAGAGAAATTCCGAGCATAGCGCTCTCCATCGCCCTTTGGGTGACCTTGAGCCTTCTTATGAGGCCCATTGTAAGGAAGTCAGGACTTTTCTTATTAAGATTTCATATGTTTTTTTTTTTTTTTTTTTTTTTTTTTTTGTATGTATGTTCCGCGATTACACCGTCAATTATGAATCGATTTTGAAGATTCTTTTTTTGTTATGAAGGACATACTCCAAAGGTGGTCCCGTATAAATTATACCGAAATTGGTTCAGTACTTTTTTGTTAAAATGATAATTTCATTGGGGATGAAATAATAATATCGTCCACGAACACAAAAATAATGTCAATTTTTTTTTTGAACTTGCCATTACCTATTATGCAATAGTGAAATTTTGGTTAGTAGGTCCAATAGTCAACACATAAACTATGACAAATTATTTTGTGAACTTAAGTTAAATAACTAGGTTCGTAGTTCATTAACTTACCATTCATTTTGAATGAATGGCAGGCATTTGTAATGAGCTATAGGTCTGAGACGTGATATTATTTGTTAACCGACTTAAAAAAAAGAGGAAGTTCTCTATCCGACTGTTTTTTTGTGTTTGTTACCTGAGTACTCCGTCAATTATGAGTACTACGACTCGATTTTAATGATTCTTTTTTAGGTACGTCAAGATCAGAGATGGCCCGTATAAATTGTATCGATATAAATTCGAACCTTTTTGAACAAATCGAACGTTTTAGTTAAAGTTTCCATTAATTTTTAATGAGCGCCTAGTAGGCCTATCCGTTTTCAATAAAATATACTTTATTTCCACTAAAAATAATAAAATAAAATATTTTTAGCAAAAAAATAGGACAACCGACTTCAATGCGTACAAATTTAAACTAAAAAGTAAGAAATAAATAATATTTTTATGAATTAGTTGAAAAGAGCGTCATAGAAAACCAAGGAAAGTATTGATACACATTTATAATTCTTTATTTATAATTCATACTCCGATATATTTGGAGTCGGTTGTACGCATTGAAGTCGGTTGTCCTATTTTTTTGCTAAAAATATTTTATTTGACATATTCATTTATTTTCACACTTTGAAATAAGTACTTTTAAGAATTGATTCTTTTGACATTATATATTATTTAAGGTCGCAATGTTCACCTCTCAGTGTTGCCACTTGAATATTTAAAAATTATACCAAAACTGAACAGACATTTTTAGGTATTATTATATCCTGACAATTCACCTGAATATTTTTGCAGTGATAATTCATTTGACATATTCATTCATTCTCGCGTAATACTTTTAAGACATTGTAATAATAAAACCTTTCGATCTTGTTAAAGTGACATAAATGTTTTATATCATAACATTGTAATTAACTTGCTGGCGTGTTGGGCCTACTGTAAGTCAGCAAGTAAACTTTTTATAAATAAATAAATTTACTAGTTGACTTGTTACAAATTGGGCGGGGATGAAATTATGTACTAAAGTCAAAACCAAAAGTAATTTATGTAACACACTTGCTCGCTTATAATAGAATTCTGTACCACCTATAGTAAGTTTACCAGGAGGTCTTTTTAAGAGAAGATCAAATAATTGTTTGTTCTTCTCGTAAAAGCAAGCACCTGCTGGTAAAATTGCATACAACGCGGCATCTAGATTCAATACGTTTTATTTGCTGAACATACTTATTGAACTTTAAATCTAAAAATATTTACCTCCCAAATGGCAATATGTACGCCAAAGCCGGTATCTTCGCGCAGTATTTCCTCAAGAAGAGCAGCACCGAGTCTTCCCAGTTGTACATCTTGGCGCTGATGAGGGTGACTGGGATTGTGGGTAAGAGGACCAGCAGCACCAGGGGGTCGGCTGACTCCATCATCTCCAGGCCTTCCCTGTGACCGACTACCTGAAAAAAAGAACAAACATATTTATGAGGCGAACGAACTGGGACGCCCACTGGCTAAATTAACTCTACATTTTCTTAGGTGCTGCGTTTATGTCATTGAGTAAAGGCAGATTTACACAGGGTAGGTAAGTAACTGACTCGCAAAGAGGAAAATCAGTTTTGACTCGGTACTGGTCTACCGGCGTATATTCATTAAATTAAGTGTAGTTACTACACTAAGTTGATAGTTTCATCAAAAAATTGCTGTCTGCATAGCGCCTAAGGTTTGGGGGGAATAAGTTAGAGTTGACAGCACGACAGAGACACATCAGTTTTACAATCGTCTATTCTATAGAGTAACCATTTTACGCATTCACCTAATTCTTTGTTTGTCGTTGATAATTGCTTATCCGTATATTCCGGATAATTATACATTATTTTATTATCGAGTAGAACATCTTTTACAGTCTTTATAATGCTAACC
The DNA here is from genome assembly GCA_955850985.1 of Elophila nymphaeata. Lineage (NCBI taxonomy): Eukaryota > Metazoa > Arthropoda > Insecta > Lepidoptera > Crambidae > Elophila > Elophila nymphaeata. Next base: position 9,640,587 of record OY039089.1, on the reverse strand, counting down.
CAATAATATTTATCGGATCTATCCGAGATATTCTCTGTAAAATAAAATTATTATAATGCATAACTGTCGAAAGACAATACCTAATGCTGTTAAACTTCAAAGGCGTCGAACCACTGTATGTTTTTACGCTGAGCTGTTGTTATGGCGTCAGAGTTTAATAAGATGGTAGTAGCTAGCCTGGCGAACTTAAAACCAACCCTACCAACAACCAAAGCGGTCACCTTCCGAACCTTTTAACTTGACACCAGCAATGCAAGCTTGCACTTGTCAATGGGCATAAATATTGATCGACAAACGCATCTGTCCCTTTCTCTCTTTCAGTAGATACATAAATATACCCAGATCGACAAACGCATCTGTCCCTTTGCCTCTCGGTAGATGCCTGTCAAATTAATGGATTTTCGTCGATTATGTTGAATTTTACTGACAAAGGAGATTTTCCAAATTTGTATGGAGGCTGGTACTAGGCCACCCCCAAGACACAAGTCATATGAGATGAAAGAGGATATTATTAAGAATATTATAGGACAAAAACTCTAATTTTAAATCCCCGCATTTTAACAAAAAACAGCATTTTATTCTGGCTGAAAAAGTCGTTATACAAAGATTTGAATTTCAATTTAAAAAAGTAAGACGTGTCAGTAATGACAGGTGACCTGTTATCTTGTCAAAATATTTGTTTTATAACTAGGCATGGGGTCAGTGTTTTTCAGCCTACAACTATTTTGCATTTTTTTTTGTAAATAATGTTATAAGAACACGACAAGTTAGTTTTTGCTCTTATTTCTGACTAACAATAGAGATTCTAATATTTTTAATAATTATTTAATCAGAGAACATTCGATTTAAAGGTTAGATTTCTTGCATACATTTTGTAAAATTACTTGAAAATGCAGGGGATCAAAATTAAAAAAAAAACGGTATATTCAAGATCCTCAGAGCATAAGCTTTCGTTTAATATATAATTTATCGTGGGGGGTTTTCAAGTACCAATATGGAACATCTCCTTTATTTATCGGAATATCATCCAGCGGTTCCACTTCGTAGATATTACAAACTAAAACTATTCAAATTTGCTTTGACCCAGTTAGCAGTTACAGCAAAATAACCGTTCAATATATTGAAATAACGGTTTTTCATAAATTTTTATATCCATATCAGAGTTCACTGCCCTACTAACGGAATCTTATGATTTATCTATTTGAGTAGCGTTTATTATTTGCCTGTTAACAAAGAAATTGTTAGATATGGCGTGATGTCTAAGGGAGAATTCACAACAACACCGCATCGCAGCGACAAAGTATTAAAGTATTAATTACTTCTAACGCTAAGCGTACGTGTGAATACTCTCATAAACATATTAGCACAGTATATCTATGTTTATCACTAACATGTAGCTAACAAGTCTAACAACCAACGTCACAGAGCTGGCCGGGAGATATCGTGTCATCTCTTTCTAACGTATAATTTATCTAACACGATAATGTGACCCTTTCTCTATTTACGTCGTTTTAGTCACAAATTCTATTTACAATTTGAAATGCACCTTCATCACAAATAGAGCTTCTATTCTATCTATCTATCTATACTATATAAAGCTACAATACCACTCACTCACTCACTCACTGATTGGGCCATTTTTTCGCATATTCAGAGGCTCTGGATCGCGTTCGAGTGTATGGCCGACTTTAACTAGATTTTTTTCAACGCAGCTTTTTAACTTTAATGAGTGTGAAATTCAAGATGGCGGCTCGGTTCGAAGGACCAACTTTTTCATTTCGAGTCCTGAATTTTTTCCTTTTCGGTTTTTGGTAGATTTGACAGATTTGAATATGATTTTTTTAGAAAATGTCGAAAATTCAAAATGGCCGCGCCGCCATCTCGACTCGAAGTCGGCCTCGCAGGCGGCAATTCGGAACGACACCACACAGAGGTGAGACGTGCCGCTGGCGATTTTTCTTCGTCTTCTCTCTCCGAGTACGGTTGTCTCTCTCGGGTGGGTGGCGAAATTGCAAAATCCAAGATGGCGCCGGGGCCAGCGGCCATTTTGTTACCGCGAAAAAATGCACCATTTTCAGAGTCACTTTTCGGGGAGACGGCGACGTCGGAGCGGATCCTTAGTATGAGACCGGGGAAAGACCTTGGTGAGAGGTGTTGCCAGGTGTAAAAACTTTTTTGACATTTTCCCTAATTTTTGACAGATTGGCCAAAATGTGCCGTAAAAAAAAATTCACGTTTCGCTCAAACCGAGTATGCAGTTTGGAGCGCTGGCCGGTACGCAGGTGGCCGAGGGTAATTTTATTTCAGTCCGCTGGCAACACCGCCCGCCAGGGGAAAACATTTTTTTCGACATGGTGTTGCGCCAAAGTTAGTTGAGGCTACTGGGTGGGTGCGAGAGGAGAGGTAAAAACGCCATCCCATCCGCTATATAGTCTAGAATATGGGAAAAATATGGAGGTTCCAAAATTCAAGATGGCGGCGCCGCTGGCGGCCATTTTGTGATTTTTTGAAAAATTCCATTTCGTTTTTGGGAAATTAAAGGTGCTAGATGGTTTTCGATTCAGTCGATGTATGTATGTCGATTGTGGGAGGTCATGGGATTTATAGCCACGTTTAAAAATTTTCCCCATTTTTCGGGTAATTTCCGAGATTTTTCCCGAAATCTTCGAAAATAGAAATAATGACATTTCGATTCATCCAAGTGCTATTTCCTATTGATCGGGCCCTACCAAATGACATTTGACCATTTTCAAGGCCGCAGTGTGGCAACACTGGAAGTTATGGCTGGTTTCAGGTTTTCCAGTTTTTGGTCTCGTGGCGCTCTCCGGTGGGAGCTACGGGGATAGTAAAAACTGCGTTGCACTCGCCATTCGATTGGCTATCCGCCATTGATGCCCTGGTTCCCAAAAACAAGATGGCGGCGGTGATGGCGGCCATTTTGTAAATTTCGAAATTTTAATTTTTCATTTGATTGGTTTTTTTTAGGGGTAAATAATTTTTTAACTGGGTAAGTTTGGTGTCATTCTGTAGCCAGATAATGCGGCCACATTTTGGTAGGCAGATTTTCCCCAATTTCGGGGTATTTTTTGAGTGATAAAGTTCGTATTAAAAAAAAAAATTTTTTTGCTTTTTGAAAAATTTTGCCTGAGAATCGTTGTCTGGAATCTCTGACGGCCCAAAATGGTCATCTCGAGTCGATGTGATGGCAACACTGAGAGTTGTTGACGATTCAGTGAGAGCCGGTCACTTCAGTAGTTCCCCATACATTTACTATGAAATCTTTCTTGTATAAGTAGTATAGAGGAAGTCTGGTACATTTAGTATGAAATCATCTTTTCGTTGTCTTTCCCGTTGGTCTTTCCTAAGGGAAAGTTATTATTATTTAGTATGAAATTAAAGAATCATCTCGTTGATGTGTTTTCTAAGGGATAGTTATTGTTATTGCTTAGAATAAGAACATACTAGAAGGATAGTTCCGTACAATATGCCGCTTCATAACTGAAGCAGAAAATTTGTTATGTGTGCCAACGCTTACACACAGATACACGCACAATACTAAAAATTGGTGTCGCCATTAAAATCTCGTCACCCCAAAACCAGGTAATTTAAATAAAATATGAATACTACTTTTGATTTTGAAGTGAAACTTCTTTAGTATTTAAGATCCAAGATGGCTGACACAATTTTTTAACAATATATCGACGGTTAAAAGGTAATAGGGCATAAGCGACAAAAACCAAATTGTTCAGGAGATCAGTTTAAAGTTTCAAATTTTTGAAAAATTAACATAACTTTTTTGTTTATAGTCATAGGGTGAAAATTCAAACAGCTCTAGAATAAAAAAAATGAAAGCATGATTTGACATTTATATTTATTTGATTCTACTTTGTTTTCTTGGGTTTTGATGTCGCTTAGATCAATTTACCTTATTTTGCGAAAGAGGTGAAAGAGGAAAATTCCGAATTCAATATCCATTTTGAGATCCAAGATGGCGGACACATTTTTTTAACAATACATCAATATGGGTATCGTTTTCGTGGTTTTTGGGGGTCCTGATGCCGAATACAAAATCCATTTTGAGATTCAAGATGGCGGACACAACTTTTTAACAATATATCCATATGAGTAAGTAAAAACGCCATTCTATCCGCTATACAGTCTATAATATGCGAAAAATATGGACGTATTGAGATACTGGCGGCCATTTTGTGAATTTTTGAAGAATTTCAGTTCATTTTTGGGAAATTTAAGGTGCTAGATGGTTTTCGATGCAGTCGATATGTATGGGTCGGTTGTGAGAGGTTGTGGGATGTGATTTCCGATATTTTACCCGAAAACTTCAAAAATAGAAATAATGACATTTCGATTCATCCAGGTGCCATTTCCTATTGATCGAGACTTCTAGAATGACATTTGACCATTTTTAAGGCCAAAGTCACTCAGTCCTGCTTTTTTTCTTTTTCGGTTGTGGGTAGATTTGACAGTTTAGAATACGTTTTTTTTTAGAAAAAGTCAGAAATTCAAAATGGCCGCGCCGCCATCTCGACTCGAACTCGGCCTCGCAGGGGCCAATTCGAAACGACACCACAGAGTGATGAGATGCGCCGCTGGCGATTTTCCTTCGTCGTCTCTCTCCAAATACAGTCCTCTCTCTCGGGTGAGTGGCGAAATTGCAAAATCCAAGATGGCGCCCTGGCCAGCGGCCATTTTGTTATTAAGAAAAAATGCACCATTTGCAGAGACACTTTTCGGGGAGATGGCCACGTCGGAGCGAAACCGTAGTATGAGACCGGGGAGAGACCTACGTAAGAGGTATTGCCAGGTGCAAAAACTTTCTTGAAATTTTTGCTAACTTTCGGCAGATGGGGCAATTTGTGTCAAAATTTTTTTTTCACGTTTCACTCAAACAGAGTATGCAGTTTGGAGCACAGCTTTTCCATACATTTAGTATGAAATCAGAGAATTATCTCGTTTCTTGTCTTTTCAAAGGGGAAGTTATTGTTATTGATTTTTTCTTTCTCGTATACGTAGTATAAAAAATTCGACCTCGAGATTTTCACGAATTCATACGTTTTAGACCTCCATGAGCCCAAAAATACCGTTTTTGGAACTATGTCTGTGTGTTAGCACGAAAACTCGAGTATACTTTAACTTATTGCAACTAAAATTAATATGCATGTATGACATCAAAATATAAAGTTTCTATCAATTTTTGAGACGTCGATCACGAAAGTTAAGCAACCAAGTGCGCGGTTGGTACTCGAATAGGTGACCGAAAATTTAACATGCATGTATGACATCAAAATATAAGGTTCCTATCAACTTTTAAGTCGTTTCCGGTATACGAGAAAGTCAAGGGAAGACCACTAACGATTTTTTTAATAAGAAACAAAACAACATTGAAAGATGAAAGAATTGAACCGACTAAAATCCGAAAAAACAACTGCCTGTACTATTATGGCATCGATCGATAGCGTGGATGAAAGTTTGTATGAAAGTTCGTCATTTTTGAAGATAAAACCATGAAACTTTGAATTTAGGCACTTCATAAGAAAAAAATAACCATTTGATCAAGGATTTTTGAAATTTGACCTTTTTGGGGGTAAAATGGGGGATGAAAGTTTGTATGGAATTGGTCTTTGTTAAAGGTGAAACCATGAAACTTTGCATGTAGGCACTTGATAAGAAATAAAGAAATATTTGTTCTAGCGTTTTTGAGATATTTACCTATGTAGGGATGAAATAAGGGATGAAAGTTCGTAAGGAAATGCAAACAAAGTCAACACGAATTGATTTTGACAAATTATGGCACAAAAACAGACTAGACCTTAAAATAGGAGATAAGGTACCTTTTGTAGTAAAAGAGGGCATAAAGGGGTTGAAATAAGGCATGAAAGTTTGTATGCGATTTCTCAATATCGAAGATAAAACCATGAAACTTTGAATTTACACACTTGATACGAAAAAATAAATATTTGTTCTAGCGTTTTTGAAATATTGACCCATGGTGAAGAAGTTCGTAAGGACGTCCAAATAAAGTTATGCATTCACGTCTAACATACCACACACTTAACATTTTCAATATAGGTATCAGTTTTGTGGTTATTGGAGGTCCGCATTACGAATAAAACATCTATTTCGAGATCCAAGATGG